>CM033791.1:4839980-4864980 GCA_019656835.1 Rhododendron ovatum
CTCACCACACTTGAGCACCTAGGCACGCGAGGTGCATGCATTTTAAAACACTAGTCCTATAGATTGTATTATTTTAAATTCCTCCCTTGTGCTTTTGCATATTGCGAACCAGTCTTTCTTTGATTTTTTAAACCATCAAATTAAAGCTCAATTTGTGGAAATGGCTCCGGCAACCTACAATCATAGAATAGCCTGGAGTAAATCAGGTGACATTGGTTAAGGACTTAACAAGGACAAATAAATTGGCCTGTATGTGTATCTTTTGGCACTTATCAACAGGCTAGTTAGAAAAGTGTTTATGCTTATTCTTTTTATGAGGTTCCACATGGAGCAGTAGTTAGTGTTCTCTCTTACTCTTCAGAAACTTTCACGGACAGCATCTCATTAGCCCTTAATATGGCATACATTATTCATTTCTTGGGTCACACAACCTAATTGGATGAGCTATATTTTCAATTGGCAGGCACATAAAGACTTTATGGAGAGCCAAGTGAATGTATTTGTTTGTGATCTGACAGCTGACGATCTGAGCAAGCAGATTTCTCCATCTTCAGTTGATATAGTAACCATGGTATTTCAGTGAAGTTTGGAAATTTATGTTTCTGAAAAACTGAATAAATAGTTTATTCAACTTATTGTGCTAATTGCTTTACTATCTTAGGATCATTAACTGTTTCAGAGCTTGAGTTCACTCGTTCTTGTAATGTTTTTTTCATCCTAGCTGACTTGTTAAGCAGGTATTTGTCTTGTCTGCAGTGTCCCCTGAGAAGATGCCTTTAGCGTTGCAAAATATCAGAAAAGTTCTAAAGGTAATGATTAGTAAATGTTATAGCAAAACCATGAAAACACGTGTCAACATTTCTAGTATGATGACTGAATTTTATTTCAAATTTTCCCTCTTCAGCCAGATGGTTATGTTTTGCTCCGCGACTATGCCACAGGCGACCTTGCTCAGGTTATTTCACTTTCGTATGACTTATCTGTGGAAACATTATTATGCTTATGTGACATAAAACTTTGTGCTCTTTCAATTCGTTAGAGAACTGTATGTCATGTATTCCGGCTTCTTTTGATGCTGTTTGGAGGGTGTTGAGAAACCTGTTCACGGAGAGGAAGGGGTAGCAAGAGCGCTAGAGTTTCTTTTGCTAAAATCCTCCTGTGAGAAGCATGTTGATCAAGCCACCTACACGTGAAATTGATTTTCCAACTTAAAGCCTACTTTCATAACCTGAAGCATTATCTTTATGCTCTTCTTCACACCCTTTCTTATCTTACAATGGCCTGGTGTCGGTTCATTCCTGCAACCTATTACATCTAAGATCAGCCCAATTCCAACTCCTTTTCTTCTACTTAACCTGAAACCTTTTCTACTCCCCTAGTCTACACCCTTCCCATAATGGAAGCCACCTTGTTGTAAATTGTTGGTTGGTAGGACAGTTTTTGCATGCACCTGTCCATCAGCTTACCAAATTGACCCAAGTGGTAGTGTCACCACCGACCTGGTTTATGTAGTTGATTTTCTCGCCTAAAGTCTGGGGGCAAAATCTTTCTGTCTCCTTTGACAAAAGAGGCTGAATAGCAGGCTTATTATCCCACAATGCTAAGCAGATATGTAGCCTGTAAAATCTCAACACTCTGACTAGACTTAAGATGGTGTGGCAACTCAAGAAGTGTTAATTCAAATTTCTAAATTTGCATGAGAAAAATGCAGTTAGGAGTGTCTCATAATGCAGTGACTTTTGTTTACTTTATTGGGATGTCTGCAAATATAATGGGCTCAGATCCTCTCTCACATGTCCTCTCCCAACATCTTCCAGAGGCTTTAATGAGAGTGCACCTCATAAATAGCCGATGACCAGCCTAAATGCTTCTACACCGGATGTCCAAATAGTTTAAGTGAAATGGTGTAGTTTTGAGGGAGCGGCAGATTAACTGGGTAACCGTTCTGGTTTCTCTTTTTCCATTTCATTTTAAGCCTTCCAAAACGACATCGTTTTCCTTTCGAATTCCAAAACCAAACAAAGAGAACATCGTGGTCCCCAAACTAGTTTTGCTCGCCATCTCTGGGTTGTCTAAATAAAAGAAGCATTCATTTGGTATATGAAACAGCTTTGAGTGGAGTTCTGAGATTAGAAAAATAAGTAGCATGTTACATGAGTTTGCTAAGAGATGCTTTCTTTCCTCTTCTGTTTTTATTTGGTATTTTCTCTCCATTTCACTCCTGATCAAAAAGTAGTTTGCTTAGTCTTACAAAGTTTGACAACTGGGTTTTTGGATATCAAGAGATGACCACGTTCTGCTGAACGTTTGACCTTTTGTAGCTAATTTCAAGAATTATAGACTCTGCTAGGGTTCAAGCTGAGTTTTTGAAGGACATCATAGGCAAGTCGTCAGCAAATTTGAAGGAGAGGTTGGCAACATTGTTGTTGAATCAGTAGATGTGAGAAGTCTGCACTCTGCACATCCAGTTGACGGTTGGAGAGTTCAGGCTCAATTTGAAGGAGAGGTTGGCAACGTTGTTGAATCAGTAGATGTGAGAAGTCTGCACTCTGCACATCCAGTCGACGGTTGGAGAGTTCAGGCTCAATTCATATGGATAAATGAGAGTAAATGCTTCATTAGGACAGTGCCTTCCTAAACAACGCATTGCCTTAATAAGAGTTTGATATCAGATGTGGCAAAGCTGGAGCCGTTCGATCGTCTCATTAATGAGATTTCACATTCTTATTAAAACCTCCGGAAGACATTGGGAGAGGAATTATTGAGAGAGGATGTAATCTGAACCCATATATCACTGTATATATGCACATAAGCTCAGGAGTTTTGATGGGGTCAGGGCTTGAGCAACATGGTTTCATTTCAAGTAGTTTTCTGAAACTGAGTTTCATTTGACATTTTCTTTGTGAAGTTGCAACTCAACACGAAAAGAAAGAATTAGTTCAAAAAATATGATGGTCTATATCTTTTATATGTTCTATAATTGAAGCCACTTCGTTCTAAAATTGCGTGACCATTATCCTTTTTCGGTCCAAATAAACATTGCAAAACATAGTTTTCTAGGTAAATGTTCAACTAAACATATTGGTCATGATTCCCATACCCTTGTATGTTTAGAAGAGTCGACGTAACATAGATGGTAGGCATGTTGTTATGTGTCATTACATATGGATTAATTTTTGACAGGAAAGGTTCAGTTGCAAGGATCAAAAGATCAGTGAGAACTTTTATGTCAGAGGTGATGGCACTGTAAGTTCAGTCCCACAATACATGTTTTTCCAGCCATTACATTCTTATTTGACCACGTGACTCAACTTATATTTGCAGCGTGCATTCTATTTTTCTGATGAGTTTTTGATGAGTTTGTTCACCGAAAATGGATTTGACATTGAAGAACATAGTTTGTGCTGCAAACAAGTGGAGAACCGGTCAAGGGAGATAATAATGAATCGGTAAATGATTATTTTATTTATTCAGTTCCACTGGTGGATATTTCAGCATTATTTATAATCCTCTGAGCATAATTAAGGCACTTGGTTAGGCTATGCATCTGTGTACATATTGCATAAGCGATGTGGTGTACTATTGTCGGTTTTCCGAGGAGGGTACAGACCAAAAGAACAGAAACCAGGCTGAAAGGAGGAGAAGTTCAGGTCATCACCTCCGCCCCGTCTAGAAATGACCATCCTCAAAAGCAGAGAATATACATACAGCCATCCACTCAGCAGCCCCTTATATTCTCACCAGGACAGGTTCAGCAGACTACCTCGCTATGAATTGGTTTCACATCCCCTTTATCTATTTCATCTTTCTGGCCGGCTTTCGGTCCTTTTAGGTCCGGATGTAACTGCAGGCTTTAACGTTAGAGAATAGCTCGGCAAGCGCTTTCCTAAGGCATTCTTCCTTCGTGGGAATTCTCTTTCCAATACGGGAAGAAGGACCAGGAACGGTACTACCTACGGGTATTCCCTCGCCGGAACTTTCTTTGTTCTTCAAACTAGAGGTCTTAGCAACAGTTACACGCGGACCTAAAATAAAAAACTGTCGAGAACGAGAAGAAGGAAGGACAGGTACATCTGTTACCAAGGCATCCGCCCGATCATATTAAGTGTGGTCTCATCGTCAACTGGAGTAGTGGGAAATACGCCTACTGGTTTAGCAAATCAACTACGAATTCCCCGCCCGAAGCTTCCTTTGTTTCGTCAATCTTACTTGATTCGCCTTAAGATCCCCTTGGGCTTCCGTTTCACGAGTGATTGTACTGCTTTCATTTCATTCCCTAGCTGGACCGTTTTGCACCGAGAATGAATTGAAGTAGTGGGCTTTCCTTCCGAGGGGATGAAACAGAGAAAGAAACCAACAGTGAGGCTTGACTTTCCTATTTTTCTAGGTTAGCTACTGTCATTTCCCTTCGGCTTCTTCCCAAGAAATGAACAAGCTGTCGCCTTCCCACTAGTTTTCCCTCCATCCTGCTTTGTTCCCCACTAATTGTTTACGAAATGGGGTGCGGTGCCCAAGAAATGAATAAGCTGCCGCCTTCTGGAGAGTGGTTTCAGCTCTCCCTCTCGCCCGCAATCGAGTGCCCCGCAGGTTTCAACTAAGCGGGTGCGTGCCTAGATGAAATCCAGCTATCGTTGAGTGAGACGCTACTGCTTTTCTTCTACGCTTGACTTGCTTGAAGAACGGAGCGAGCGAGCCTATTTCCTTGTTCACTGCTACTGGCCTTTCCGTGGTGTAGTCTTTCGCATATGAATGAACTGGCCTTTCGAACAAAGTCAGTGTAGTCCCGATGGATCTCCACTTTCTGGACCCCCTCCTTCAACCACCTGACCTAACCTTCCGGATGCCATTGGAAAATCGAGAAGAGGTAGCACTGGACCGATCTTAGACTCAAAGAAGTCAAGATCGAAAGCACTCCAAAATTTCTTGTTAGGGTCCCAGGCATACCGAATTCTCTCAGGCCACAAGATGCCAGCCAGAGGACCATTTAAATTCCCCTCGAGCGTGAATAAAGCGCAGGAGGTGGGCATAAGAAAAGAAGAAATCTCGCCCAATTGATCATTCATTTGGCTTTGATTTGGGGGGCATGGTTCTACAACAAACGTCCATGGCTCTTGGAGGTTTAGGGGGGCCACTGTTTCAGTGGTATTCTGAGAGCAGCCACTTAGTGCATATATTGCCAAAGGTTAGGTCTGTCTCTAATCATACCCCGCCCATACCCCCAATGATTGGGGACTAGATGGGTTATGTTATGTTGTTGTAATCATAGCTGACTCCTAGCTGGAATAAAGGGGAGAAAGTGCAATGTAATTCTGAATTGAATTCTTATCCGTAATTCTATGAGCATAATGAAGGCACTTGGTTAGGCTGTGCATCTGTATAGATATTGCTGAAGTAATCACAACTGACGAATAAAGAGGAGAGAAAGTTAAATCTAATTCTGAATCTTCCAATAATTCTCCAAATTGATAAGGACTGTTGCTAGGAAAGAAAAAAGAGGGGTATATTCGCTTAGAAGCTAAGATAGGAAAGAAGTTTATACTGGATGGCGAATTTAGGAAGCCTAATTTATATAGCGGGGAGGGTGAGGATAATAATGATTTTTTTTTTTTTTTGGTATAACTTGCAGATCTTTCTAATTCTACAGCTTTTCTTGTTCTTTCAACCCCCCTGTTTGCGTCTATCTTTCTTATTCACGTATGAATCGTCGTGTTTGATTTCAGGCGTTGGGTCCAAGCCGTATTCCGGTTACATGATGCTAGCTCCTCACGTTGCACAATACCTGGAAATGAGCTAGTTCATGGAAAGGATTACATGCCTGAGCTCAATAAGAATCCTTTGGAGGAGCCTGTGTACGAATCTGAGATAGACATAGCGGACAGTGTTGCTGTTGAGATGTTTGGTATCTCGACATCCAGTGATGAGGTGATGGATTAGCTATGCTTCTCTTTCTACTTCACTTTCTACCTTCTCTGAAATATTGGTCATACTTCAATTTTTGTATGGGTAGCATGTTGCTGATGACCCACGTGAGACAGTTATGTCATCGGAAATTTGTCCGAGACTTGTACCTAAACTTGAATACTTGAATCCTTCAAATTTTAATGACCTTTTAAAGATGATGAAGCTATCATTTGTTTGAAAAGATAATAACATTGATGTAGGACGGAGTTGAAAGGTTGCAAGGGAGATGGTGATTCACTAGAAAACTCTGTTGACAAATCAGTGACCTCCAAGCACATATTAAATGCAGGACCAACAACTGGTTCCTTAAATTCTCACTAATGGCACCATTGTTGTTAAACCCTACGATAATGGATACGTATCTTAGGATTCGTATCGTCTCCCTCAGAAAATTAGACGTATCCCACCCCCATATCCTTTTGGTACAGAAATCCCAAGACATACACGTATCCCGATTCGATAGTGTTCTCAAGGTAAGTTTAGTTTAATATTTTTTCTCCCCCTCTTTCTCTCTCTTAGAATAGTAATTGTACTCAAACATGGAAGAGTAAAAGAAGGAGAAAATAATAATATTTGTATGATGATAGCTAAGAATTAAGATGGAGCATTATTGGACTGTTCAAAGGCAAAAAAGACTAAGCTAAAATAATATATGGAGGATATTCTGGGTAATTTGGCTAATTCTTGTTGTACATGAGCATGTACAAAAGACTAGCTACAATAGTTAGTCAAACCTCATGGACCACCTTCGGCAGACTTAGTCAAGTGGCTGGGTAATCCATTTGCCGCAATAACTAGCCAAATCTAAGGAGGTACTATTCACTAGTCAACTTTAATCTTAAATTATAAACTCCCATATTTTCACTTCAGTATTACATCTTTTTTAAATGCATTGGGAATGAAGATAAAAATATTTTAATAAAAGACAGCTAAAATAGATAGTCCTGTTGATTAACGGGATAAAATAACTCCAATTTTGTGCCTATTTTACCCATCATTGTTGTGCACGCTTTTACCTTCTTTTTGCCCCCGAGTGGAAGACCTATTTCTTTCTTCTTTACTTGGGAATATTTGTATTCTTCTTCATCCACAGTAGCCGTCCCACACGATGCGTGTCAGAACTCTTTTGTTTCGCACCCAATAATTCTTACATGCTACAAAGAAATGAGTCAATGGTATGAAAGGAAAGACATTCTGTTTGAGAGAGTTTTGTTTACAAAATATTAGCGTTCTAAGGATTCACTGACCCATTCCCTCGGTTTTAAACATTGATAACTTTCGATTACCGAAGGATTATGCTATGGGATGATGGAGGAGATAGAGAATCCCCAAATATCAGATGACAGGCATTAGGAAAACCCATGTCACCTGTACTTTTTACGATGTTTCTTTGCAATATCAGTCTTATTCGAGTCGTGCCTGTTTCTTTTTCAGATTATCGAGGTGAACATAAGAGAAAGCATATTCAAGATGAAAGTTGTTCCCAAGGAGTTCCAACACACCTGCAAATCAACTGGCTTGATGCTATGGGAATCCGCCCAGCTAATGGCATCCATCATCGCTGCGAATCCAACGATCGTTGCTGGGAAAAGGGTGTTAGAATTGGGATGCGGTTGCGGGGGGATTTGTTCGATGGTTGCTGTTGTATCTGCTGCAGACCTAGTGGTTGCGACTGATGGAGATTCAAAAGCACTCGACCTCTTGACTCAAAATCTCACTGCGAATCTCAGCCCACCAGATCTTGACCGAATAATTACAAAGAGACTAGAGTGGGGGAACAAAGACCATATTGAAGGGATCAAGAAGTTGAATGATACAGGTTTTGAGATGATTATAGGCACAGATGTGACTTACATTCCCGAAGCAATCTCCCCTTTGTTTGCAACTGCAAAGGAGCTTATTTCGCCCGTTGGAGGCGGTAGTGAAGAGTGTGAACCAGCTGTGATTTTCTGCCATGTGCTACGTAGAGTTGATGAGCCTGCTATTCTGTCCGCCGCATCTCAATTTGGTTTCCAGCTTGTTGATAAGTGGCCTACGGGAGTTCCAACGGGTTCATCTAAAAGCATCATCAGCACTTGGTTTCCAGAAAATGCCTGCAATTTTATACCCACCGCGGCATTGAATATCATGTACTTTCGACGAGTGAAGACAGCTTTCTAGTCGAGTTATGTTGCTGCCTTCAGCAATAAGTGTTTTGTTTTTTTATTGGCACTCATAATTTCCTTTGACAAGTATATTTTTTTCTCTACTGCATCAAAACGTGATTTCTGATTGAAAACTTATAAAATTGCTATTGATCTGCTTAAAGAATTTTTTGCTTTCTCGCTATACTTACTGTTCTATCATACGTGAATTTGTTTAATTATAATTCCTGGTCTGTACGAAGGAACAAGAAATTAAGTGAGAGGGAGAACTCGAAAACAAATCGACAAAGCATAGTTGTTTCTGCAATGCTCGGGTCCCCGAAAAGTTTCTCGAAAATCTACCCAATGAGAAATCAAATATTCTACTTAGATGTTTGGGTCCTAAACACCAAAGTGAATCTTAATCATTAATTCAACTTTCGGAGACATTTTTAGGACACTTTTCTAGAAGCACACAATTATTGAATTAACACTTACGGAGTAGTTTAATTTCCTGGGGAAACCTTCAAAAACATGCCACATTTACCCCACCACCTCATTTGGTAAGGATAGCAGGTGAATACAATAATGCTACAGACATGCCTCTCGGCCACTCCTTTCTCACAGACAATGGAGACTATATATGTGTGGAGTCCACTGCCTGTGAGAGGAGTGTCTGGAAAGTGACTGAGAGACATGTATGTCCCCAGCATTTCCGAGGTCCAAATACCCATTCTATGTAGAACTACACTTTCACAAATTACTACGAAAAGAGGTCCATTTTATGCGCACACAAAAATTAGTTTGGTCTTCTATTTGAGGAATGCTTTAATTTTGTCTTCTTCTAATAGGACTGTTCAAATAAACTTGCGTCATGACAAAAGATGGTAATAAAAACGATGCCATATCACTATTTTTTTCCCTTACAACAAAAAATCTCAGACCTAATTTGGGTAATTTTCACTTTTATATAATTCTGGTTTGTCGTTAGTTATGATAATCATGCACGAAATATTGATCCAAAAATAATTATGCACACGAAAATCATGTTTTTCGGAAACTTAAAGCATCTACTGCATATTAAGATGAAGAATATTTGTCTTCGATGTTCAAACGTTAAAAATATGGAAGTAAAATCTAGTTATACGCTTACAAGAATTTACACATGTTGCAGATGTGGTGGCACTATATGATTGACAATTGAGTAGTTACTCTTCCACAATCACTAATCATGCAATGTCACACCAGTATGTTTGGCAAATTATTGTACACATTTTTGTGTTACTATACTTCGATATGACTGTAATTGAACAATTCGAACCAGATCAGACACCATTTGCGGATTGGCGGGTTTCGTATCTCACCCCATTCCAATATCTCTCTGCATCCAAACTTGCACACCAAAGATGGTGAGTTGCACAAGAAAGTAGCGTCCGATCAAAATTTAAAAAAAAAAAAAAAAAACCACAGACAAGAAAGTAGCTGGAAAGGATATGAACACAGTTGAAAATGAAGAGACTATACTTGTCACATATCCCGGAAAAATGCAGGCATAACTTAATCTTGTTGCTGTTGCTAAATGATTTCCAACTAAATCACAATTTGGTAAGCTATTGCACCTGCTCTCTTCAAATATGCAAGATTAATACATGGTACAATTTGCACTTACTGGAAATTGCATACATGATTGATGATACTCACCAAGTATCCGTTCAGAGGGTTTGAGGGCGAAATCTATGACCAGAGGTGTTGAAACCCTCCTCCCTATCTATCCAGGCATACTTGGAAGGAAATGGACGGATGAACTAAAGAATCAGCTGCTTCAGAGGAACACTTTAAAAATGTTTGCACGCTAATCAGAAACAAGCTAGATTGCTCTTGTAAACCATTAAGTACATAGAATTGCCCCTTGTACATCGGATGATGATACGGGTCATATATCCAGTTGGTCAAGGTTGATCATGTTAGCAGAGTTCCGTATAAGTTGCTTCCGCACATCCACCTGAAACAGGAAGTACGAATGAGATCCTTGGTTGTCTTGACTCCAGGAAAAAGTAACTGCAATTATCAGCAAATGAAATCTACATAATTTAAGTATCATGTCTCATCAAACCATATAATAACGTCGTGTTCTTAGATACACTCTCAGAAAAAGAAAAGAAAGAAAGAAAGGAGACTACCCAATCCAAGCTTCATTACCACTAACAAGCAAGCTCTCCAACTCGATCCAAGCCAGCACTACAGGATTAACTGCGTGCTACTACCCTAGACCAACTGGATATTACAAGGGAGTAGATTGTTTGGTCCTGCAAGATTCAGGAAAATTCACAAGTAAATGTCAGCAAAGCTTTAAGAAGTGAAATTAATAACCCTTCAATTCATGGTTCTCTGCAATTGCTTTGTCCTTCTTAAGGGCAACTTTTTTGTTTGCAAGTAATTGGAACTAAAATGGAAGTACTTATCTAAGCAGCTTTTTCCTTCACGATTCATCCAACCTGTACGAACTCAAGTTGAGAAACAAAAACCACCAAACTAGAACAGTTTTCATATTGAGTTGTACAATTTTCTCCATTTCTCATAACCTATTGATATAGGGCATCAAGTTATTAAAGAGCCTGCAGTTTGACACACATTGATCCGTGCTTGTTGATGTTGTACAAGAGGGAGGAACTAGGTAGGAAGATGAGGCTCATGTATTCTAGGAAAACAGCTCATGTGTGTGTTTGCCTGGTCGTGCATATAAAGATGTGCACTTCAAGCAATTACATGATATCTAGATGACTGCACACACAATGATCTTCTGACAGCAACAGGGAAACCTCCTAACTCAGTTGGCCCTTTTTTTCGTTGATAGGTGGAATCAAAACACATATGGAACAAAAGCACAAGGTGATTGCTTGATAGTTTCATAGATTGGCTAATCAATCCATAATTTTTACAGGCAACAAATACATGTACAAGCTATTACATGTGACTGTGCAAACACGATTTCCTGAGTGTGTGTAAATTGTGTACACAGATACATTCATACACAATGAGGTCATTAGACACTTAGATATTCCATGATAGGAGACATCAAAGTCACACAGTCCACAAACTAATTGCTTTACAAATTAGCCTCCAGTTGCAAGTCAGGCAAAAGCTTCTTCCCTCCTTCCCTTGGCTGGCTGCAGTTCCCCAAACAAACATCCTTTTTTAAAGTTACTCTATCCCTTTCACACAAGCAGTACAAAACAATGTGCTTCCAAAGAATTTTAATCTATGGAAAGGTAACTTCATATACAACCCAAACGCATAGGGGTGTAAACAATCAACTAGTCAAGACAAGTTAACCTACTACAATACACGGAAGCAAGTCCATATCATGCACCACGTCACTTTGCAACAAATAGATTGTTCTGTAAGGTATCGCTTTGAACCCCTACAAGACGTATGATGTAATCCGATTATTGAGCTTGGAGTTGGTCCTTTACCAGATTAACGAGACAAATTAGGTCGACTTGCTCCACAACAAAGAGCATGGACCACACCCACAAAAGTTATAGCATATAGCTTGCTCGCTGGTGTTCAAGAAATATGATCATCGAAAGCAATCTTTACTGACACAAGGATCTCCTCGAAGATAAAAAATAGGACAAAAATGAAGCAAAATAAGACCATAGATCTTCAACATATAGAACACAAACTACATTTTTAAATCTTCGATAGATTCGTTAAGACTGTTTACCACTAAACTCTTTTCCTCATCATGTTTGAGAGTACTTGCTGGGAGGATCAGACTCTATACTACTCATTATTATGCAACAGATGGTGCTTTTTTCATCGTCATAACGGACACTGTTTATAAGACAACAGTGAAGATGCTCAATTCCTTGAAATGTCATCCGCAGTTCTGGTTCATATCTAGATATTAAGCAGTATTCTCAAGCATATTCCCTTGCATAGTGACAACTCGTTATCCCTCTAAGATCTACCTCTCGTCAATTCAAACATCAAAGAAGGCAACCAAACTGATAACTAAAAAAAGATAGGATAAATAGTTAAGGAGTCAAATGGGCTTTTGGGGATATACTCTCGACCAGATACAAATAGAAATAGAAGACAAAAACGCTCACTATCCACGCTCCGAGGGGCAAAAATAAAGGTTAAGGTGATATTGTAAGAATGAAATAAATATGGTTCCAAAAGAAATAGAAAACAAAATAAAAAAAAATTGACAGAAAATAGCAATGGGATAAAGCAATTAATTGAAACCAAAAGAAAGGGAAGGGGTTCGAAGCAACTTACATAACGAAGCAATCAAATGTGGCATAAGTTGTATTGTAGTTTTCGACCCCAGGGGCAAACAAAGAGTTGCGGAGTCCTTCAGCACCAAATACTTGAATCTCTCCAATAACCTCGCTGTAATCATGCATTCGGACACCCGGTGGGAGCAAGGGCAACAATCCTTGACCCAGCCAATATTTTGATTCGCCAAAAGAGACCTTATCCGTGCGCTTTTTGACAAGGTGAAAGATGGTAGCAGAAACATATGCCTTCCCTTTGACGAAGATGAAGCCCTCCTCGTCGTTGCCAAATTTGAGAAGACAAAACCAACCATTCCCCATGTCAAGGAGACGGTAATAAATGCCATAGGCTAGAGGTGGCTTGTGAGTATAACGGTTCTCGAGGCCTTCGACATCTCTCCCTACCAATCCAAAATCTGCCGTGAGATTGAAAGTACTAATGGGGGACATACAGCAGAGAGAAGTACCAATGGCAGCCCACGCAGAGTCAAATATCGGCATGACTGCCCCCCTAAAGGGCAAACGGTTGGTATTACGCCAGACCTTCAAAGACATCCATCGGCGGTAGAAGACATCAAAAACGTTCACTGGGTCCTTTTTGGTGGTGAAGAAAAGAATCTTATGGCCAACAACAGCATGAGAGACAATCCTGCCTGCACCGTTAATCTCATGGCTCCCATGGTTACTAGAGCGGCAATAGAAAGGAGGTCTGGGCAAGGAAGACCACTTTCCCTCACCCTCATTACCCAGTGGGTCGAAAACCTCGAATAATGGCTCCTCCTCACTGTAGCAAGTATAGAAACTAGGAATATCTGAAATGACGTATACCATCCCATTCACGTGAATTGCCCGCGGTGACCTCTTCCCACCTTCCATAGGAGGTGCCACCGATAAAGGTGAAGAGGAGGAGGAAATGGCAGCTGCAGTATCAAAGAAATACACGTTTTTGGAGATGCGTTCAGTATTGCGGCCGTCCTGGAGAGCGAAATCGACTTCACCCTGAAGTCCGACTTGACCCCCGAGCAGATAGATCCTAGAGCCCAGGGCGAAAGAGCCCATAGAGCCGGGATATTTCTCACTAGGCAGTTCAAATACAGTAGTTAAATTTGGTATCCTAGTCGAATCGTTTCCCTTATCATCATCATTACCGATAGCACTAGTATGAAGCTTGTACATCACATATCTAACAGGACCACTATGGAGATTGTAAAGCAGATATACCTCAGAATCGTCAAAATCAAACCTTGTTCTTTTCGACGATGATGATGACGGCGAACCCACAAAATCCCTCTTCATCGACATTGGAAGTGAAATCCAGCGACAACGGAGGGATATATAATGGTACTGTATTGAAAACGATTTGATCTTAATTTTAAGGTTTTAAACAAACAAAAAACCCTTGAAATAAAACAAATACTATTTCGAAGCAGAACACACAAAACGAAGAAACGCACCGGCTTTTGCCGAGGTTCGCCTTGGCAGTCCTGACTCTGAGACCTCCTCCACCAACAAAACCCTAGAATACAAAAGAACGAGAAACCCTCGGATTTACAGGGCGGGTTTTGTAACTTTTGTTATACGTAAAATACTGCATGGGAAAATTGCAAAAAGAATATAAAAAAAACCCTGTGTTTTGGTCAAAATTACAGGACCCCACCTGTCATTTGGTCAATGACAATTAGACACTTGAACTTTTTTAACTCCGTCAACAATTGAGCCATCGACGTCACCTACCAAACGGAATCCATTGACAGGGATTCGGGTTCCTGAACAAGCTTTTTGGAAGGAAGAATTTTTTAGTGCCGAGCGGACACCGGCCACATGGTGCCGAGCAGGCATCTCGGCCGTCCAAACATATTTTGGATGGTCCAGATTTGTTTAGGTTTGAGAGGATGTTTTGGTAATTTTACACTTACAAATTATCCAAACAGATCTGGGCCGTCCAAAATACGTTTGGACGGCCGAGATGGTGCTCGGCACCACGCAGCCGGTGCCCACCCGGCACTGAAAAACTTCTTTTTTGGAAGAGATCGAATCTGGACAATCAAAGGGTGGTCATCTTGGTTTACACTAGCATTGACCAATCAACTTCCAACTTGTTTGCCATGGAAACCACACCAAGGTAGGATTGGTTACAAATTAAGGAGAGGAAAACTTTAATCTTGTAAACCAAATTCAAGCCGTTTTAAATTTCTCTGAACAAGGCTCACTTGCATGCATGCACCATTTGTCCGCCTGGTCTCAGAATGCGCTGTGCAAACTCCCAATTCCCAAAAGCAGAAACGAAATTTTGCTTTCATTTATCCATGGAAACAGGTTCCTGATATTCTGAAACAACTATGTGGTGTTTCCTAGAGAGCATGATAAAAAATTTCCTAAAGTAGTTTGTCAAACAAGGTGAAGCAAATTTAACAAATCAATGTATCTCGCAAAAATTCCGCGTGGTTAATTTGGTTTGCAGCCAGGGAAACCCAGCAGGCATGTGGTTCAACTTTGTGAAATAAAAATGCAGAATCGTGGGTTTAGGTGCCACAGAAACATGAACGTAATAACATTTCCAAACTCACGTATTCGGGGAATTTGAAAGAGAGATACTGTGCCAGCGACCCGATTAACTTCTGGGCCTAAAACCTCAACCAAATTCAAGACAAAAAAGAAGTTGAAGGTCTTTACATGCTCAGAGATGATCAATGGTAGAGGGTTCCCACAATTTCACACGGCCTATTTGTCAACGAAGGTGATCAAATTTAGGTAAAATTTAGTTTTAAGAGTCAAATGAAGCTTTTCGGATCCCATTTGTAGCTACACTAGCAAGTTTAGATGATAGTTTCAGCTCTTTGCTGGTGCATAGCTTTCCTTTTGTTTTGAAGGTCGTGTTCAGAAAATTTACTACAAAAACATCTTAAAATTGGAGGAAATTAAAACAAAAACCTTGTAAGATAAACTTCACGACTTCAGCTTCTCAAAATTCGTTACCATAATTTAACTGTATGAAACAAATATCCACTAAAGATCGGGCCGTGGAAAGGCACGATGACAAGTGCTATTTGCGCCACAAATTTCACCATGATTCCACGATCCACACAAATACTTTAGCATGCAAAAGGTAAAATATCAGCAAATAATACATTAATAGTAATACAATGTCAATCCACTGCTACCCAGACAACAAATGATAGCCACTTAAGTTTAGTATCATTTCTCATCAAACCATATAATTACAAGATGTTCTAAGATAAACTCAGAAGAATAAAAGAAAAGATAGAAAGGAAACTGCCTAATCGATCCAAGCTTCGTTACCACTATCAAGCAAGCTCTCCGACTCGACTCGACTCAAACCAGCACCAAAAGATTAACTGCGTGCTATTCCCCTAGACCAACTGGATATTAAGAGGGAGTAGATTGTTTTTTCCTGCAAGATTCAGAAAAATTCAAAACTCTGACGATAAAACATAAAAAGTAGTAAATGTCAGCAAAGCTTTCATAAGTGAAATAACCCGTCCATTCATGTTTCTCTGCAATCGCCTTGTTCTTGATCTCGCTAAGGGCAGTTTATTTTATTTTATTTTGGTAAGTAATCGGAACTAAAATGGGAATGTACTTATCTAAGCAGCTTTTTCCTTCACAATACATTCAACATGTACGAACTCATGGGGAGAGACACAAAAACCACCAAACTAGAACAGTTTTCACATTGGGGTGCACAATTTTCTCCATTTCTCATAATCTATTAATATAGGGTCTCAACTTATTAAAGAGCTGCAGTTTAACACATATTGCTCCGTGCTTGTTGATGTTCTACGTAGAAGAGGAACCAGGTTCGAAGACGAGGCGTGTTGTAGGAAAACGGCGCAACAAATACATGTACGAGCAACTACACGTGACTGTGCAAACACCAATAGGTCCAATACTTTCCCGAGTATGTGTAAATTGTGTGCATAGATATATAGTCATTTATACGGCTACACGGATACATACACAATGAGGTCATCAAAACATGGAAACTGCTTAGGACACTTGGAGATATTCTATGATAAGAGGGATCAAAAACACACAAGCCACAAGCTAATTGCTTTTACAAATTACCCTCCAGTTGCAAGTCAGGCAATGGCTTCTTCCCTCCTTCCCCCTGGCCGGCTGAGGTTGCCCAAACAAATTAGGACGACTTGCTCCACAACAAAGAGCATGGACCAGACCCTCAAAAACTATAGCATATAGCTTGCCCGCTGGTGGTCAAGAAATATGGGCATCTACTGCAGTAAGACCTGTGGAATTCTGGTTCTTGATCATCGAAAGCAATCTTTACTGACACAAGGATCTCCTCGAAGATAAAATATAGGACAAAAAATGAAGCAAAACAAGACCATAGATCTTCAACACAGAGAACACAAACTACATTTTTAAACCTTCGATAGATTCGTTAACACTGTTTACCTCTAAACTCTTTTCCTCATCATGTTTGAGAGTACTTGCTGGGAGGATCAGACTTTATACTACTCATTATAATGCAACATATGGTGCTTTTTTCATCGTCATAACGGACATTGTTTAGAAGACAATACTGAAGATGCTCAATCCCTGAAAATGTTATCCGCAGTTCTGGTTCATATCTAGATATTAAGCAGTATTCTCAAAGCATATTCCCTTGTATAGCGACAACTCGTCATCACTCTAAGATCTACGTACCTCCAGTCAATTCGTACTTCAAAGCAGGCAACCTAACTGAAACTTATTTGTTGTTACAAAAAGCTACTACTTGTGCAAGTTATCCGGTCCTGCGTGAAGATGATTACCCTTCCTCCCCCCGTCTGTTTTAAATCTCTAGTTTCCCAATCTTATGTACTTTCGACCAGATATATATAGAAATAGTGGACAAAAACACTCACAATCCACGCTCGGAGGGGGAAAAATAAAGGTTCAGGTGATATTGTAAGAATGAAATATGGTTCCAAAGGAAATAGAAAACACAACAAAAAAACTGACAGAAAATAGCACTGGGATAAAGCAATTAATTGAAACCAAAAGAAAGGGAAGGGGTTCGAAGCAACTTACATAACGAAGCAACCAACTGCGGCGTAACTTGTATTGTAGTTTTCGAGCCCAGGGGCAAACAAAGAGCTGCGGAGTTCTTCAGCACCAAATACTTGAATCTCTCCAATAACCTTGTTGTGATCACGCTTTTGGACACCTGGTGGAGGTGGGGGCAAGGGCAACAATCTTTGACCCTCCGGCCAATACTTCGATTCGTTAAAAGAGACCTTATCCATGCGCTTTTTGACAAGATGAAAGACGGTAGCAAAAACGTATGCCTTCCCATTGGCGAAGCCCTCCTTGTCGTTGCCAAATTTGAGAAGACAAACCCAGCCATTCCCCATGTCAAGGACATGGTAATAAATGCCATAGGCTAAAGGTGGCTTGGGAGTACGACGGATAGTCTCGAGGCCTTCAACTTCTCTCCCTACCAATCCAAAATCTGCCGTGAGATTGAAAGTACTAATGGGGGACCTACGGTGGACAGAAATACTAATGGCAGCCCACGCAGAGTCAAATATCGGCATGACTGCCCCCTTAAAGGGCAAACGGAACCCTTTACAGACCTTCAAAGGCGTCCATTGGCGGTTGTAGACATCAAAAACGTCCACTTGCTCCTTTTTGGTGGTGAAGAAAAAAATCCTTTGGCCAACAACAGCATGCGAGACAATCATGCCTGCACCGTTAATCTCAGTGCTCCCGTGGTTACTAGAGCGGCGATAGAAAGGAGGTCTGGGCAAGGAAGACCACTCTCCCTCACCCTCATTACCCTGTGGGTCGAAAACCTCGAATAATGGCTCCTCCTCACTGTAGTAAGTATAGAGACTAGGCAGAGCTGAAATGACGTATATCATCCCATCCACATGAATGGCCAGCGGTGACCTCTTACCACCTTCCATATTAGGTGCCACTGATAAAGGTGAAGAGGAGGAAATGGCAGCAGCAGTATCAAAGAAATACACTTTTTCGGAGATGCGTCGAGTATTTCTGCCTCCCTTGGCAGTAATACCAACTTCACCGTTAAATCCAACTTCACCCCCAAGCAGATAGATCCTAGAGCCCAGGGCAAAGGAGCCCATACTGCGGGGATATTTCTCACTAGGCAGTTCGAATACAGTAGTCAAATTTCCCTTATTATCATCATTACCGATAGCACTAGTATCAAGCTTGTACATCACATACCTAACAGGACCACGATAGATATCGTAAAGCAGATATACCTCAGAATCGTTGAAATCAAACCTTGTTCTTTTCCATGATGATGATGATGACGAACCCACAAAATCCCTCTTCATCGACATCGGAAGTGAAATTGCGCGACAACGGAGGGAGATATATTGGTACTGTATTGAAAACGATTTGATCTTAATTTTAAGGTTTTAAACAAACGAACAAACCTTGAAATAACTGTGAAATCAAAAGAACGAGAAACCCTGGGATTTATGGGACGGGTTTTGTTATAGTACGTGATACTGCATGGGATAATTGCAAAAACAAAAGTACCCCACCGGTCCTTTGGTCAATTACAACTAGATACCTGAACTTTTAACCCCGTTAGCAATTTAGCCATCGACGTCAACTAACACACGGAATCCGTTGACGGGGATTAGGGATTCGGGTACTGACCAAGCAAGCTTTCTGGAAGAGAATATGGACAATCAAAGGGCGGCACCGATAGCGTACACTCATCTTGGTTTACCCTAGCATTGACCAATCAACTTCCAACTTGTTTTGCCGTGTAAACCACACCAAAAAGTAAGAATTGTTACAAAGAAGGAGAAGGTAAAGGGAAAAGGAAGGAAAACTTTAATCTTGGAAACCAAATTCAACCATCTGTCTGTCTCAGAGTCCCAAATCAACATCTCGCAAATTAAAATTCCGCATGGTTTGTTTCGCATGCAGCCAGAGAATCCCAGCAGGGCATGTTGTTTAGCTTTGTGAAATAAATGCATAATTGTGGGTTTTCCTGCCACAGAAACACGAATACATACATAATAACGTTTCCGAATTCACGTATTCGTGGAATTTGAAAGAGGTACTGTGTCAGCAACCCGATTAACTTATCAATAATTCTATAACCACACTCATTTTACACACCCAAATACACACATAAGTAAGTGTGTGGATTCCACACACACTACACATTCTAGTGTGTGTGAAGCCCACACACTTGTGCGTATGGGCGTGTAATTGGACGTGTGTTTGGATGTAGTTGTGGAAGGTCTCAGTAGCAAGTTTAGATGTTTGCTGGTGCATAGCTTTCCTATTGTTTAGAACGTCGTGTTTGAACATTTACTTTCTGCTTATGAGGCACAAACATCTTAAAATTGGAGGAAAACCAACAGGTTTATTTTTTTTTTTTTTTAAGGAAAAACAGAATTTCATTAATCTTTGTAAGGAAAGTTACAGAGATTAAAGGGGAGCGCGTGAGAATGGCATCACAATCAAGGAGAAAGCATCTCAACTATGTTGACATCCAAACCCTTGACAATCATATGCCTAATCGCGGATCCAATCACTATTCTAGGCTCAGACTCCTAACCCCTCACTGATGGAACCTGCCCCAGACTCCTTTAAATGAATTGAGGAATATGGTGAGCGCATACACCCAGAAGGAGATATGCACACACAAGAAGAGAAAGCGCACACAAACACACATGCTCAATCCCCTTTTCGATCTCTTTTTTCCCCTAAGCCTCTGAAATTCCATGACATGAATTTCACAGAGACTTTGGAAAGACACCCTTTACAATTTTTAGCTTTTGAGGATGTTTAGAGCTGGCATGCAGCCCTCTCTTCATCGATCTTGGATTTCCATTTCAAAGATTTTGCTTACGACCTCTTCTTCATTACCATCATATCCTAATCCCATGATATCTTGTTCAGCGTCCATGCAGCTTGTACCTCATTGAGCAGAATTCTGTTACGGTTTGCAATGCCGCCCTCAGATATGGATACTGAGAGTGCAATAGCGGCGGCAGCAGTGGATCTAAAAATGGCACTTTTTCCTTCTTCTTCCAACTACTGGTGGACTGGTTTGCTTTGAAAACCCCAGGATGTTTTTAATAGGCTTCTTCCGATGAGCTCATTGAGTCCCTCACAGCCAGCAGGTCATGATTGAAAACGGCTATCTGTTTGAGGCAATTATCTTGCAAAAATGATACTCACACAACAATCCAAACACACCAACTTACACAACCTCTCACATGCATGTGGACTCCACATATATGTGAGAGATTGTGTAAGTTGTTGTGTTTGGATTGTTGTATGAGTAGCATCTTTGATTATCTTGTGCCTGGCACCACTTCATCCAGACTATCCAGTAACATATCATCTTTCCCCTCTTCTCCACAGTGGACCCTTCATTTTATGCCATTTGTTCTTGTGCGTCCACATCAGTCACCATCATCTTCATTCTTCTTAATTCTTATTGTTCTGGTTGCTCACAGGGTGTTGATGATCATCCTCTTCATTATCATGATCCTCATCATCATCATCTTGAACATCATTGTTGCTGTCTTCTTTTGCCCAGCCACCAGTACAAGCGCAATCAGTTCTGAGTATAGTATTTATCAAGATAGCCCAAAATTTTCAAATGATCTTGGATGAGAGCTAAGGAACACATTGGTTTCATCTTTGCGATTGCACTCTTGTGAAGCCATTCGTCGCCATATTCTTTTAGTCTGATTGGGGTTTTTTTTGACCACCTCCCACCTTAAATGATTTCCCTGGGAAAACCAAAAGTTTGTAAGAAAGAAATATAGTACTTCTCAATTTCAGCTTCGCAAAATTTATTCTTACCATAATTTTAACTCCATCCAAACAAACATCTGCTAAAAATCCGTGAAACGGCAAGATGAGAAGTGCTATTTGCATGCGCTGCAAATTTTACCATGATACCAAGATCCACATGAAGACTTTACCATCCAAGAGTACAATATCAGCAAATAACTCGTCTACGTAGTAACAAGCTGATACATTAATACAATGTCAATCCACTGCTAGCCACAGAGCAAATGATAGCTCATAAGTTGAGGCTTCGTTCTTGTAAACTTATAAATCTGAAACTTATTTCGGTATTTTTTTTCCCCTTTCGTAACAATCTGATATAGTATTTTTTTTTGCTTTCGGCAATAATTTTGTATTTTTTAAACTCCTCTCGTCGAGACGGATGATTAATCCAAAATTATCACTCTAATCTAATAAAAATTGAAAAAAGACAAACAAAACACGAAACAAAAAAATAATTAAAAGTATCATGTCTCATCAAACCATATAATTACATGATGTTATTAGATACAATTAGAAAAATAAACGGAAGACAGAAAAGAGACTGCCCAATCGATCCAAGCAATTCATTACCACTATCAAGCAAGCTCTCCACTTGACTCAAACCAGCACTACAAGATTAACCGCATGCTATTCCCCCATGACCAACTGGATATTACGGGGGAGTAGATTGTTTTTTCCTGCAAGATTCAGAAAAATTCAAAAGCTCTGATGATAAAACATAAAAATAAATGTAAATGTCAGCAAGGCTTTAAAAAGTGAGAAAAAAAATACCCCTTCAACTCATGTTTATCTGCAATTACCTTGTTCTTCCTAAGGGCAACTTTAAAAAAAAAAAAAAAAGTAATTGGAACTAAAATGGAAGTGTACCTATCTAAGCAGCTTTTTCCTTCACAATTCATCCAAACTGTACAAAGTTACAAACTCGATCATGGGGAGAGAAACAAAAACCATCAAACTAGATCAGTTTACACATTGGGGGGTACAATTTTTTCCATTTCTCATAATCTATTAATATAGAGCCTCAACTTATTAAAGAGATGCAGTTTGACACATTGATCCGTCCCTATTGATGTTCTACAAGGGGAGGAACCAAGTAGGAAGACGAGGCATGTTGTAGGTCACTATTGATGTTCTACAAGGGGAGGAACAAAGTAGGAAGACGAGGCATGTTGTAGGAAAACGGCGCATGTGTGTGTTTGCCTGGTAGTTCAACTAGATTGTGAAGTCATGAATTGACAACATGTAGGATTACAAAATAACCCCAAAATACACTAACCGGAGATGGATAAGTTCGTAAATTTACAAACATCATTCGAAATTGCCGTGCATATAAGGATGCACACAATGATCTTCTGACAACAGGGAAACATCTTAACTCAGTTGGCCCTTTTTTCCATTGATTATCATAACACATATGGCACAACTGCACAAGGTGATTGCTTGATAGTTTCATAGATTGGCATATCAATCCAAAGTTCTTACAAGCAACAAATACATGTACGAGCAACTACATGTGACTGTACAAACACCCATATTTTCCGGAGTGTGTAATTGTGTGCACAGATATATAGTCATTTATACGGCTACACGGATACATACACAATGAGGTCATTAGAACATGGAAACTGCTTAGGAAACTTAGAGATATTCCATAATAGGAGGCATCAAAATTACACACAGGCCACAAGCTAATTGCGTTACAAATTAGCCTCCAGTTGCAAGACAAGCAAAGGCTTCTTCCATCCTTCCCCCCTTGCCGGCTGCAGTTGCCCAAACAAACGTCCTTTTGTGAAGTTACTCTATTCCTTTCTCCCACATCTAATAATTCAGACAACTTGCTTCCAACTCATTTTAATCTATGAAAAGGAAACTTCATATACAACCCAAAGGCAATTGAATCTACTGCTCTTTGCCAAATTAGCATTGGGGTGTAAACAATCAACTAGTTGAGAATAGTTAACCTACTACAATTCCATATCATGCATGGGCTGTGGCACTTAGCAAAAAAAAATTGTTGTGTAAGATCGTTTCGAACCCCTATAAGACGTATTGGAGTTGGTCCTTTACCAGATTAACCAGACAAATTAGGTCGACTTGTTTTGTTTTGTTTCTACTCTTTCCGAGTGAGTAGTGGTTCAGTTGTTAGGGTGGGAGCTTGTTCCTAGCCTTTTTCCTTTCTTTGGTTGTATGCTGTGTTCAGAGAGTAGCTCCTCTATTTTGATATAAAATTTTAACTTACCCCAAAAAACAAAGAGCATGGTCCAGACCCACAAAAACTACAGCATAAAGCTTGCCCGCTGGTGTTCAAGAAATAAGGGCGTCTACTGTAGTAAGACCTGTGGCATTCTGGTTCTTGATCATTGAAAGCAATCTTACACGCTATCGCTTGTCATCAAGGACACTGTTTAGAAGACAACACTGAAGATGCTCAATCCCTCAAAATGTCATACGCAGTTCTGGTTCATATCTAGATATTAATTAAGCAGTATTCTCAAGCATATTCCCTTGTATAGCGACAACTCCTTATCACCCTAAGATCTACCTCCTGTCAATTCAAACACCAAAGCAGGCAACCTAACTAAAACTTATTTAGTGTTACAAAAATCTCCTGCTAGCGCCAGCTCAAATAAGTTAGTTATCTGGTCCTGCATGAAAACGTTTACACCCCTTTTTTTTAAGTCTATAGTTTTGCGATCTTATGTACTCTCGACCAAATACAAATAGAAATAGAGGACAAAAACACTCACAATCCATGCTCGGAGGGGCAAAAATAAAGATTAAGGTGATATTGTAAGAATGAAATATGGTTCCAAAGGAAATAGAAAACATAACAAAAAAATTGACAGAAAATCGCAATGGGATAAAGCAATTAATTGGAAACCAAAAGAAAGGTAAGGGGTTCAAAGCAACTTACGTAACGAAGCAGCCAACTAAGGCATAAGTTGTTTTGAAGTTTTCGACACCAGGGGCAAACAAAGAGCTTCTCTCCAATAACCTTGTTGTCATCACGCTTTTGGACACCTGGGGGGTGGAGAGTTGGGGGTTTTTGCGCCCCTCGAACAATCAGGTCTACGTTCGGCACTTCAGTGACTGTCAGTTATTTTGCCGTGCTTGGTACTCGTCAACAGTCTACACTCATCCCAGCTTACTTCGGAGCATTTGTGGACATGTGTCATCTATCAGTCGTTTTTCAATAGTATATGAGCGATACACTGCAGATTTCAGGCGGTACGTAGAGGATGAGATTGCCAATGGGGGATGGATGGAAATGATTCGTCATTTTAGAGGACGACATGTCCTATTGGTCAACTCTACTGTTAAAGAAATGTTACGGTTAGTTTCTTTTAATTGCTAAATATTTTGAAGTTTAATCTTTCGTATTCTCTATAAACAAAGATTTATATTTATTGCAGTAATATGATTAATAATTTACTCAAGTACTTCCACTCCAAGAATCTAGCCCTTGGTGGTTTCTCCATTGATTACATCGTGATGGTTGGTGATATGCCCAAATTTGTGAGAGTTAGTGTCTATCCCTCAAATAATGATCCGATCGAAACTGATTTCAACGCGATAGTTATGATCATTAGTTATATTTATCAGAGCCTTGGCGTTCCGAACGAGCTGAAGATGTTGGTTGACCAACTTGGCGATTTGAGTTATAGGATTTTGAAAATTGTATAGATAGGTTTTGGGTATGTTGTTGCCCCGAGTTTGTTGTTGCATTTGTTTCTTGTAAAGTCCCTAGAATCTGGTTGGATCTTTATAAGATTTTGCACTTAATCAATAAAAAAGAGAGGCTTATTT
>CM033791.1:4865080-4890080 GCA_019656835.1 Rhododendron ovatum
GGTTTACCGGCGTTTCCTTTTTGGTAATAGGGGCAATGAGATTAACATTTACAATCACCCCAGCTTGTGGGGGTCGGATAGACGACTTGCCTTCTTGAAGAAGATGATATGAGATTGGCAATTGTTTACTGGTGCAGATTATCGTCTCTACAGAGCTGCTTTCGATAGGGGCTATGCTTGGGAACAGATGGTTCCAGCAAATTCTGTGATACGACAGTGTATGGATGTTGTAGAATACAATGATGGCCTTCATTACTTGGTTAGATATCTGCAGAATTCTCTAAGGCACCTTGCTAGCTATCTTGCTCAGGTATTAAGTGCATTTTAACTCAGATATGGGGTTGTTACTGAGGTTCTTTTTTTCTTTTTTTTGTTGTAGTTAGGAACGTAAATTTCAATGCATTTGTGTTCAACTATTTCTAGTTACCAAACCCAAAATAGAACATTACAAAACGTTGTGGTTATTGAACATTGCTTGTAGTCATTGTTGACAATTCTGACATATATTTTGATCGTCTATTTTGTTTAGGAAAGTAAGTTCACCCAGGATGATACAGATGGAATGATATCTTCTGTCTGCCCAGCAGTGCTCCGGAAATAGTTGTTCAATCAGTTCGGGTCTAGATATTTTACTTTATGAACTGTTTAAGTTGGTAAAATTAGCATGAAAATTCTACTTGTCATGTTGGCAAACTTGTTTTGTAATTCTGTTGTTTGTTTGAACGGTTGTACTTGAAATATGGTGTGCTCATTTTAGCCAAAACAGGTCCTTTTTATCTCTTTGTTACCCGCCGTCGTGTTGTGTTGGTTGCTGGGATTTTTTTATGCACACGTGGCTGTTTAAGGGGATTGGTGGAGGAGATTGGGCAGAGAGAATTTGGAATAGGTGATCTCGTGCCTACAAAGAAGGGGTGATCTAATGACTAACTGAATCGCGTGATCTCCTTTGATGAATTTACATATAGTATGAATCTACAATCACATGATCTCTATTAAGGCAATTGGCAAAAAAGAAACCAAATCAGACACCAAATTGGAGTCGTAAGTGTTACTTTCATGGCCCGTAGTGTTTTTTATTATATACTCCTAGTATTGAAAGCATGGCCATTTTTGCTCATTGAAATAAGTCGTTAGAAACATGGAAAATATGCGTTTAAAGAATCTCCTGTACCAATACCCCTAAACAGCCATGTGTGCATAAAAAAATCCCAGCAACCCAGACAACACAACGGCGAGTAATAAAGAGATAATAAAGACATGTTTGGCTAAAATGAGCACAATGTATTTCAAGTACAACCGTTCAAACAAACAACAGAATTACAGAACAAGTTTGCCAACATAACAAGTAAAATTTTCATGCTAATTTTACCAACTTAAACAGTTCATAAAGTAAAATATCTAGACCCGAACCACCTGAACAAATATTTGTAGAGCACCACTAGGAATCCAGGGAAGACAGAAGATTTCATTCCATCCATATCATCCTGCGTGAATTTACTTTCCTAAACTCAATAGAAGATCAAAATTTATGTCAGTATTGTCAACAATGACTACAAGCAATGTTCAATTAACCACAACGTTTTGTAATGGCATATGGTGTTCTATTTTGGGTTAGGTAACTAGAAACAGTTGAACACAAATACATTAAAATTTACGTTCCTAACTACAAAAAAAAAAAAAAAAAACCCCTTAGCAATAGCTTCATATCCGAGTTAAAATACACTTAATACCTGAGGAAAATAGCTAGCAAGGTGCCCAAGAGAATTTCGCAAATATCGAGCCAAGGAATGAAGGCCATGTATTTAATAACATCCATATACACCGTCGCATCACATAATTTGCCGGAACCATCTGTTCTTAAGCGTAGCCTCCGGCTACATACCAATCTAGTTCAACTTCAGCCCTATCGAAAACAGTTCCGTAGAGACGGTAATCTGCAACAGTAAACAATTGCCGATCCCATATGTTCCTCAAGAAGGCAAGTCGTCTATCCAACTCCCACAAGCTGGGGTGATCGTAGACGTTAATCTCATTGCCCCTCAAAAAGGAAACTCTCATTGCCCCTCAAAAAAAAGAAACGTCGTTAAACCAGATAAGCCTCTTTTTTTTATTTTTATTGATTAAGTGCAAAATCTTATAAAAATCTAACCAGGTTCTAGGGACTTTACAAGAAACAAATACAACAGCAAACTTGGGGCAACAACAAACCCAAAACCTATCTATACAATTTTCAAAATCCTATATCTCCAATCGCCAAGTTGGTCAACCAGCATTTTCAACTTGTTCGGAACACCAAGGCTCCGATAACTATAACTGATGATCATAACTATCACGTATCAGCTTGGATCAGATCATTATTAAAGGGATAGACACTAACTCCCACAAATTTGGGCATATCACCAACCATCACGATTTAATCAAAGGAGAAACCACCAAAGACTAGATTCTTGAAGTGGGAGTACTTAGTAAATTATTAATCATATTACTACGATAAATATATATCCTTGTTTATAGAGAATACGAAAGATTAAATTTCAAAATATTTAGCAATTAAAAAGAAATTAACCTTAACATTTCTTTAAGAGCAGGGTTGACCAATAGGACATGTCGTCCTCTAAAATGACAAGTCATTTCCATCCATCCCCCATTGACAATCTCCTCTTCTACGTACCGCCTAAAATCTGCAGTGCATCGCTCATATACTATTGAAAAACGACTGATAGATGACACATGTCTACAAATGCTCTAAAGCAAGCTGGGACGAGTGTAGACTGTCGACGAGTACCAAGCACGACAAAATAATTCACAGTCACTGAAGTGCCAAACGTAGACTAGATTGTTCTAGAGGCGCAAAAACCCCCAACTCTCCATGCCGTAATTGTTTGTTACATTGTAATGGCAATCGCACGTGTAAATCCTCTCCATCTAGTTGAATATGCCCAAAGTAAAATGAAACATGAAAACACACAAGAGACAAAGGAAACCCAAGTCAAATGTCAACGAAAACCATTAAGGATTGACAGTACAATGTCAAATGAGGCCTCAGGGGTTTTGTCAGATTTGTGAATCTTAATCCAACCCAGTTGGATTTTCTGACAATTTATGGGTATGGAATTGCCTCCACATAGCATAGGAATCCAACTAAAAATCAAACTAGCAGCAGATGAAATACCTCATTTGACACCAATTAAAATAGAAGGCAGGAAACAAAATTACAATGGATCTCATTATCAATTACATTTACAAGACGTGCACCTGATGAAGCGGTCCGGATTGTAAGAATACAAGGGTTTTTACAAAATGAAATCCGTGACCGAACCAAAAGTCCTACGGTTCCAATGCAATCCATGACTCATGGATCGGTTACGGTTTTATCCACGGCTTTTTAATAAGTAATAGCAATGGATGAAGACATAAGAGGGTAAAGAGATGATGAGTAAAACTACACGGTGAGAAACTACAGGGTTATAAATAACAAGCCATCCACTATAACTTCAAAAAAAATAAAAATAGAAGCAATCGCCTAAGCCACGTGGACACGAAAGATAAAGGGCAAAAATATCAAGACGTGCCTGTCTCATGCGCAGTTCTTCGTTTTCCTCTTTCAGTTTTGCAACTTCTGCTTCCAACTCTATGCCTGGCAAAAGTCCAGAAGAGAACCATTGCAACAGACTTTAGAAATACTTAATCTGAACAAAACAAAATAATATATGGAATATTGGAATCTAAGGAAAAAGTATGAATTTTTAGGCCCCAATTTTTTGTATACATATAAAAGCATAAAATGAAGCAATAGAGTCTAAATGGATGATAAAAGCAGAATGCTAACGAGAGCAGAACTCAAAGAGCAAAAAAATATTTATTATATTTTACTTTCAGGTGGATTCACTCTTATATTATCAAAGGGAAATGTCTTTGGATGATGCAATTGCCTCCAAATTCTTCGTGGACTATTAGAAAATTATTCAAGCTTAAAGACAAGGTGCAACCTCTGATAAAGCATGTGATTGAAGATGGGGATAGTACTTTCCTCTGGCTGGATCATTGGCATAATATTGGTCTCTGATTATGTAATAGTTTTGGGTTTTTCCGCAATTAGTGTTTTTTCATTTTTCTACTAGGGTTAGGGTTTGCTGCCTATATAATATGTTGTAAGCCTTGGGGCTAAACAGTTAGTTTTTGATTATTATTGCATGACAAAGAGTCTAGAGAGAATTTCTCTAAATCTATCTCGTTTGTGATTGTCCTTGTTGCACATTCGATCTTGTTTCCTATGACGCCCTGCATCAGTTGGTATCAGAGCTTCAAGTTCCAAACCTGACTATGGCCGCAAGACGTGCTGCTGGAGGTTGAGGGGACGAGGTGATCGCATAGCTTTTGTGGACAACGTTTATGACAGAGATGATGTCATGCGAGAAGCATGAACAGAAGCGCGAATTCAACAACTTGAGCAGCGATTGGGGGACGCCATCGGTGCCCTAGCCAATCAGGTTGCTGCCCTGGCTGTTGCAAGCCAGCCTCGTTGTCGTCTGATTCAACCTCGGTTTCCGAAAGAAGAGGAGGTATTGGATGATGTTTCTATCACCAAACCTTTGGCCGGTAACCATCAGTCAAAGGGGAGGACAAAGGCGGTCGTGGTTTGTAATCAGGATAGGCGACTTTGGGAGACTGGTTGAAAGATCAACTTTCCTGAGTTCCAGAAAGGTATGACACCAGAGAAAAAATCTTTAAAGGTTAATGCAGGAGAAAAAAAAGTCATAGAAGATATTCTAGTTGAGAGACGTAGGAGACTTTCTCGATGATGTGTTAGAGGAAGAGTCCAATAAAATATTTTCGGACAATAATCCGTCGCCGTTTCAGTCAGAAATTGATTGGGAGTCACCTCCAAAATATGATAGTACCCGGATGATGAGTATGATATATGTGAACTTATCATTGTTGATGGTGAGCACGTTGCAATTCAAGAAACTGGAAGAATAGCTTTGCCTAAGGAAAATGCTTCTGAAGCTAGCCCACTATCCATTAGTGCAGCTAGTCTGCCTTTTCGGGGGATTAAATGCAATCAAGAGCAAGGTGATAAAGAATGTGCATTTGATTGCATCCTAGTCGAACTAAATACCTTGAAGGAGGCAAGCCCTATTTTTGCTAATGGCTCATGGGTTTTTCCGAGTAGTGACATCCCACCAATCATAAGATGCGACAACCTTACTGTGATCAATGGATTCTCTTGCCACGATGGTAAAGTGATAGAAGATGGTAATTGGGTTTTCTATGGTGGAGCTTGGGATGGTTACTTTTTGGTTGTAGCCTCTTATACAAACATGAATAGGGGTACAAAACTTATGGGAAAGATAAATTTAAGGTACAAAGCAGATGCCGATAATCGAAGACGTGCCAAGTTACTCCAAGAAAAACTCGAGGACGAGTTTTCTCGAGCATGGGAGAATGATGCAGTGCGCCTAGAGGAGGAGTACCACTTAAGGCATCGAGTGGCATAATCGTGACGAGCTAACCTTGTCAGCTGAACCTTGCCGAGCTCACCTTGTGAGTTCACCCTTGCCGAGCTCACCTTGTGAGCTGAGCTCCTGAGCTGATGCCTACCTAAGACCGGTCTGTCGGGGTTAGCCCTTATGGACTAGGCTTGATTGGGCCTAATCTGCCATTTTGGAAAATATTCCGTTTGCTTATAACTTTTAGTAGGAAACTCCAATTCTGTCCATTCTTTTTGGAGAAGTCTTATTTTTTCCTTTATTTCCTAAATATTTAATAGTTTTGGGTTTTTCCGCAATTAGTATTTTTTCGTTTTCCTACTACGATTAGGGCTTGCTACCTATATAATAAGTTGTAAGCCTTAGGGCTAAACAATTAGTTTTTGATTATTATTGAATGACAAAGAGTCTAGAGAGAGTTTCTCTAAATCTATCTCGTTTGTGATTGTCCTTGTTGCACGTTCGATCTTGTTTCGTATTACGCCCTGCATCAGTTGGTATCAGAGCAGTCAAGGTGGCATAGTTAGTTTCACAGAAAGAGCTTGCATACATGTACGAACATGTAGTTTACACAAATGAGGCAGATAGTTTCACAGAAACATCTAATAACATAATAACTCAAGCAATTGAAATTGGGAAGTGGTTTTAGTTTGCTTGTGGATCTGCAGTCCAAGAAAGAGCATTTGAAAGAAGTGTAAAGAGAAAAATTACACAAACGAAAATCAGAAAATTGAAAAAGGTAGAAAAGAAAAGACATATGCTTACCACTGCAGAGCCACATCAATTGTGACTCCATCTGCTTCTTTTCTAAAACCCACAATATCATGAAGTGGTTTCTGGATCAAAGAACAGTCAGCCATTATTGAGCAAAAGAGTAATGCAAATATCAAACCAATAGTGGCCATAGAAAACATAAACACCAGTTATTGGAAAATAGTGCAAAAACCTTTACACAATCATAAGAGCCTTTCTTGTCAAAAATAATAATAATAATAATCATAAGAGCCTTCAGATATCCAAAGGAGACACTCTTTCTATTCGCTCTAGCCAGGCTTTCATCCGCTTCTACTTCAACTTCCTCCTACCGAGATATTCCTTGTGGCAGTGCAATAGGTCAGAGGGTTCAATCATGGGATTGGCTTCCTTGATTCAGGTAGGAAAGGAGGGGCCATGAAACATCTAAGTATGATGCAAGTATTAGCCCTGTGATGTGAGCGATGTGAGATGCGACCCACATTTGAAATCAACCTTTGGGTGCAAAAGGCGGATGATCAGGCTTTTAACATAAGATGTTATGCATTGCATGGGTTTGGCTTCCTATGATGTGAGCGATGTGAGATGCGACCAACATTTGAAATCAACCTTTGGGTGCAAAAGGTGGATGATCAGGCTTTAACATAAGATGTTATGCATTTCATTTACGCAAGTCGTAAATCATAATAGTCATATTGGTTTTCTAATTCATGTCTAATTTCGGTTTTAGTTCACTTTCTGTTTGTAGATTTCTGTTCAACTAAAGTTAGAAGCGAGCTGTAGATTACTGTCAAGGGCTAGACAACTAATTAAGTTTAATAAATTCATGTTCTTTTTTACCACAACATTCCAAGTCATGTTACACTTCCCCTCCCCTTAGCATTTCCATTAGAAGTAGCACTTCAATTCTTCTGCATTGTTGCACCTACAAACCTCTGTTCTAAGTGAGCAAACCATCTTAGCCTAGTTTGTCGCAACTTCAACTTCAATTGATTAATATCCCTACCGATACATGAATGTTTGCAGTTGTAATCCTATCTTTCCTAGACTAGACTTGACTTGCCATTTCTCAACCTCTAAGAAGCACGTGTATGGGTACGTCGATATGGAGAGGCCTAAAAATGCAGGGTACAGGCATTGCCTTGGGTACGACTATAACAAATGTAATTTCATTGGCCAATGTATTACACATGATGATTACGCTTCAAATGAAGGAAATAGATAAAAGACATGGGCATTAAGCATCTAATATCAACAACATTTTAATGCCAAACTTAACAAACAAAACATAGCATAATGCCATTACACTAAAGAACCTGTGAACCAAAATCTTTATTCTACTACAATCATGCTAAGCATTGTAGGTATGAAAGTATTAAACAATATGTCAGAAGGCACCCTCCACTTAATCCAATCTACTTTCATTCTTATGCCGCATTATCTGCAATCTCTCTATAGTCCATCCTTGTTAATAATAGAACCTAGATAACAAAAATCTGTATGTTTAAGCAGCTCAGGACTGAATCTTTACTTCGTCGTAATTAGTGTATATATGTTACCACAGATAAGTTCTATTTATCCTGTTTCATTTCTGCTAAAATTTCAAAACCTTTAGACTCAGATGCTTCTCACCAAAATTATAATTTAATCAAGTACCCAAAAGTTTAATCCCCGAAGACAATATCATCAGCGTACAACATGCTTCATGGAACCTCTTCCCAGACATTATGTTTCCATGATTCCCACTGGGCCTACTGAACCAAATTGACACTCAAAATTCTGTATTTCCAGAAGGATGCAAGCCTTGAGATCTAACGGGCTACGCATGATGTAGAAAACAGAGGAAAAAATAGAGGAAGGAAGAAGACGATCTTCATACTTCAGTTCAAATACCAAATGGTGGAAACTTATAAGCGAACCAGTAATAGATAATAACACTAGTGAGCTGCAAAAATGGTAAATGACAAGTATGGGGGTGCGGAAACTAAAAACGCAGGAAATTGCATACCTTTTCAGTATTTAGCCACCTCACATACTCAACCAGGCCACCAGCCTAGCAGTATTTTCATCGCACTGGCTCTTCTCATGATCTGCATCCTCTTTCTTGAGAACAATACCAAGCTGAAAAGGTGGAGACAAGAGGGAAGGTGAACCGTCAAGTTCAAGAACACAAAAGTCACAAGATTTTGCTGACACGTGAAGAAGATGAACTTCATCTAGAAACTTAATGCTAAATGCTATTCTTTATCCCAATTTGCCTATAGATTTTGAGGAATACAACATTTAAGGAAACACAACCATTACACAGTTTACTCTAAAAGAACTTCAACTTTTTAAAATAATTACTCTGATTCAAAAGAGAAGGGGCAAAAAGGAAATAGTTAGAATTTGGTTCATTAACTTTTCTAAGTACACAAGTATTTTGGGACAACAAAAGGTCAAAAAATGGACAAACTATTGGAATGGAGAGAGTAAAAACCATCTCATACGGGAAAGCCACACCATAATCAGCTATAGTAACTGAAACAAAGAAATTAGAAATGTTTTGCTCATATGTAAGAAGTTGGAAGAAAATTCCCTATGGAAGAATAAGCAACTTTTTCCACAGGAACTGGTTTTAGAATGACTGGCCATCAATCTTCAAATCTCCTACAACATGCTAGGTGGGAAGCGGAATCACACATTAGAAACTATGATGCAGGACAAGTACAAATATGGAACACCTGTATATCATTGTTCAACCTTTTAATTGACATGATCCATAATCACCCATTCACCATCAATTTGATATTACCCCATTGGCCATTCTTGCATTGTACAATCCTCTAACTTATCAGAAAAGTTATATAATCCTAGCATAATGCATGCAAGCAGTTATACTGCACATAATTTAAGAACGACATGCATTGATCAGATTTCAAAATTCAGAAGTACAAAGCTCCAAAATAAGAAAACCATTTAAACAAGATCTGCGGAAATCCTTAAGGGTTTTTAGTACAAATTGCAAATCTATAAAGGAAAATGAAAAGTACAAGAAACATGCAAGGATATAATTCAGAAGTGGGAAATATAACAGATAGAAGTTCACTCAGAGAAAGTATATATGCAGTTATCAAAAGCACCAACACGGAAACGGATATGCATACGGACACGTATGCACAGCACATGGCAATTTCAAAAGAATATATAGGACGCCCGCGTATGGCAAAAGAATGTAATTTAATTCAGTATGCATATGGATCTTGTATCCAAAAACGATCAAAACTAATGGAAACTTGCCTGTCAAAAAAAAAACACTAAGGGAAACTCAACTAATTCTACAGAGCTTATACATGATTTAAATAATCCCTAGCTGCAGCTAACCAGCTAATCAAAGGTGGAAATACGTTGGCAGTGCCAGATCTAGGGCAGTTGAAGAACTTAGGCGGTCGTCAGTCGAAGATATGGGATTTGAAGATCACCTTGCTATATTATGACTTTGTTTGTAAATCCACCCATACATTTTGAAATAATTCAAGACTCCCAACTCAGTTCTATTAAACCCTAGAATATGCCCCATTTGTGTCCCATCATAATGTCTAAACTAAGGACAAGGGTGTCCCAAATGTGCAATTCTCTAATAGTCGCTAGGCACTAGTCGGTCGGCTACCTTCGAGCAAGCGATTAATCGGATTAATCGGTACATATTAATTAGTAATCGCTCATGGCTCACGCTATTGCTGTGTAAGCCCAGCCCGAGCTAATAAGAGAAATAACAGCTGTAACCCAACCCAAAGTTTGCCTCTGGTTTGTGTTTGGGCGAAGTGCTTTGTTTTTCGAAAACAGAAACAGACATTGCAATTTAATTTTGTCCTGACTAATTATCAAATTGGATTACGGTTCGTTGACTTATAATACATGAAGTTGTTTTAAGGTTCTGATTGGAACCCATGGAAAGGAAAATAAAAGAGAAGAAAAATGAGAGAAAAATAGGAGGGAAAATTTAATTTTTTTTTGTAAGTAATTGGAACTAAAATGGAAGTGCACTTGTCTAAGTAGCTTTTTCCTTGACAAGTCATCCAACCTATACGAACTCATGGGGAGAGACACAAAAACCACCAAACTAGAACAGTTTTCACATTGAGGTGCACAATTTTCTCCATTTCCCATAACCTATTAATATAGGGCCTCAACTTAATAAAGAGCTGCAGTTTGACACATATTGATCTGTGCTTGTTGATGTTCTACAAGACAAGGAACCAGGTAGGAAGACAAGGCGTGTTGTAGGAAAACGGTGAAACAAATACATGTACGAGCAACTACATGTGACTGTGCAAACACCAATATTTTCCCGAGTATGTGTAAATTGTGTGCACAGATATATAGTCATTTATACAGCTACACAGATACATACACAATGAGGGCATTAGAACAAGGAAATTGCTTAGGACACTTAGAGATATTCAATGATAAGAGGCATCAAAAACACACAGGCCACAAGCTAACTGCTTTACAAATTACCCTCCCGTCAGTGTTCTAAATGGCAGCCGCCACGCTCGGCGACAGCTCGACGCCATGATTTCACCCTCGGCGGCTCATTCAGCGGATAGGGAGATTTGGCGGATCTTGGCTGCCGATTTGGCGGAGCTTGGCGATACTTGGCGGAACTTGGCAGAGCTTGGTGGCTAAGGGAGATTTGGCGGAGCTTGATTGCGTTAAAAATATTTTAAAAAATATAGTTTGGAAAAAAAAAGCCAAATAGCTCGGTGGCGCCTAGGCGCTTAGAACACTGCCTCCAGTTGCAAGTCAGGCAAAGGCTTCTTCCCTCCTTCCACCTGGCCGGCTGAGGTTGCCCAAACAAATGTCCTTTTGTTACGTTACTCTATCACTTTCTCCCACATCTAGTAATTTAGTAATGGTTTCGTACAAGCAGTACAAGACAACCTGCTTCCAACTCATTTTAATCTATGAATAGGTAACTCCATATACAACCCAAAGGCATCAGCAATTTAATTTTTTAGTTTACCACGTGTAGGCAATTGAATCTACTGCTCTTTGCCAAATTAGCATCGGGGTGTAAACAATCAAATAGTTGAGAATAGTTAACCTACTACAATTCCATATCATGGGCTGCGGGACTTAGCAAAAAAAAGATTGTTGTGTAAGATCGTTCGAACCCCTATAAGACGTATTGGAGTTGGTCCTTTGCCAGATTACCCAGACCAATTAGGTCGACTTCCTCCACAACAAAGAGCATGGACCAGACCCACAAAAACTATAGCATATAGCTTGCCGGCTGGTGTTCAAGAAATAAGGGCATCTACTGCAGTAAGACCTGTGGAATTCTGGTTCTTGATCATCGAAAGCAATCTTTACTGACACAAGGATCTCCTCGAAGATAAAATATAGGACAAAAAATGAAGCAAAATAAGACCATAGATCTTCAACACATAGAACACAAACTACATTTTTAAACCTTCGATAGATTCGTTAAGACTGTTTACCACTAAACTCTTTTCCTCATCACGTTTGAGAGTACTTGCTGGGGGGATCAGACTCCATAACTAATCATTACGCAACAGAAGGTGCTTTTTTCATCATCAGAACAGACACTGTTTATAAGACAATAACGAAGATGCTCAATCCCTCAAAATATCATCCGCAGTTCTGGTTCATAGCTAGATATTAATTAAGCACTATTCTCAAGCATATTCCCTTGTATAGTGACAGCTCGTTATCACTCTAAGATCTACGTCCCATCAATTCAAACATCAAAGCTGGCAACCTAACTGATAACTAAAAAAGGATAGGATAAATAGTTAAGGAGTGAAATGGGCTTGGGGAGATACTCTCGACCAGATACAAGTAGAACTGTAGAAACAGAGAACAAAGACACTCACAATACACACTCTGAGGGCAAAAACAAAGGTTAAGGTGATATTGTAAGAATGAATTATGGTTCCAAACAGTGATTTAAAAAGCGCGCGAAGTGCGCGCTATAGCGCGAGGCGCAGCGCAGCGCAAGGATTGCACTTCGAAACTATGGGCTACAGCGCAGAACACAAAGGCGCAAGAAAGGCGCTGAAGCGCGCGCTATAGCGCAAGGCGCCAAGGCGCGCGCAGAACACAAAGGCGCAAGAAAGGCGCTGAAGCGCGCGCTATAGCGCAAGGCGCCAAGGCGCTGAGGCACTCGCTTTTTGCTGTGAGGTAAAAATCAGTCTTACGTTCGCGATGCATTGAATAATTTTTTCTTGTAAATCGATGGGAGCCCTATTCGATCGACAAACCAAATCGAGCAACAGCCTCTTCGACGATTCAGAGTCTCGGACGATCGGACCCAGCTTCTTCTTCTCTGGTCTCCCTCTCCCTCTCTGATTGTTGACTCCAAGTAACAACTTCTTCTTCCTCCTCCTCCTCCTTTTCCTCCTCCTCTCACCATCTCACGTTTGCTTCCTCCTCCTCCTCCTCCTCCTCCTCTCACCTTCTTCTTCCTCATTTTCTTTCTATTTTCACCGATTCTCCAGGACCCCCCTTTTCTTTTTTCTTTTTTTTCCAATCACAACCCCCCTTTTCTTTTTTCTTTTCTTTTTTTTCCAGTAGTAGGACCCCCCTTTGCTTTTTTTTTTCTTTTTTTTTCACCTGTTTTTTTTTTTTTTTGTTTCCAGCTCTGTTTAAAGTATTTGTTCAGTTTGTTGTATTTATTTGTACTTGTTATTTGTAGATGACATCTGAAAATTCTAGTAATGCCTATGCATGCCTCTAGATTTTATTGTCTTTAATCCTTTTGTTATGTCTCTAAGTCTAAACATTATTATGTTAGCTCTTCATGTATGATATGTTATGTTTAGTATTTGGTACTTTCGTTTAACCATTGACATGTTATGTTTTATGACATTTGAAAGTTTTACAAGTGTTTATTTGTATTGAAAACTTGTTCTAATAAAATTTGCCTTGCGTAGAATTTTTTTTTTTTTTTTTTTGCGCTTCGCGTCAATAAAGCGCGCGCCGCGCCTTGCGCTTTGCGCTAAAGCCCCAAGGGATCGTTGCGCCTCGGTGCGCCTTTCGCCATTTAAAACACTGGTTCCAAAGGAAATAGAAAACAAAACCAAAAGAATGAAAGAAAATAGCAATGGGCTAAAGCAATTAATTGAAACCAAAAGAAAGAGAAGGGGTTCGAAGCAACTTACATAACGAAGCAACCAATTGCGGCATAAGTTGTATTGAAGTTTTCGACCCCAGGGGCAAACAAAGAGCTGCGGAGTCCTTCAGCACCAAATACTTGAATCTCTCCAACAGCCATGCTGCTATCATGCATCCGGACACCCGGTCGGGGTCGAGGCAAGGGCGGCAATGGTTGACCCAGGCAATAATTTGATTCGCCCAAAGAGACCTTATCTGTGCGCTTTTAGGCAAGGCGAAACACGGTAGCAGAAACGTATGCCTTCCCTTCGATGAAGCCCTCCTCATCGTTGCCTAATTTGACAAGACAAACCCAGCCATTCCCCATGTGAAGTAGATGGTAGTAAATGCCATAGGCCAGAGGTGGCTTGTGAGTATAATGGTTCTCAAGGCCTTCGACATCTCTCCCTACTAATCCAAAATCTGCTGTGAGATCGAAAGTACTAATGGGGGACATACGGTAGGGAGAAGTATCAATGGCAGCCCACACATGGTCAAATATCGGCGTGACTACCTCCCCAAAGGGCAAACGGGTATTACACCCGTTGTAGACCTTGAAAGGAATCCACTGGCGTTGGAAGACATCTAAAGCGTGCACTGGGCACTGGGTCCTTTTGTGTTAGTGAAGAAAAAAATCCTACCGCCAACAACAGCATGCGAGACAATCATGGCTACACGGTTAAAATCATCGCTCTCATGGTAACTAGAGCGGCGATAGAAAGGAGGTGTGGGCAAAGGAGACCACATTCCCTCGCCCTCAAACGCTGTGGGTCAAAAACCTCGAATAACGGCTCATAGTCACTGTAGTTAGTGTCGAGGCTAGGCATATCTGAAATGACGTATACCATCCCATGGACGTGAATGGCCAGCGGTGACCTCTTCCCACCTTGCATAGGAGGTGCCACAGATAAAGGCGAGGAGGATGAAACGGCAGCAGCAGTATCAAAGAAATACACTTCATTGGAGATGATTTGAGTATAGTCACCGCTCTCGGAATCAACTTCACCCCCGAGCAGATAGATCCTAGAGCTCAGGGCAAAAGAGCCCATACAGCCGGTATATTTCTGACTAGGCTGTTCGAATGCGGTAGTCAAATTTGGTAGCCTAGTCGAATCGTTTCCCTCATCATGATCATTACCGGTTGCACTAGTATCAAGCTTGTACATCACATAACTACGAGGACCATCATGGAGATCGTAAAACAGATATACCTCAGAATCGTCGAAATCAAACCTTTTCCTTTTCCATGATGATGATGATGATGACGAACCCACGAAATCCCTCTTCATCGACATCGGCGGCAATAAAATCGAGGGACGATGGAGGGAGATTTTGGTACCAAAAGAACGAGAAACACTAGAATACCTGAAAATGGAGAAACCCTCGTCGAAATTACGAAACGGGTTTATTGCAAAGAAAAACCCTGTCCTTTAAGTCGATGACATCTAGACACCTGAACTTTTAACTCCATTAGCAATTAAGCCATCGACGTCAACTAACACACGGAATCCATTGACGGGATTCGAGACTGACCAATGCCTTGTTTGGATGATGTTTTGAAAATTTTTGAGTTTGATTTTTGGGTAATAAGTGGAGAGAGAAATTAGAATAATAATTGGAGGTACGGATAATGAGTGGAGAAAGATAGATATAGAGAAATAAAAATAATGATTGGAGAGATGAGAGAAAAATTAGAGTAATGATTGGAAGTAGGGATAATGAGTGTTTTTTGAGTCTAGAAAATATTTTTCAAGAAGTCATCCAAACAAAGTCCAAGCTTTTTGGAATAGAATTTTGGACAATAAAGGGTGGCACCGATAGCATCTGCTCAACTTGTTGATGGAAGGGTCGCCAAATCAGCCACCAATCCAGTGGAGATTTAGGTTTGGGGACGATGCAATGACATGGTTCTCTCGTGGATCATAAACCATATATTGATAAATATCTTACTGGCATTATTGTTTTTATGCAGACACTGTTCGTAGTGTTTGGCTAGACCTCGAGGAACATTTCTTGCAATGTAATAATCCTCGCATATTCTATTTGGGAATAACTGACCCGTTCCCCTTATTTATTTATTGTTGTTCTTTCCAGGGCTAGGTCGGTTCAAACCACTTACCCATTTCCTTGGTTTTAAGCATTAATAACTTGGTATAACATAAGGCTATTGGATGATGGAGGAGATAGAGAATCCCTAAATATCGATGACGGGGGTATTTGGAAACACCCATTTGGTTTGTAATTTCCTTTGACAATGAAGATTTGTAGACATCCTTTTTTTTATTAGCAAAAATGATTTTTCTATCATTGATAATAATGATACGAAAAGAAATCTTAATACACCAAGGAGCGTAATACAAAGAAGACAAACTCGATCAAATAAAAACATCATACAATGAGAACAAACTCAACTTATCAGTACAGATTTGTAGACTTCTTCTCATTGTATGAAGTACTCAATTAAGATAGAAAAGCAAAAAAACAAAAGTAAGATAATATTTTATGGGTCTGTTTGGGTGTATAATAAAAAATCTCATTCATCATGAAACTATAAATTAACCGAGATAGTAAAGTACACTATTAACAATTTAACACGATAAATATGAAATCTCTGTTGGATGTTCCTTGAAATTTTGGCTCAATTTGGGCTGATGGTGTTGGGCAACACCTAATTCACATAATTTATGTGCGCAAGTGAGTGGAAATGTGAAATTTTATGTGAAAAACACTCCAAAATACTTAAAACTCGTGGAATAAGAATTTAAACCTCGAGCATAGAGCGAGAATTGAGATTTGAGAGTGTAAACCAAAGATTATAGGTAAGGAAAGCTGACACCCATTGACAAAGTTGATTATTTTGGTAAGGTAACTCACCATACTCTATCAAAAACAACGCATTGGGTCGCTCATGGGAACAACTTTCTTCTTTTCGCGACCATGAAAGCTCTTAGTTGCAAGAACCACAACAAAAGAGACCCAAAGTTTGTTAGCCACAAAAAGTTAGTTGCAGAGAACACAATTTGTTGTAGTGGAGGAAGAGAGAAGAAAAGAAGACTTGTTACTCTAGGCTCACTCTTTTTCTTTTTCTTCTCAAAGGTTATGGTACTCTCTAGATCTCTTCCAAAGAGATAAAGAAACAATTAGCTTCCAAGATAAAGCTAATATATTGCCACCAACAAACATGTGCAAGACATGTGCCAATAAGTGTAGAAACTTCCAAAAAAAAAACTAGCCCACAGTCTAGTGCCAAACACTATTGGATCTATTTTCATGGCAATCTTGTGCCAAACACTATTGGACCAATTTTCATGGGCAAAAACCCAACAGTGTTTGGCTAGACCTCGAGGAACGTTTCTCGTAAAGTTGTAATCCTCGTATCTTTTAATTGAGAATAATTGACCGGCCTGTTCCCTCGGTTTTAAAAATTGATAACTTGGTATAACATAAGGCTATGCGATGATGAAAGAGATAGAGAATCCCTAAATATCGAGGACAGGGCATTAGGAAAACACCCATTTGGTTTGTAATTTGATTGGCATTCATAATTTCCTTTGACAATGAAGATTTGTAGACTTGTTGTGCTCGAACAGCACCTGATGACTGATGCATGAGAAGGAACAAAAAAAATCTGCATTGCTTGTGCAAAGTTATTGGCTTCAGAGAGGGAAAGTCTCAAAACGGCCGTAAAGTGAACGTTGCTGCTGTGTTCGACTCACGAAATGTTCGGAATTTTTTTTTATTTGACGGTCAAGGGTGTTTGGGTCACCTTACGCGCACCCTAACTAATTCTTTTCTCAGTCTAGTAAAAGGTAGAGATCATCCACGCCGGGAGTAGATTAAGGAATTGACAAGATATTGCATGGCTTTTTGCTGGAATTCAATTCATATTTTGAAATTTTATATTGCACGGCTGTAACATTAATAGACAAAAGTTATCGGTTGCAGAAGTGACTCATTTGTATGCTTGGAAACTTCAATAAGGCTTTGGATGATATTAATTTTGAGGGGAATAGGAATGTGATGCCATGTTTTTTTTTTTTTTGCAGGGTGTTTCAGGTTAACTTGCGCGCACCTCAGACTAATCGCTAAAGCTACTCCCACAACCGTTTCACACACTTACGCATGGAGTGAGATAGCCCCAAGAGTTGTTAGCAAGGAAAATCGAACCTGAAACCTTAGGTTGGACTTGGAGCTAACACCTAAGTTCCGAGCCAAAATCACTTGGCCAACCCTTTGGGGTTGTGATGCCATGTTTTCTACGTTTGGCATTGACAAGAATAAAATGTGATTATTGGTGACATGTTCAACTACTAGGAGTTCATTCCAAAGTTAAAGTAGGAATTTGACCCCTCCCATCTTGATGGCGCATAGAAATCCTAGATTCCTGACTCAATCCTTACAAAAAAGGAAATGTTTGACTTTTAAAAAATTCACAATAAATGATTCTTGAAGAAGATTGTTGAATTTATTCAAACTTTAAAATGGAATTACTCCAAGTATTTGAACTACTAGGATTACTTGCATCCAAACTGTGTCTTCGTTAGGTTGTATTCAATATCTCAACCTCGATCCATAAATAAAAATATTTGAAGGTTTCGCACTTCTCAAATTTGAAAGATGAATTCATATCAAATCCTGCTTCCAAAGGTAATTTGGTATTTGAACAAATCTATTGAAGTACTCAATTAAGATAGCGAAGCAAAAAAAAAAGTAAGATAATATTAGAAGGGTCTGTTGAGGTGTATAAATATAATCTCATTCGTCGTGAAGCTATAAATTAAGCGAGATGGTAAAGTACACTATTAACACGATAAATATGAAATCTCTGTTGGATGTTCCTAGAAATTTTGGCTCAATTTGGATGGATGGTCTTGTTGGGTAACATCTAATTCTTCACATAATTCGCGTGTAGAAGCGCGAACTAATCATGTACGTGAAAAACAATCCAAAATACTACTAAAATTCGCGGAACGAAAATTTAAACAACGAGCGCAGCGGGAATTGATGAGATTGTAAACCAAGGATTATATGTAAAGAAAGGAAACACACCCATCCTCTCAGACACACACAAAAGATAAAAAGTTGACTATTTTGGTCAGGTCACTCTCCATGCCCTATTCTTCAGCAGCTATTTTTGACCATTTATGCACGCTCATTCTAAACTTAGGTGCGTACGGGTCAATTCATACGCACCTCTCCAATCTCAAAGAACCAATCCCATGCATCATCCGCTAGCGGGGGCTAACTAAAACCGAAGCAAAGACTCCTATGGATTGACTTCGAAAAAATTGATAGCACTTAGGTGGTTTTGAACCTAAAATTTCTGGAAGGAGCAAACTCCTGAGTCTCATCCATGCATTATTTATCAAGCCAACTCCTTGAGTTAAAAACAATAAATGCACCCCTTTAGGTTAGGTGGTTGAACTCCACGGAAGAACATTTTTTATTCGGAAATTGCACGCGTACATCTTCTCATAATGGACCAACAATATGGAACAGAATGAGTAACATCCAAAGACTATTATGTATCAAGGTAGGGTAGTGATGTTCACAATAAGATAATGGATACTTTGTACTTTATTGAGCCTTGGATGAGGCCAACATGAACAATATCACAGCACGCCCGCTGGACACTCATTCTCTCTCTCTCTCTCTCTCTCTCTCTCTCTCTCTCTCTCTCTCTCTCTCTCTCTCCGAGATAAGGTGATGGGCAGGAAATGGGCGGTGAAGTGATAAGGGATGAGGATTGAGGAACCACACTATTGGATGGAGGATGGAGGCAGCTGTAGAGATAGAGAGATTTAGAATTACAAGACACATTGATAACCGCATCCTCTAGAGCCTGCAGAGATTTAGAATTACAAGACTATTTCGAATCCATGAACATAGGCTCACGTACATTCAACGATTCAAACACAATTGTGTCCGGGCAGAATTGTGTTTACTGTTTCGAAATAGGGTCACATGCGTCAAACAATATATTGCATTCTATTCGGATGGATCGAGTTGTATTTTAAAGTTGTATTTGTAAACCTTTTTTTCCATTATTATGAGCTTTGGATTGGAAAACAGAAAAGCGATGAACGCAAACTAAGTCTTCCAAACTCCAAGGAGTTGGCCTGGAATTCTTAGTCTGTTACTCAGTAGAGATAAAAAAAGAAATTTTTAAGGTTTCAGGTTCGGATTTTTTTTATAAACAACTTTTAGAGTTACTTCACCCTAAACGTAAACGTATAAAATGGCTATAAAAAGAAATGTAGGAATTAATTTGAGACACGCAAGTTGGGCCAAGAGAGTTTGCATTAAAAAAACAATTAATTATCACAAACCCCACCCCACCCCCAGGGGGATGCAGGAATAGGCAATAAAATATTAGGAGAAACAACCCTACAAAGATAAAACCACATATTATAATCCAATTTTCGAAAGTGGCTAGCTCGATTTCTTACCTCTATATATACAGCACATCAACCTTTACTCCATAAATCATCAAACAAAAGGCAGCTAGTAGTAGTAGTAGAAGAGCTATTCCATTCTTATGGAACAAAACTATTTTTGTTAATGTCAATATTTTGGTGCACAATCGTATTTTATTCTGCACATGGTACAATTAATCCTTTTGAGCGTTGAAGTTTTGACATTAACAAAAATAGTTTTGGGGTTATCGCAACGTTTTTTTCCTAGAGTGATAAGCTTGATACAAATAGGGAGGAGTTATGTTCTAGAATCTTCTAATGGGGTAAGAATGGAGGTGACAGAAGAGAGTGAGCACACATCGTGTTTTCTTGCATGTGTCCATGCTTGAAGCTATGCGTGCTCACTTTCTCTCTGTCACCCCACCACACTCTCTCTCTCTCTCCAAAGGTGAATTTTTTAAAAGGGGTTCTAATTTTTCCTCTTTGAGCTTATATGCTTAATACTATTTTTTTTTTGAATGTATATATTTCATACTTAAAATAGTTGAGTGCTCTAATTTTATGGAGTACTTTTTTTGGCCTCTTAGCCTTTTTCCAGGGCTGGCTATTTTCTCTGTGTAGAGGTTTGTTTTCTTCTTCTTCTTTTATGTCTTTAATATATAATAATTTTCTGGTGCCTGGATCCATGTTTTGCATGCTCTCTCTCTCTCTCTCTCTCTCTCTCTCTCTCTCTCTCTCTCTCTCTCTCTCTATATATATATATATATATATATATATATATCAAAGTTTTCCTGCCTTCCTTGATTGTTAAGCCTAATTTTTTGTTTTTTTGTTTTTTTTCGGCAGTTAAGCATAATTTGTTGGGTGGTCTTGTAGTACTCCAAATTCTTCAAAACCAATATTCATGGGTCCTTTTACATTTAAGTGCATGCGTTTGACGCGAATGTATGGTAGAGAAGGATTAAGTATTTTAGATCGACTTTGTGAGATGATTCCATTTAAATACTTTAAAGAAACAAGACGAAATAATTAAGGGAAGTACCCTATAGTTAATTTCCACCCCACATCGGTTAGTTTTTTTTTTTTTTTAATGAAAAGTGGTCTCCGGATCAGCTTGCGCATTATAGGACAAATTCAATATTTAATTATTACCTTTCTCATATAAAAGTCAACCGGAGTATGATGTAAGCAGTTATGTGCTATGTTTCAATTAATCTGGCCGGAGTCATTCAGCAAGGCTGGCGATATTTCTCATTAGTGCGGCACTATATACATTAAACTGTGGATGACACTATCGACTTTCGTCTCATTAATTAATGCGGCACACTATATACATTAATGAGTCCTACACACGTACGTAATTACCCTGTATAATTAAAGAGTTACATCAATCAATGATATTTAAATATGATGACCAATTGACCATAACATCACTCATTGCGATTATTTGATTGTGGCCTAATACTTTCCAACCAAGTTTAGGGTGGGTTTGGATAGCTTTTGAGGAGAAATTTTTAGATGCCGAGCGGATACCACATATATATTTCATGTGGTATCGATCCGCTCGGCATATTCGGACCGTTCAATACTCTTTTGGATTGTTCGAATTGAAATCATTCATCTCTTCTCATTCCAACACTTTCTTTTTCCTTTGTCTATCGCCAAATCTGAACCGTCCAAAACACAATGGACAACTTAGATGCATCGAGCGGGCATTACACGGTAGCCAACCTGCACTGGGTTGTCCATTGTGGTTTTGGATTGTGGAGACCATGAACACAAAGAGAGAGAGAGAGAGAGAGAGAGAGAGAGATTAACTGGTAGAAGGTGAATTAATTAAAAAAAAATGGGTTCACAACAATTGATTTTTTAATCTGCCATTGAAGGTTAGGAGCAATGACCATTATCATTTGATACTTCAATTTTTCATAATAATAACGTAATTTGCAATCTGATTGCATGGTTTGCCATTCAAATTCAAGTGGGTTAAACTTAATTTGAAAAAATTGTTGTCGAAAGTCCAATTTTAACTAAGTACAAACACGATCTTCGCCAGTGTTCAAAATGGGTATGTACAATTTTGTGGAGAAAATTTTTTAGGAGGGGAGAAAGAATATTGGAAAAGAGAGAAAGGACCGCCGAAGAAGAGGTGAGTTGGGTGGTCATGGGTTGTGAGGGTAGAGAGAGATGGAGAGAGATTATTGGATGTTAGCAGGATAAGAATGACGTTGTAAAGAATTGATTTTCAGCTGTTGGATTGAATTGAAGGATCCTCCAATTATTAGAAGATTGGAGAGGAACCGAACTCCATAAAACCACCCACGGGAAAATTATTGCCCTAAATTTTCTACGAATCAACTCATCAAATCAGGGAGATTTCCATAATTCCATTGTCACTGGTTTTTTTTTTTTGGTAATTCCATTGTCACTGTTGATCCCTGCACGCGGAGCTTTCCATCGTCTCTGTCAGCAAATTAACTCATTAAATTCAGGGAGATTTCTACCGCCTCCGCCAATAAAATCCATAACACGCTTTAAGAGATTTCCATCTTATCTGTCGGGCAAATTAACTCATCGAATCAAGTACATTTCCATCGCCTTAGTAGTTTTTCGTCGTCTGGTATGATGTTGACATGAATGTATGATAATGAAATGATTAGTAATATTTGAAATCATCTCTTCTTACTAATCAAGTAAAATTGAATCCGTTTTTGTAATGCGTTAATCAAATCTACCATATTGATGGGCTGTTTTACTCGTTTACGAACCCTATCGACTGTGAGTGTCACTTTAGAATGAGACCTTGTTTCTCTAAAAAAATTTAGGACTTTTTGAGTTGTCTTTATTCATTCTTTTTTTTTTTTAACATTTTGTTAATATTTGTTAGTTTTGCGCTAATTTTTTTTAGGTTATTGACGCAAACTAAAGCATGCTGAGATTTTTTTAATAAAGACAAATTTTAAAAAGTCCAAAAACCCTCAAAAGCTTTTGGGCCCATTTGATAAACATCTTAGTGGTCGGAATTAGATTGCTAAGATGATGGTATTAGTAAGGGAAAATGACGGTTAAAGACGTGTTTTGATAATTAATATCTGTTAAGGATATTTTTAATATTAACAAATGTTCTTAGTATGTTTTTGGTGAGTATTAATTATCAAAACACGTCATCGACTTGTCATTTTTCCTATTAGTAATATTTTGTTTTATTTTAAAATTGGTCTGAATTGATTGTCCCATGTGATAAGTAAGCCGGCCCATAATACCCTTTGTAACTTAGTATTCGTAGTCTAATCATAATTCCTTCTCATTACCAATTTCTTCTATTAATTCAATCTCATCGGAAACAAACATTATATTAATAATCTAATCACATCCTAAACAAACATACTCATTATCAATCTCTCTTCATTATCAATCAATTCTCATTACCAATTTCAATACTAATTCAATCTCTCGTGAATTTTATCCATCTATCGCCGTAAACGGAGTCCCAAGTGTTTTTTAGAACGGCAGCAGAAGTCATAGTTGTAGCTAGAGAGAGAGAGAGAGAGAGAGAGAGAGATGTCTGCGTACGTCGAACCATTGGACGTGGAGGTGGAGCTTCTCAACGACGACCAAATGGAGGAATACTCTTACCCCTTGCCGCCCAGAATCGTTTACGGAGCGCCCCAACGATGTCAGTTCTCTCTCTCTCTCTCTCTCTCTCTCTCTCTCTCTCTCTCTCTCTCTCTCATCATTGTACGCGCAAACGAGAGAGTGATACAGTGACAATGGAGCTATATATACGTATATATTCATACTACGTTACTCCATTTGGGTATGCAAACGGATGATGGTTTCAACTCTGGATGGTTGTGACTTATTTGTGGTTCTGTCGATTATTATTATTTTTTGAACGGCGAAAAAGGGTTATAATATTAATCTGTCGATTATTTTTTGGTTGGTTGCTTGTTTGACACAATCTTATGTTTTTTTTTACTTTTGTTCTGCTGCATTGCGTATATAGGGTTTCCACTCAGTTGGGGTTTATGATTGTTTTGTGTGTGTGTGTGTGTGTGTTTTGTGTGTGTATGTGTGTGTGTGTGTGTGTAAAATTTGTTTTTGTTGTCTAGGTTTAATAATTTTTGTCAAGTTTGTTGAAGTTGGATCAAATGGGTATCTGAGATTAAGATCCTATAACGACGTAAACATGGTGGAACAATAACAATATGAAATTCAACTAGTTTTCAAGTAAATACCAATCCCCACCTGAGGCTGTGTGGATGCAGTTGGATTTTATTATGGTTCTTACTATTAAGTAAGCTTTGTAGAAGAACACTTACATGGATAACACCTCGTGATTGAGTGGTTGTTAATTACAAATAATTTTTTTTTTTAAGTGGCTGAATCAAATGGTACCACTTTGACTTGAAATATGTTGTTGAGAAAGTATATTTAAGATGTTGGGAACTTGGGGACTTGAGCTCTCACGTAGTTTTTCAATTTATGAAAGGTGATTTGGTTTTGGGTCCCGAAATGGAACAGTGAATGAATAACTGTGCTGAATATTAATCTTGTTTTAAGATCTATTTGTCATCTCGATTTTGAGGTAATTAGGACCACAGCCTACCTAGAAACTAAAAATTCAAGTAACTTTTGCACTTTGCAGGTTATGATGTGCTTCTACATGATTGCTAGAAGAATCATTCTCCACATATTAACTCTTGCCGTTATCTTTGCCTAGTTTCTCCATCTTTGTATGTTAATGATTGACATGAGATACTTTTGCTGATTGTGAAATCTATTAAGCATGTACTTTTCTGTCAACGACTCAACATAGAACTCTTCTTTGTATTCGAATTGACTCACTTAACATTTTGATCATGAGGCTTTGCGTGCCACGAATCCACATTGTCTTGGCTTTAGACTTTAGTAATTAATTACTAGGTGGCTATTTCTCGAGTGTGTTTTCAGGTACTGTACCTAGGTTACTGGCAACTAGCACCATTAATAAGTTTACAACTTCACTAATCCTTAAAGAACACAGTTGAGAATTTGAGATGTTTACAAATGCTTTTCGATGCCTGTTTGTTATTTTTAGTTATTGGTTATCGTCATCGCCAGTTAGAGTGTGCTTTGATGTTAGTTCTCTCGACTTTTTGTTTTTTGGGTATGTATTCTCAACTTTGTACAAATTGAAATTGC
>CM033791.1:4890180-4915180 GCA_019656835.1 Rhododendron ovatum
ACATGTCCTTGTTCTCTTAACCTTTTACCAACCACAAGTGACGGAATTACAGATATCAACTGCCCTTTTACAATTGGTTTTCAATCTGTAAAGAATGTGTTCTTTAGAGAATGTATTTAGTTGATGCTGTTATACTTGGTTGAGGAAAATTTTCTTTGTTACTGTGATTCATAACTGCAGCTATTGAGGGTTGGATCATCTTGGTTACTGGAGTGCATGTTGAGGCACAAGAGGATGATATCCATAATGCTTTTGCTGATTTTGGAGAGGTCAAAAATTTGCATCTCAATCTTGATCGTCGCTCTGGTTTTGCCAAGGCAAGGAATTCGTTCAATATAGCTTCTTTGTTACTTTTTTTTATCTGCGAATATAGCTTTGTTTTCCTTAGCAGTATGATCCTTACATTGTTTCCAACTAGTTCATAAATTCGGTAGTGGTACTTGCATGGATCCTTGCGTCTAACACAGCACCTCTGAACAAAATGAATGGTGTCACGTGTAGTTGCTGATAGTGTGTCTGATGTGCATGGGTACATGCCTGCCTACAGTACTGAGAAATGCTTAGATGAATCTTGTTCAATGTATATTGTTATTGGCAATTGAAATTTATGCATGCTTGCAGCAGAGAGGTTTTAATTTTTTATCCTTATCCAAATTGGTCTCTTATCCTTGTCCCATACGGCCTTTGCATCTGCATCCCTGATTATCATTGGTTATGCACACTGGAGATTTATGCTGTGTTTGGTTTGGGTTTTGAAAAGTTTTTTGAAAAATAGTAGGAGTAATAAGTGGAGAGAGATAGAGAGAAAAATGTTGGAAGTAGGGAGAATCTAGGGGGTATTTTTTGAAAATTCTTTTTGAAAACTGAAAAGAACAAGGCATTAGTTTGTATAAAAGTTCTAAAGAAGATTTGTTATGGTTTCTGACATTTTGTTTTGAGGGAAAAAACACTATTCATTTTGTTTATTATATGGACGGAACCAATGTCTAAACCTTGGGTAGAATGGTCTCTAGCTGAAGATTTCATCAGTATCATTGGCCCTGTTATTGGAGGTATAATTATCCAATGTGGAACAAAAGCCCAACCACCAGGAATGCAAAATACTGAATTTTGTTAGACTGCCCTGCAGATGATGTCCTTCAACTTCTTTCCTAGTGTACTCCGTAGTGAATATACTACTAGTCTACTATTGATTTCTTGTAGTTTTAGTTCTATTTGCCTTTGCACTGTTGTGACATGGATAACAATCATTTGATGCATATCGTTGTAAATTTGAGCCGTCGTTCACTGCATTAATGTGCCTGGCATATTCCTCTCTCAATGATGGCAGGGCTATGCACTGATCGAATACGAGGAATTCCAAGCAGCTAAGGATGCAATATCCACCATGAATGGGGCAGAACTTTTAACCCAAACCATCTTTGTTGATTGGGCCTTCAGCAAGGGCCACAACAAACAGAGAAGTTTTGGAAGGTAGTTCGCATACCATCTGATACACGTTAGTCTTGGGCTTGTTTTTCTTATTTATTCGGTATTTGTATCTCATAGAGTACTGTTAAGAGGACTTTCACATTTGCCTGAAGGTGTTTTGTAACTACAGTGTTCAGTTAAATGCATTCACAGTTCATTTGGTCAATTGGTTTGTTGTTGAATGTACTTCGCTTCAGAATATACCTTTCATCGCTAACTCTTCCCAGTACTATGCAAACTCCACTTGCATAACCTTCTCTGGTTCGGGGAAATCTAAGTTTGTACTTATGTCGAAGTTGAATATTCCGTATTCATGCAGGAACTAAATCCTTTAGATATTATCTAGTCCTACAAATTTCAGAGAATCTGTGTCGGCCCAAACTTCTAGTCTTGCTGTTGCCTATGTCAAATAGACTTCTCTAAATCTAAAAAATACCGGAGCCAGACACTTGGGTAAGGATTTGAGAAATGTGTGTGACAGGAGTGGTACCATCGAACATATTTAGTTATAGTTTGCCTTAACTATGCTCTATGCATAAAATTTCATGCATAACCGTTTTACCCTGTATACTATGTTACATGGACTCGGGTGTGAGTGTCGGGTGCGAGTGCAAGTCCAAGCGTCGGACCTTCCTTAACTTAAATCTTAGGATATGTGTCCTCAACTTGGGTACGGATACGGGGACACATCCTGAACTCTTGTTTGTATTATACTCCTATATTGCATAATTTTCTCAGATTATGTATCGTGAATTATGTTTACAAATGTATTTAAACAAGAAAGGGTTAAGAATATGTTTTTGCTATTTCCTTATTTCATGTCTATGTGAAATATTCGAAATATCGCTTTTCTAGCTAATTTGATATTCCTTTTCTATAATTATCTTAATAATTAGAGGATCTGAATGTCCAAAAGGATACGGGTGTCATACACATCGACACGGGTACTTGAGCCAAAATGAAGGATCCATGTAACATAGCCTGTATAGTGGAAGCATAGTGTGTATTTTTGGCATGGCGATTAGTCCTTAGACATAGGAATAGAACACTATCATCCGATACCAATAATGAGTTGTGGTATTAGATAACAGCAAATATGGAAAATCCTCTGCATGTCTGGCTACTAGGGAGGGTGATATGGCCAAAACTGTCAAATTGCTAAGCTTACTTGCCTTCGGATGAAACTGCTGCTTATTATTTGCGTTTTTTTATGCTGTCAATGTATTAGTTATGGTTTCTAATTTTCTTCCGTTGTAGGCCACCGCATCCTCGCCGTTCCAGGAGTCCACGGAGGAGACACTTGATCCAGAAGTAAAGTTTTCTCTATTGGATTCGACACCTATAGTAACTGTTCTAGGTGATGTTGGTTTTCCAAAGCAAAATGTTGGGTGATGTTAATGTACTTTAGTTGGGTGCTAGTAGTAGCCTTGATCTCGTTTCGAGTTTGGCAAAACAAGGATGTTCTAAAACCAGGCTGCTAGTATTGCTTTAGATTTACGATGGTTGAAGTGGGGAATAGAAGCCATCCAAGAAAACCTGACCTGATCTGATGTAGTGATGTGTTTTTTTTCAACTAAGCTATGGCCGCCCACGGCTTGCTCACCGATTGTCCACCCACGGCCACGCAAGGCCCACTTCAAGTCCCGCATAGAAAATCCATGCCGTTCAATAATTTTTTATTTAAAAATGAGGGGGCCTTTGAAAAATCAAGTCAATCTGACATGTGTAGATGTTCGATCAAATCTTTTCATTTTTCATTCAAATTTCAGGATCGAGCACCTACATATATCAGATAGAGCTAATTCTTCAAGGGGCCACTCGGTTTCTTTCTTAAAATCATTCAACGGCTTGGATTTCCCGCGCGGAACCTTGAGTGAGTCCTGCGTGGCCGTCGGTGGACAATTGGTGAGTAAGCCGTCGGTGGCTGTAGCAGGTCTGCTTTTCTGTTGGAAACGTGAAACATATTGCATTAGCATTATTAGTAAACAATATTCCTACAGTACAATCATAGATTTCTCCAATTCATTTTCACACTTGAAAATGAGTATATAACAAAATCGAAACTTTCCTAGAAGTATCCAAATGCACCTACCCTAGAATATTTTAATTGAAAAGAACAGCGACCTTAGACCCATCGCAATAAAATGAATCAAACCTCACAATTAACCAATTTTCAACGCCTGGGATTCCCCCAGCATAAAATGGAAACCGTCGACCAGCTCAACCCGGTAACCGGCTGCCACGTGGTAGCCATGCCTTTCCCCGGCCGCGGCCATGTCAACCCCATGATCAACCTCTGCGCCCTCCTCATCCCCTCTCCCAGAGTCTCCACCATCACCTTAATCCTCACCGAAGAGTGGCTCGGCTTGATCAGCCACCAGCTCCCGCCAGCCGGCTTGCCGCCCAAACTCCGGCTCCGCTCCATCCCCAACGTCTTGCCCTCCGAGCTGACTCGTGGAGCTGACTTGAGCGGCTTCTACAAAGCCGTCGATACGAAAATGGAAGCCCCACTTGAAGAGGTGCTCATGAGCCTTGACCGTCAGCAGCTTGAGCCGCCGGTTTCGTGTGTCGTGGCCGATGTTTTCCTGCCGTGGGTGGTGGGGGTGGGGAGGCGGCGGAGTATTCCGGTGGTGGCGTTTTGGACCCAGGCGCCATCGGTGTTTTCCGTGTTTCACAATTTTGACCTCATTGTTGCTCGCGGACATTCCCCGGAAGACGCCTTACCGGGTACGTGCAAACTCATCATAATGAAGAGCAAAAGCTCTTGAAAGAAAATAAAGAACCACAGTACTACTCCCCATAATTTCTTGATTTTTACTTTGTGATTCTTGATTCGTTGCAAGGTAATTCAAAAAAATTATTTATACTAGAACTTTATTTTTTTGTAAAAAAATCGCATAACATTTTGGCACAAAGGAATTAGGACCTGTTTAACTTAACTTTTAGCACTTTTTGTTCTTATTCAATTTTTTTTTTAATATTTGTTAGTTTTGCTCCAAGCTTTTGTGACTTCTTGATTCGAGACGTATTGGAAAATTAATAACCACTTTTTAGCGGAAAAAAAGAGTCAAATAAGTTGGTTTTTTTTTTTTTTGCTAAAAAATGGTTTTTTTTTTAAATATTTGGGTAAAAGTAATTTTTTTTTTACTTTCCGATTCCTCTCGTCGAGACAAATCAATAAGTCATAAAAATTTGACGCAAAGCTAACAAACGTGGAAAAAAGTCAAATAAGGACAAGACCAACTTATTTGTCTAAACGTTATGTGAAATGGCCCCTTAATAACAATAAGTCTACTCCCACCGCAACGCTCAATCTCACTGTCCATCTCAGCAATCAATAATCCAGATTTTAAAAACTCCTTCTCGAAAGAATTTTTTTAAATCTGGACCGTCCAAGAGTGACGGTGCGATTGAGAGCGGCAGAGGAGTGGGGAATGAGAGCAATGGGGGTATGACTTTTAATAAAGAGTTAAAAAGCTGATTTGTGATCTATATGAAGCAGGAAAAGAGGAAGAAATTATTGACTACGTGCCCGGGGTCTCACCAATGCGCTTGACGGACCTACCAATCACTAAATTCGACTGCACTCATAAAATCCTCAAACCAACTCTTGAAGCCTTCTCTCTCCTAACCACAGCCCAGTCCATTATCTTCACTTCATTCTATGAACTCCAACCCAATGCAATAAACGCCCTAAGGTCCAATCTCCCAATACCCATCTACACCATTGGGCCTTCAATCCCTTTCTCATCACTAAAAACCTCTATCAACGAGGAGGGCTACATGAATTGGCTCAACTCTCAATGCGAGGCTTCTGTTTTGTATGTGTCACTGGGAAGCTTCTTGTCAACATCAGAGGACCAAATGAAGGAGCTTTCTCTGGGCCTACGAGCCAGTGGAACCCGATACTTGTGGATCGTTCGAGCTGATCAGGAGTCGAGCTTTAGAGTAGGGTGTTGTGAGGAGAACGGTTTCATGGTGCCTTGGTGCGACCAGTTGAGAGTTCTTTGTCATCGTTCAATCGGTGGATTCTTGACTCATTGCGGGTGGAATTCGACCATGGAAAGTATTTTTGCTGGTGTTCCGATGCTCACTTTCGCGTTGTGTTTGGATCAGATGCATAACAGCAAGATAATAGTTGAGGACTTGGGAGTTGGAATTAATGAAGTTGAAGGGAGTGGTTGGTTTGGAAAATGTTATTGGGAGAGAGGAAATTGCTGAGACAGTGAAGCGGTTTATGGATTTAGATGGGAAGGAAAGCAAGGAAATGAGAAGAAGAGCTAAAGAACTTCAAGAAATTTGTCACAGGGCTATTGACCCCAGTGGATCAACTGAAGCTAACGTCACTGATTTTGTTGAAAGCTTATGTTGTGTAACAAGTTGATCCAAAACGCTAAACTCATTTGGAAGAGTGAGTTCGTTGGGTCCTCCTCGAGTTTCACATAGATGGTCCGAATCGTTTATTTCATAGAAAATAATTTTCCAAATTGCCATGTAATAATTCAGCTCAATAAATATAGCCAAGTGATAAGAATTGTAAACTTCAAATTATATGACCCAAACATTTGAAGTATCAATCAAGTTCATACAAATACTGAATTGAACTAGATTTTTACGAGAGACCCATTCTACACATACTAGATTGAACTAATTTTTACAAGAGATCCCGAAAGCTAACTAGCATATACTGTATTTACCATTGAATCTGGAATTGTTTATGTTGGGTGGGGTCCACCCCATTTGTTTGTAAGCCTCATGTCCCATGAGGACTTCTAGAAGCTGTAAGTTTGAGCTGCAGTTGAGTACTTTGAATAGGGCATAGGATGGAGTGCCTTATCACAAAGACGTTAGGAAGCTCCCTTTGTTCCATATGTTTTGAGGTTTGATATACATGAAAGTAAAATCGATGGTCCAGATCACATTTATGCGGATTTGGGCTATTCATTTTACTTTTATTGGCACTTTCATGTATTCGTTTCATATATCGTCTTGTTTTTGTATGTTTTTGTACTCCTTTGAATGAGAGAAGGAAGGAAAAAGAGAGAGTTGAGAGGTGTAGAAGGGACGAAGAGAGACTCCACTGGGTGAGCCGGGGCTCCATTGAGGGTGAGAGCCAGAGAGGTGAGTTGATTAGAGTAAGCCGATTGAGTGTCTCCTCCTCATCCATTGTATTTGTATCTACCCTAGATCTTTCTCTCATTGTATTTGTATCTACCCTAGATCTTTCTCTCACTCGTTTCCAAACAATTTAATTACTTGCTTTCTTTTAGTTTCTCAAAATAATTAAACCAATCAACTCTCCTTTTTGTTTCGAATTAATTTGGAAATTGATTGCATTTATAGTAACTTAGCCATAATGTTCCTATGGATCACAAGTAATTAGTATTTAGCACTCCAGCAATACCGCTCGTTGTTGCCTTCGTGGCACTCACAATTATTGACGAGGATATTATCATTTATTTTCATTGGATCATTAGGAGTCGAATTAAGAATGAACCTGTTGAACATCTTTTATTTATTGAGAGTATCTCATGATAACGATACATGGAACTTCGGGTGTATGTAATGAGATCCACCACTGGCCAACCGTACTGAATATACTGGACCAAAATAAGTCAACTTTCTCCTCCGATTTTCATCGCCTGAGATTCCCCCAACACAACATGGAAACCATCGACCAGCTCAACCCGATCACCAGCCGCCACGTTGTGGCCATGCCTTTCCCCGGCCGCGGCCACATCAACCCCATGATCAACCTCTGCACCCTCCTCATCCCCTCTCCCAGAATCTCAACCATCACCTTAATCCTCACCGAAGAGTGGCTCGGCTTGGTCAGCCACCACCTCCCACCAGCGGCCGCCTCGCCCAAGCTCCGCCTCCGCTCCATCCCCAACGTCCTGCCCTCCGAGCGAACTCGCGGAGCCGACTTCTCGGGATTCTCGTTCTACAGAGCCGTTGACGTCGAAATGGAAGCCCCGTTTGAAGAGTTGCTGCTGACTGATGATCTGCGGCCGGTCTCGTGCATTGTGTACGATGTTTTTCTGCGGTGGGTGCCCGGGGTGGGAAGCCGGCGGAATATTCCGGTGGTGGGTTTTTGGACCCAGGCGCCCTCGGTGTTCTCTGTGTATTACCAGTTTGACCTTATTGCTGATCGTGGACATGTCCCAGTTAAAGACAACTTACCAGGTGCGTCACCAAACTGAATTTTCTTTTGTCACCTTGGGAAGAGCAATGCTAATAAACACATATTTAGAACTAGCGATGGCCATTTCGGCCGATCCGCTATTCATTTGGAACGGATCGGATTTTTGAATATCGAAACGGATTCAAATTTATGTTTCAAAAATTTCGAAGATTGGATCGGATTAAGAGGTAAGTCTGTCTATCCGAATCCATCTCCACCTTCATCCCTCTCATCCTCTCTCTCTCCTCTCTCACACACCCCTTCAGAATCTCAACAACCAGCTCATTCCCCACGCCAAAACATCACAAACTCCAAACCCCCAGAGCCTCCGTCAATGCCGACCAAACCACCCCCACAAAACCCACTCGCAGCAAGAAAACCCCCTCCACTTCTTCAACAACTCCGAAATCGAAACCGAAAACCCAAAACCCAGAAGGGAATGACTGAAACAAACAAACCATTAGAAACCCTGGAAGAAACAGTAATCACGAAAGACCCAGAACTGATTTGCTGCCTCGGCGGCGCACGGAAGAAGTTCGTGCCCACGGTCCGGGGCGGATGGAAGATTCAGATTCGGATATATTGCCTCCGATCTGTCCCGTTGCTATTCCTATCTAAAACACAGTACCAGACACAACCAACCTTGTCTGAGTAGATGCACATAGATCTAATGGTCCGGATGTTATATTTAAAGACATTTTAAAGGTGCTTTTTTAGACTTTTTGCTTTTATGAAACGATAATTGACGATATAAAATGCAGGATATATAATGGGTCATTGTTGTAATCTAAACTTGTGAAGCTTTATTGAGTAAGCCATTTAAGAAAGAAAATTAAATTAATGAGACGTGATTACCCACTCCATTGGACAGTAATTTTTATTTTTTTTTAAAAAGATGGTCATTAATTATGATTCTAAATATGAATTGGAAATCAATTTATCTGATCATATGTGTTTATATCAATATCTATTAGGAGTACTTTTGAGTACAAATGTACCGTTCAATTAATTCTATAATCTAAACGGATCGGATCACGATTACCGATCTCGATGATGTCCACATGTTGTATAACTGTTTGTAAGTATGTCATTCACAAAATAAGCAAAAAAAGGTGATGGGAAAATAAGACCATGGCCATTGAATTTTAGTGTCACCGTAACACTACTCCCTTGTCTCAATTGTTATTAAAATCGTAGTATAGTCAAATAAAGAAAATGAAGTACTTTCAGGCAAAATTCTCTTAGTTTTTTGCGCCAATAAAGTATTTCATGGCTCTTTATTTGATGCAAAGAAATCTAAAAAATTATCACAAGAAATGTCTGATTATTTATCTGGAAATTGCATGTTATTCATTTGGGAATAATTAAGAGTGACACTGATTGGAGAATTTATCTTGAAGCAGGAAAAGAGCAGGAGATTATAGAATACCTTCCCGGGGTCCCACCCATGCGCTTGACGGACCTACCAAGCACCATACTCCACCCCACTCCAACCCTCAACGTAATTCTTGAAGCCTTCTCTCTCCTAACCAAAGCCCAATCCATAATCTTCACCTCATTCTATGAGCTCCAGCCCAATGTAATAAGTGCCCTAAGGCCCAATTTCCCAATACCCATCTACACCATTGGGCCTTCCATACCTTTCTCATCACTAAAAACCTCTATCAAGTAGGAGGGCTACATGAAGTGGCTCAACTCCCAGCCTGAGGCTTCTGTCCTGTATGTATCCTTGGGAAGCTTCTTGTCACCATCAACAGACCAGATGAGGGAGCTTTCCTCGGGCTTACGAGCCAGCGGGGCCCGATACCTGTCGAGTCGATCAGGAGTCGAGCTTTAGAGCAGTGTGTTGTGAGGAGAAGGGTTTTACGGCGCCTTGGTGCGACCAGTTGAGAGTTCTCTGCCATCGTTCGGTCAGTGGGTTCTTGACTCACTGCGGGTGGAACTCGACCATGGAGAGTGTTTTCGCGGGCGTTCCGATGCTTGCCTTGCCGTTGCGTTCGGATCAGGTTCACAACAGCAAGATAATAGCGGAGGACTTGGGAGTTGGGGTGAGGTTGAAGAGGGTGGTTGGTTTGGAAAAAGTTATCGGGAGGGAGGAAATCGCAGCGACTGTGAAGAGGTTTATGGATTTGAACGAGGAGGAGAGTAAGGAAATGAGAAGAAGAGCTAAAGAACTCCAAGAAACTTGTCACCGGGCTGTTGAAGCTGGTGGATCAACTGATGCTAATGTCCATGATTTTCTTGAAAGCCTAGGCAATATTACAAGTTAGTACTGGCCGGTACGGCATTTTAGATTTCGTTTTGTCAGGGTGCAAATGGAGGAAATCGCTTCCGGGCGCGCTTCAAGAGCGGCTTGGGGTACGGAGTACTTGTGGAGAATTTAGTAATCAATTCTTGCCTTGGATGATATTCGACTCGTTGACCTCTTCGTAGAGAATGTAAAAGGATGACCAACTATGCTAGTCCTAATTAAATGCCGCTTAATCATTACCAAAAACAAGTTTACTAAAAAGATAAAAAAATGTTTATTTGGGGACTCTGGGTATGATTTCATTCACCTACTTCTCAGGTTAGGGCATCGACTTCACCATTCTCTCTGAATGGTAAAAGTAAGAAAAGTTTCTTTCTTAATTAAATTGAACTGATCACAACTTCAATCAATTGGAGACAACAGAGGAGCGAAGAGCGTATGTTAGTTTTTTTAACAAAAATGGAGTAGTTTGTCACAATATACTCTCTCAATCTCGCAAAGTTAGTCCGTTACAATTGTTTGAGTGTGTGGAATTACTCTTGTGTCTCTCATTAAAAAAGACAAAACAAAAAAAAGTCCATTACATTAACAAGTGTAATTTTTAGACTAATGTGCTGAACAAAATACCAGACAGGAGATGTTGCCGAAGAGCGGTGTCAAGGGGCTGATCCGACCGTTCATCTCGACACAGATGGCTCGGGTTGAATTTTAGTGTATATATACAAATCTAAACCGTTCATTGCTCAGTTAAGATCTAATCCTACGGTTGCCGAGATAAATAACCGGATTGGCCGCTCTTCAGGAATGCTCGGCAGCATCCCCCATTCCCGAAATACCAAACCAAAAATTTATGAAAAATGGGGCCGGAGAAAGAGAGATGTGAAAGTAGGATTCGAGGATGTTGCAGGACGCTCCCTGCAGGGCACACGGTAAACAGATTCGGACCGTCCATCTTGACAATTAATAATTCAAATATGTTTGTTAATTTTGATCGATCAAAATTAACAAACATATCTGAACCATTGATTGTCGAAATGAATTGTTTGAATCTATCCTATAGAGTACACTGCAGAGAGATTCCCGATTCCGTGAAAGGGTGGTTTTGGTGTCATCATGTCGGTGTCCGTGAGGAACCAAAAAGTTTCGGAAATTCCACAGTGGCTCATGTAATGTTTGTGGCCAACAACAATTATTGACAGAATCATTGTCGGCCAGAAGGGGCCGTCACCATGACTTCGAACTCCTTTCGTTGTTTAGTTTATCGAGTTCCCTGCACGTGTTCTAAAAAAAGACCGGTAGCCAATAAAAAGAACAAACCGTCCTCTAAGGCTCTATCCTCTTGTCCGATAATTGTTGGGATGTCATTTCTATCGGAAAAGGGTGAGCATCAATTCAGTGTCTCTCAAGTCTCAATTTTTAAGCTTCGATCGGCCGCCACAAAAGTGATTATCAGTCCATTAAACACGTGGGGTTGCATTATACATTTTTATTAAAAATATTTTGGGAAAATGACAGCTCATGATGTATTTGGATAATTAATACCTGCCAATGACATTTTCAGCATTAATAAATATTTTTAGCTTGTTCTTGGCGGATATTAATTATCTAAACACGTCATTAGTCGTCATTTTCCCAAATATTTCTCTCTGCTAAGTGTAAAAAGTGATTATCAGCCCCTTTGCCCTCATCACCCAAACAAGAATTAATCATACTTAAAAGAAAGGTGATTTAAAGAGATAAACTACTTTCTCACCAAAAACAAAAAGGGAAACTAAAAAAAAAACCACAAGTTATCCTTCCTTTGTGAAGGGGAGTGCAGGTACAAATAAAATATATCCGGAAATGATCCCGAAAAGGCAAATTAATAGTACAGATTCACTTTGAAGTGCATCTGTACCATTAATTTGTCCTTTCGGGATCATTTCCGGATACGTTTTCTTTGTACTTAAAATTTCCCTTTTGTAAAAGTCTGCCCGATTTTTCCAAAAGCGATAGTGTTTATCACCTGCCCTTTAAACCTTTGAAGTGGTGGACTGAGATGCTGGCTTAATTGAGGACGGAACTTGAAAACAATTATCAAGGGGCTGGCTTTCTGTTCTCCATCCGTAGGTGGAAAGTTGATTTAACGCAGTAGGCATGCGGTAGGCTGTAGGAGTATTTAAGCTAAAGAGTTTTTGTTCTTTTGTTCTTTTCTCTTTCGTTCCCTTTCTTATCTTCCAGGTACTGATGACTGTAAAAGTTGCTTGCCAATGGCAACGGTCACCGTGCAACTAGGGATAGGAAGTGGTCTTTTTTTGCCGGTGCTTGACACGTGGGTGGGCAATCAATACGTAGACAACACGCAGGGGTTGTTTGTTAAAGGTTTTAATGGAGATTTTTTGAGGGAGGAGTGGAGAAATAGATAGACATGCAGATGGGTCTCACAGCCCCAAGTTCTTGTTTGATCCGAATACAGATAAACAAATATAGATATACTCCTATCGTCACTTTATAGAAGGAAGGAGAGAGAGAGAGAGAGAGAGAGAGAGAGAGAGAGAGAGAGAGAATATTTCAACCATATTATCATATAGATCAGTTCGATTGAGCATGTATCTGTTTATTGTTTATATTATGTAGAACTGCAGAACGACATCTCGATAAAGTTTTGAGAATGTCACGTCGTAGTGCCGAAAAAAAGAATTTAGTCAAATTTTATATTTAATTTAAAAAACCCCGAAAATATGTATATATGTACACACACAGCTATGTAGTATTGCAAGACAACTTTTTATGCGTTGAATTCTGATAGCGCCACATGACACCATCAAGAAAAGAGTTGGTCAATTCTTAAATCTAATTAATTTAAAAACATATACTATGTAGTTTGCATGACGACTTTTTGTGAGGAAAGCTCTAAAAGCGCTTCGTAGTGCTATAAAAGGGAGTAATATACATTAGGAAATACGTCATTTTTATAGCATTAATAAAACATGTTAAAACTTATGGACCAACTTTAGCGATGGATTAAGGTAACAAAATCCATCATTTCTATGAAAAATTTCCCGAATCATACACAAAATCTTTACACACTCGCATGAGTGGTGGACCTGACGCCCTGCATGTGAGAAACATAGCTAGGTTGTTTAGTAGTACAAGTTTTGAGGGACGATTTTGAGTTAATAAGTGGAGAGAGATAAGAGTAACAAGTGAAGAGAAAACATATTAGAAACTATGCTGAGAGAGTGCGGAAATCTTGTCATTTTGAACCAACTAGAATCTTCTCTCACAAGCATATCCACTGATTTCAGGTCCAGTTGTTTTCAATAGATCTCCCAGACTTCTGTGTGAGAGAGACAAAGAGAGTCCATGCTTGCACGAAAGCACACAAAAAAAAGGTGTCCCGGTGTGAGGACGAAAAAAGAATAGTTTCTGTTTTCGGGGGGCTAACTGTCCTCAAACTTCTACGTACTTCCCTGCACTTCTTCAGCACGTGTTTTTCAAAACGCGCTCATCAAAGCTATATATTGACGAGAAGGTTTTTTAGAAGGAAGCGGATCCTCTCCGGTCCATGTTTTAAACTGGAGGAAACAGTCACGATCTGATGCAAAAGTGCACACTCTGACGCTTGCACGTTAGCGGGATATGGTAATCTCACCAAATTAACCATTTGGTTGACCAAGATTGAGTTTTGCCTACAACAACAAAGTGCATTTTTGTGTAGGCATGCTAGCTGGAGTTTTGGTGCACGAAACTTATTTCGTGAAGTTCTCCATGAGACCTAGTATTCCAACCCAATCAGATAATAGACTTTTGATATGTGTGGTTATATTATTTTCTTTTTCTTTGTTTGTAAGTTGGAAGAAACACCATATCAAGATCTTTTAGTGAACCCATCTCTTGAAAAAAAAACTTAGTCAACCCATTTGGGACCCAATATGATAATTAACTAACTAACTGTAATCAATGGTTTGAAGTTGTTCATCAAAGACTCTTTTTCGCAGGAAGAATTGAATTCTTCACCCAAAAAGTTACTGAGCAGATCCGAACCATTGAATTTTCCAACGTACAGTCCAATTTTGGATTGTTTCCTCCTTCTATCCAAAACTTGGACCGGAGAGAATCCAATCCCTTTTCAGAAAATGAATTTGAGGAAATATGGGATCTCCATGTTTGTTTAGAATTTTTTTTAGCAATTTTTTTAGGTGGGTCAATGTGAAAATGCGCAGGCCTTCGCAATGAGATTACAGAAATGATACCGACCAAGATACTTAGTCCAGTAAACTCAATCAGCGTTTCAGATTTAAAGAAACTCTTCCAGGGAAGAGCTCTAAACCGTTGATTGGGTTTCCTGAAGGGTATCCTGTTTTCTCTTTCCTGGAGTACTGTATCAGGTATGATGAGATTAACATTGTAGTATTTATTTGTTCAAATTTATCTCGAAGTAAAGGAGAAATTGACTTCGAATTATTCACAAAATTGAACATTTCTAGAGAGGAACCTGGCGCCTGGGGGCTTGCCTGGGGTTTGATATGCCCTAAAGCACAAAGAAGTCCTGTTGAGACTCCAATATAAGCTATATATTTCAGGTCTAAAAACATGTTCTGCTTTATCCATTTTGTTTGACTCGCCAAGTTTTTTGCGTGCATCAAAATTTACCCTCATCGATCGGACATCGTGAGCAACCTAAATATAACACATTTGTATTGAAAGTGGTTAGAAATTTTTTTCCCCACATTGATAAGTAAAAAAACTCCTGAGGATTTTACGAGTTCTTCTTTGATCGATCATTTGCATCAACAATGGCGGATGATAATTTGGAGCGATACCAGTTTATAAGTTCAAAGGTCAATTAACAACAGCCTTTGACCCAATGGCATAAAGAGAGGTCTAAAGTAAGGAATCAATTGCGTCTGTTGATGTCCGTCCTTGTAATAAATTACCAACACATGCAGGAGTCCTTGAAGGCATGTTGATGTCCTTCCTTGTAATAAATCACCATGTAATAAATCACCAACACATGCAGGAGTCCTTGAAGGCATTGATTTACGGGACAAGAATTGACTTGTCACCAATTCATGCGATGGTGTTGAGCGAGTAGTGCACAACATCATACTGTACACCATTTGAGCTGTCCGTTCGGCATTTCAATAGTCCAGATCGCATCTCCATGAGAGAGATCTCATATCGTATAGATGGAGCTACGTTCGAGACCTAGTGGTCCAATTGGAATGCACTTACGTCACTGCTTATCTCATGACTAGAAAAAGTACAAACTGAAAGCTCATTTATGAAATTTATTGAAGATCAGTATCACAAGGAATCTCATCTTCCAAAAATCGGATAGATTTAAGAACATTATCTTTTTATAAAAAAAAAACATCTTATTAAAGGCAAATAAGATAAATTTCAAGAAAAGAGCAGATAGAGCCCATCTTTTCAAAACAAGAAACATTTTGCGTCCATGAAATTTTCTGTTTTGTCAACAAGTGCAAAAAGGGTCGTTGTCCCGATCGTCCATCGAATTGTGATAGGGCAGAATCCGGATTGGAACTAGAGATGGACCAAATTATGAGTAATGGGTCTTCCATTACACACGATTATGTGTTAGACAGTTTGTACAGGCTTTTCAAATTAGATGTGCATGAGTGCGTGTAATGGGTCTTCCATTACACACGATTATGTGTTAGACAGTTTGTACAGGCTTTACAAAATTAGATGTGTATGAGTGCGTATATTTGTGTCAATAAATATAGAAGTTTTCAATTATGAGAGAGAATCATTCGTATATTAACAAAAGCAATAGTTTTAATCACCCAAAATTATACTCACCAAAGTGGAGTAAGACAAAAAAATTCAACAATCGTCCCATGTACCAAAATAAATCGAACCACATGCAAATTGGAGCTGATATAGCCTCGCGAGACCTATATTACCCTAGTTCACTAGAGAAAACTCATAATTTTTTTATATGTTTCAAGCATATATATACCCTAGTAAGAACTTTTCTTCATTTTGAGCCTTTGAAATTGGATCGTCAAGTTCTGTTGGGTATGTTACCAGAAGGGAAAAAAAATAGAAGTTATGTGGGTAGGCTAACTCATTCACTCTTTTTGTTTTGTTGCTAATTTAGTCAGTCACGCAGTTATGAGCAAGGAGGATAGGAGACGAACCTAGTTTTTCTGGATTATTATCATTATTTATGCAAACAAATAGTTTTTATTTGTCTAAAAATGACATGGCTTTCATTATAAACTATATCAATATGAAATGGAGAGAGAATCAATAAAGTGCATATACAATTCCTTCAACAACAAAAAAAAACAATTTGAACACGTTCTCCGGACATTTCTTCTAGTTGAAAAATTAATAGTCTGTTTGGAACTTGAGGAAAGTGGAAGAAAAGAAGAGAAGGAAAAATGAGAGAAAAGTTGTACGGCACAATTCTAGATATTTCTATTTTCTCTTTTCTTTTCTTTCCAAACCAAACAATGAGAGAGAAGTTTTTTTAATTTATCCTTCCTTTCTCTTCCTTTCTACAAGTTCCAAACAGAGCACAAGCCTAGCCTTCATCTTTCAAAAGTTTCCCTAGCTAGTAGGAGTGAACTAATCTGGAAAAAGCTTAGCCAATTAACCAATGGCAATCATCATATCTGCAAAACAAGACAAGAAGGTTTCTTTCTGTTGTAACCACTCTGCTTCAGAAATTTTTGGATGCCGGGTGGGTACACATGGTGCCCGCTCGATGCATTCGGGTAGTCTATTTCGATTTGGATTTGGAGAGAGAATGGTGGGATGAGAGGAGAGAGGGTTTCAATCTGAATTATCTAATACATTTTTAGACGATCCAAATGGGATGCTCAGTTGGCACCACATGGACACGACCACCCGAAACCCAAAAATTTCTCCACTACATGACATGGTACTCCACATGGAGGCACAGTACTTCTCAAAGTCTCAGACATTTTCCTTCGAGCACGTGTTTGAAAGTGACCGTTACGAACCTACTCTGTAGTTTTCCTGTTTTGGACAGAAGAACCCTTCTAAATTAGAAAGTGTGTGTTTTTTAGCATCATGTGAATCGTTTTTCGATCTTGTAGAGTCTGTGCATTTAAGGGTTAGTGATGGTGGAAGTGAATGGAGTCCCAAGTGGCGGTGAACACCACGTGATAGACTGGCGGTGCTTTGAAAGAAAAGATACGATAGAGTCCAGACCCATCTTCCATAATAAATTTCACATATATTCAATCAGTACTCACAAGTACGATAGGAAGTAATTAGTTAGTTAGAATGACGACCTATATATATTATACAGGTTGGGATACGTATGTTGGAATCTAGTACAGTAATACGTCTGTTGTTATCAGAATCATTTAATCATCAATTTTCTACATGTATAAATTTTATTTTCTAACTTAAAGGGTATTTTCTAGTTGTCTTAGACATTTTAATGCCTATTGTAGTTATTCTATACATATCCCGTGTGAAATTTGAGGTAAAAAATATGTTTGCTAACTTATTATTCAACTCAACATTTACGGTACAAATCCCACAAACCATTTATACAAGGCTATATATATACTAAAATGCAAATTCATCCGACTTTATTTCAAAGATTCAGAGGCATGCCAGAATATTCAAAATTTTCAAAATAAAACCCTAATTTTCTAACTTAAATAGTATTTGTTTTGGACTTTTTTATGCATATAATATGATAACAGTGCTATGCATTTTGTTCATTATTGATACTCTGAACTTTGAAAGAAGGAAGCAAGATAACGAGCAGGGAAATTGAATCGAGCTTCTAGATCGACCTGTCTCTCTAATCATGTACCATCATTGAGGTGCGGTCATGATTTCACATCATTTCATCTCTTTGTCCTTGATTTAAGTATAAGAGGGTCGTCATTTCAGTGGTAATTAAAATTTTCGAAAAGCAACCACTTGTGCATAAAATGTCAAAAGTGAGCTCACCCTCCAATCATCGCTCGCACATACTGCCTACCAAACATAATATTAAATGAGAACAAGTTGTTGTATATATAATGGTTGTATGCATGCATACCTCGCCGGAAATTTGAGTTATAAATGCTGTGTTTGGATGAATTTTTGGAAAAAATTTCGGGGTTATGAGTGGAGAGAGATATGAGAGTAATGATTGAAAGTAAGGGTAATGAGTGGAGAGAGAAATAAAAATAATGATTGAACATAGAAATAATGAGTATAGAGTAATGATTGAAAACAGGAATAATAAGTATTTTTTGAGTTGAAATTTTTTTTTTCAGAAAGGGAACCGAACAAGGCAAAAAATATGCTTGCAACGTTTTTATTGTTCAATTAAATATGTCCGACCGACGCAAGCTCCATACTTTTATTCGAGTGCATGTCGATGTCCAACAAGTACAAATACTTTAAACATTTTGAAAGATTAATCTAACATAGATATGACGGCCGATAAGAAACCCAAAATCATATACTATATATTTCCATCTACACAAATATTATGGTAAGATACTGTTTGATTATTGATACAAGACCTTGCAGCCGTTGGATCAAAAGTGGGTACGTACAATATCCAACAATACACCTTAATACCCTCAATCACGAGAAATTTTTCAGTGCCGGATGGAATATTTCACGTGGTATCCGCTCGGCACATCTGAGCCATCCAATACACTTTTGGACGGCTAAGATTGAAACACTCTCTCTCCCTCTCACCCCAACATTTTCTCTCTTATTTTTCTCTCTCCAAATCCGAGCCGTCCAAAAACGCAAAAAACGGCTTGGATGCGCCGAGTAGACACCACGTCTTACCTACCCGGCATTGAAAAAATTTTCCTTGAGAAATTTTTTGGTACTGCGTGGATAATGTACAAGATATATATGGGATAATTAGCTCCTTATAAATACATTGCCATGTTTTTTTCAAAAACTTCACAAGGTTTGGAGTTAACATATCTTTCCAATGTCCCACCAACAAAACCACGGCCAAGGAGGCCTTAAGCAAGCCCAAGTGGCTGTGGTCATGGTACCCTTACCGGCTCAAGGCCATCTCAACCAGCTCCTCCACCTCTCCCGCCTTGTCTCCGCCTACAACATACCGGTCCACTATGTTGCCTCCGCCACCCACAACTGCCAAGCCAAGCTTCGCGTCCACGGTTGGAACCTCCAATCCGCCTCCAATATCCACTTCCACGAATTCCCAACCCCTCATTTTCACTGTCCTCCTCCAAACCCTAACGCCTCCGTCAAGTTCCCCTCACATCTCCAACCCTCGTTCGATGCCTCATCCCACCTCCGCGATCCCTTTGCCAAACTCCTACACTCTCTCCTCCCGAAATCACAAAGAATCATCGTCATTCACGACTCACTAATGTCTTCTGTTGTCCAAGATCTAGTTCTGATACCACATGTCGAGTCATACTCTTTCCACAGCGTGTCCGCGTTTGCTATGTTCTTTTACTTTTGGGAAGCCCTAGGAAGACCTTTTCCAGTCGAACCCGAACTGCTGAAAGACCTTCCTTCTCTCGAAGGTTGCTTCACAACGGAGTTCAGAAAATTCGTCACCAAACAACACAAGTGCACAAATCTCGCCTCGGGTCGCCTTTACAACACATGCAAAGCCATAGAAGGCCCATTCCTTGATCTACTAGCGAAAGACGAGATCAGTGGAAACAAGAAACAATGGGCTCTCGGGCCGGTGAACCCGGTGGAAATACAAGACAACAACTTGAGCTCAAATCATGCCCACAAATGTCTGGAATGGCTTGATAAACAAGCTCCAAACTCTGTGATCTACGTCTCTTTCGGAACCACAACTTCCTTGAGCGATGCACAAATCAAAGAGCTGGCACTTGGGCTGGAAAAGAGTGAGCAGAAATTCATCTGGGTGTTGAGAGACGCCGATACCGGTAACATATTTTCAGGAGAGGGAAAGAGAGGTGATGATGATCAGCTGCCAAAAGGGTATGAAGAGAGAGTTGAAGGGAGGGGAATGGTGGTGAGAGGGTGGGCGCCACAACTGGAAATCTTGGGGCACCCGTCCACGGGAGGGTTCATGAGTCACTGCGGGTGGAACTCTTGCATGGAAAGCATAACAATGGGGGTGCCCATAGCAGCTTGGCCTATGCACTCGGACCAGCCAAGGAACACTGTGCTGATAACAAAATTGCTGAAGATTGGATTAGTCGTGAAGGACTGGACGAGGAGGGAGGATTTGGTGAAGTCGACGACTGTCGAAAGAGCTGTTAGAATGTTGATGGGGTCGAGGGAAGGAGAGGAGATGAGGAGGAGGGCGGCGGAGCTGGGTGGTGCCGTTGGAGAGTCCGCGGCGGAAGGTGGTGGTTCTCGATCGGAGTTGGACTCTTTCATTTCTCATATCACAAGATAGTCGAGTGATTTGAGGTTAAAGAAATTATCTTGTAGCATGATTCTATAAAAGTGTGCTGAATTACTAATGCTTTATGAATTTCTAGGATTATTTTCTCTGTTATTTTTTTGGACCTTTTATAAATGCAGTAGTAGGCAGGGGCGGAGATAGCTATGGCCGGCGGGGCCGGCGCTGCAAATTTGTGTACTTCCCGATTTAAATGTTTTTTATGGAAGATCGTTTAATTTTGAGTGCTGCTATACGTACGGACCGAAACGTTGGGAAATCGTACCGATAGTCGTGCTGAGCCGTCTCCGGCCACCGGACGGCCGATCCGAGCCGTCTAAAAATTCTATAAAAACAAAACGAGGGGTCTTACGCGGGAATTAACGTCATCCGATGTGTGTAAGGTGCTTGATCTAAATACTCTTTTTTCGTGTCTATATGTATAGACATATATACACAAAAAAAGAGTGTTTAGAGACATATACGAAAAAAAGAGTGTTTAAAGACATATATACACGAAAAAAGAGTGTTTAGATCAAGTACCCTTACACACATCGGATGCCGTTGATTCCCGCATTAGGTCCATCGTTTTTTTTTTTTTAGAATTTTTAGACGGCTCGGATCGGCTGACTGGTGGCCGGAGAGCCCGGGGCGGCCGTCGGTACGATTTTCCTACGTTTTTGGTCGATACGTATAGGATTTTCATTTAATTTTGACCTTAAAAAAATTATATTTTTTGTTATGCTTTTTCAAACTTTTTTGCACCACTTGAAAGTACTCACTGAGATTTTTTGAATAACGTAAAAAAATTATAATTTAATTTCAAAATTACTTTATTTCTTAGGTCTAAGTTACGCGGTCTTTCCATAAGATGCATTTAAATCAAAACGAATGAAGTAGGAGTAATTTTTATGTAACAGGTTTATGTATATTTAAATAGTTATGATCAATATATATGAATTTGGTACGTAAAAATTAAAGGGAATGGTTTCGGTGTCTCCGGTCATTTTAAGGACACCATAAATTTTGGCATAACAAAACCATTATAAGTATAACCAAAATCCATTATAAGCATAACAGAACAATAACAAGACATAATTTGTTTATTATGTCTTAGTTGGATTTGATAATGCCTTGATTGGCTTTTGGATATTTCTTGATTATGTCTTATTTGGATTCTGTTGTGCTCATAATGGTAAAATTATGCAAAAAATTATAGTGTCTCCAAAATGATCAGGAACACCATGGTATCATCCAAAATTAAACTACAAATAAAGTCAACTTAAGTTCTGGGAAATGCTACGACGTCCACCCACCGTTTGGGGGCAACGTAATTTTTGGCATAACTGACCATTATAAGCATAACCAAGACCAGTGATGTGTATAACCAAAACCTTACAAAGACATAACCCCTAAAATCCCCAAAAATTGTGGAGATTTTGGAGATTATGCCTTTGTAAAAGGTCATCCACAGTGGCATAATAAAAAATGGATACCTAAAAGTTGACATATCATCTTTTGATTATCCATTTAAGAGGTTGTTAAGTTTAACAATATTGAGATCCACAATGGTCATTTCTAGTCCATAACTAAAATAAGGGATACACTATAATTTCACTCTCTCTCCCCTTGTGTTTTTCACCATTGATCACTTCCCTCCATTACACTTTTTTTTTGGCAAAAGTATATCGATTTTCTTCTTTAATTTTAGGGAAAAAATTGGTGATTTCCTTCCCTAATATTATGAATTTGGAAAAAAAATCATGTACTAAAAAAAAAAAACAATAGATGTGTTCTCAACCACAAGGAGAGAAACGAAAAAGAATAAAATAAAAACGAAAAAAAAAGTGAAAAACCTTAATCCAGTGACAATGAGTTGAATTGTAAATGATTGAAATATATGAGTTTCACTTTTGAAGGGAAAGAAAAAGAAAGAGTTTGTGGCTGAAGAAAATGAGATATAAAGCAGGTGAAGAAAATAAAAAAAAATATCATTTGAAACACGCGTGTATATAAATTTTAGAACTAGTTAACTTATGTGGTGTGAGATCCACAAATTTTGATTATTGAAAAAGATTGCTAGTATTGGTTATCCAAAGCTCCAAATTTAATTATTTCTAATAATGTTGTTAAGTTTAATTATACCATTGTGAGCCATCTTTTACCTCAATATTGTTAACTTTAAAAATAATTTGCTTTTGATTATGCCACTGTGGATGGCCTAAGGCCTTGGTTATACATGTCATTGGTTTTTGTTATACTTGTAATGGTTGGTTATGCCAAAAATTACGGTGTCCCTAAAATGACCGGGGACACCATAGCATCATCCCTCAAATTAATGATGCTATGGTGTCATCGGTCATTTTGGGGACACTGTTATTTTTGGCATAACTTCACCATTATAAGTGTAACTAAAATTCATTACAAGCATAACAAAACCGAAATAAGGCATAATCAAATAATATTCAAAAAACCAATCAAGGCATAACCAAACCCAAGAGTTATGCTTTGTTATGATTTTGTTATGCTTGTAATAGGTTTTGGTTATACTCATAGTGATTTTATTATGCCAAAAATTACGGTATCTCTAAAATGACCGGGAACAAAGAAATCATTCCCAGTATAATAACAAGGGTGTATTGTTACTAAATAAGAACTTAATTGTTTATGGAGCTAATCACGACCGTCTAAAGTGTTTTGAACGGTCCAAATGTTAATGCTCTTCTCCAGAAGAGTTTCATTTAAATTCGAACTGCCCAAAATCAAATTAAACGATTGAGATCGCGTGAAGTCGTGAATAACTTCTTTCAGTGGCTTATTATATGTGGTTCGGCCTCTCCCTCGCATTAAATCTTAGGTCCGCCACTGCGGACAGGCGGCGGGCTCAAAAGTGCAAGAAAAAAGGCGTACAGATAACGTGGAGACAAGTCAAAAAGATAAGGTTTAATTTGTCTAGTAGTAATTTAATTTCAATAAATAAGATCAAGATATGGCAAAAGAGAATTGAGAACACACTGAAACTAGCAAAATGCCAAAGTAGCAGGTTCTGGACAAAAGGCAAGCGCATGCACTTGGCCTATAAGAGCATCTACAAAAGAATAAGCGAAAGTTTATAAGAGCGATTTAAATTATTGCAATATATGATCGGTGGAATCCACAAATGGTAGTGATATGTTAGGTGTATAGAATTTAATCTCTATCTTTTTTAAGATATAAGTGGTGTCGAAAATCAAGATCGGACCAATACATTCTCTTTTGGGAATGACTTTGGTGTCCCCGGTCAATTTGGGGATACCGTAACTTTTGGCATAACAAAACTACTATGAGCATAACCAAAATCTATTATGAGTATAACCAAAATCATTATAAGCATAACAGAACCATAACAAGGCATAACTTGATTGTTATGCCTTGGTTAGGTTTGGTTATGCCTTAATTGGTTTTTTGGATATTCCTTAGTTATGCCTTATTTAGATTCTGTTATGCTTGTAATGGGTTTTAGTTATGTTCATAATGGTGAAGTTATGCCAAAAATTACGGTGTCCCCAAATTGACAGGGGACACCATAGCATCATCCTTCTCTTTTATTTATGTACCAGAGATACATGTAAATAAACTAAGGATGATGCTATGGTGTCTTCCGGTCTTTTGGGGGACACCGTAATTTTTTGCATAATTTCACCATTATGAGCATAACTAAAACCCATTACAAACATAACAAAATCCAAACAAAGCATAACTAAGGAATATCCAAAAAACCAACCAAGGCATAACCAAACCCAACCAAGACATAACAAACATGCTATGGTTCTGTTATGCTCATGATGGTTTTGGTTATGTTCATAATGGATTTTGGTTATGGTCATAATGGGTTTTGGTTATGCGCATAATTGTTTTGTTATGTCAAAAATTACGGTGTCTCCAAAATGACCGGAAACACCGAAGTCATTCCCATAAACTAATATCACCTCACAATCGAATTCAATTGAGGATAACAAAGATAATGAATTCCAAATTAAATACGAAAGTGAAACCTGCCTACCAAGAACAAATACGGTAATTCCAAGAGTTGGTCCAAATATCGATTTATCCGATATGAAGTAGGAAGTGGATCCTTTCTGTCCATGTTTTAGACTAGAGAAGACAATCGAAATATGATTTTTCCAAAACTACAATCAATCGTTCAGATCTACTCTGAGACTCTTTGCCCGAAAGGTTCCTGAGCAGTTCCAAATCATTGATTTTCCCAATATATGATTAGATTTGGACTGTTTCCTCCGGTCCAAATCTGAAGAGGATCCGATCCCTATGAAGTATTGTGCCACGAGTCATGTTCAACTTTGGCCCGCGTTTTCGGCCAAATGCCCTTAGTAACAAAAATCCTACTTCAATTGCACAACCGTTGTATTGATTGTGTTTGTAATTCTGACCATCCAGATGTATTTGGACGGTCTAGATTTTAAAAAAACTCTTCCATGGATAAGTTTAACTTTTATGAGGAAGAGTTTGAGCGAATCCTGACCATTTATTACAGCCATGAATGGCTAGAGATTGGTTATGTGTTATGTTTTACACAACCGTTATGTGTGTTGCACTTTTGCTAATTAGATGTCGGTCTCTTCTAGGAATCCGAATTTCAACCCATTACATGGCTTAAAACCGGTATGTTTAAGCAAGTACAAAATGTTTTTTTTTTTTGATAAGCACAAGTACAAAATGTTATGTTATGTTCATGCCAATTCAC
>CM033791.1:4915280-5183056 GCA_019656835.1 Rhododendron ovatum
ATAAGCTTGATTGGAACACGCATCTATTAATTAACTCAGAAACGTCATAAATTTGTACGATTTCAACACACCGGTACAACTAACCTAGACACTTCGTCATAGGTTTTGCCAACAGAAGTTGCCAACAAACTAACTAAACCCTAAAATGGACGCGTAGGGCATGGTATTTTTAAAGCGTGGAAAATAACACAGTACTTAGCAATGAAGTCCGTCAACTAGTTCTGCACAAAGGAAACCAGAAAATGCGAAAGTTGTAGGCAAATTTATGCTCACTTGTATGCAGCAATATTCTTATTTAATGCGGCGTCAAGTCCTGGTTAGGTTCTTTCACTTTAATTGCATCAAATTAAATCACATGCTCAACCGCTTGGGCGGCCACCGTTAATTCATTTGATTTAAATTCGTTCTTGCGACCCTACTCCATAGGTGGGATGCATATTAAACGTGTTAAGCGACAACACCGCACGGGTGGATAAGCATCACACCCTAGCTAGCTAGTGTCCATTGTTTACAGATAGGTCTAGTCATCAATGAAAACGAGAAGTTATGCCACGTGTACAATGTAATATTAGGCATTAGCCAACAAACTCACATAAGCAAGGATTTTGTAGATGAATATTTTTCCAGCGTAAATTACATGAAATGCTCCAGGATTTTGTGATAGGATATTTAGAAACTACCTTAACTCTACTAGCTAATCTATTAACTAATAATATAAGTATAAAATGTCATATAGTAGTATAACTAGTGCGGTCAAAAAAATAACCTTATTTCTAAAAAAATTAGCTACGTGGCGAAATGATAACTTCAAAATTATATACTACTTATTTTTTCAACAAAAAATTATTTTTTTTGAAAGTTGTCATATTGCATACTAGATAGTGTTTCGAGATTGGAGGAGGAAATTTGCTTACAGTTGTCCTAGATAAGATCTCATATTTTGTGCCAACGTTTAACTGACGTATTAATCTACTAAAACCCTTTTGAAAGAAATTATAGCGAGTATGTTGGGATTGACCTTCTCAAAAATATGTTGTTCTTTAGGATAACATGATGAAATTTTCAATCGTAGTCGTAAATTTGAAGAAATATTATTCAATAATGTAGTTAAATTTTTTTTAAAGCTTTGTCCGTAATTCTATAAGCTAACTAGACAAAAACAAATAAAATAGTTATTGTCATAAATGCGAAATTAATATATATATTTAGATCATCGACAATAAAGATGAAGAGAGAACACAGAGCATAATATTTACACCAAATTGTTTGGGGGAACCGAAAGGGAAAATGACGGCTCAGGACGTGTTTTGATAATTAATACCTACTAAGGACATGCTGAAAACAATTGTTAATGCTGAAAATGCCCTTGGCAGGTATTAATTATCAAAATACGTCATTGACCATCATTTTCCCGAACCGAAATCTTCAAGCAGTAATTTGAAGCCCAAGTCGTAGAAATTAGTGTAGGCCAAGTCAAGCTAAACGTTTCGTTTGCCATTTTAGTTTTGTTTTAGTTTTATTTTTCAATCATTATTTTATTTCTTTTTCCAATCATTACCCTATTTTTCTAATTATTACTTTCACATCTCTCTCTATCTCTCTCTAATCATTACCCCTATCTTCAATTATTACTCTATTTCTCTCTCCACCCACTACCAAAACTCACTACAACACGAATGGGCTGTAGCGAGGAAATATGGCGAGGAAACTGAATTTCCTCGCTAAAAGTATATTATTTGCGAGAAAATTCAATTTCGTCGCCTTTTCTAGCGAGAAAACAAATTTACTCGCCAAAAAGCCTTTTTTAGCGAGGAAAAAATATTTTTCCTCGCCAAATGTAACTTTTCGATGAGAAAATATTTCGTCACCTTTTTTAGGATTCATTTTTTTACATATAAGTTATTATTAATTATATTCCTATGTATTTTGTAATATCACGACGGTTTGACATAATAAACTATACCATTATGAAATTTATTAAAATAAAAAAGTGTTAAAGGGGAACAAATAGTTTTCATCACCAATGCATTGAATTGGTGAAGAAACCTCGTATTTGTCACTTTTCTTATTCTAATTAGCAATGAAAGATATCTTGAAGTGTAGGTATCGATGATTTTTTTCATAATAGTGAAAAACTCAACAGAAAATAAAGTTAAAAATATCTTAAGTTACTGATGTTGTATTTAAAATATCTCAAAGTTAGATCATCACAATTCTATTTTCAGAACATCTACATAAAAATGCACTATTTCACAAAAAATACACTATTTCATATGTATTGTGCATTCATGCTATAATTTTTTTTTTCCCCTGTAAATAGTTTGTTGATTTTTATTTAAACCAACTTAGGTGATTGTAATGCCATTCCTTTATAACCAGATAAATATGTTAAGTATTAATTTCAAATGCAATTTTGTAAGTATCATGGATAATTTTATTTATACATATACATATTGTGTGTGTGTGTGTGTGAGAGAGAGAGAGAGAGAAAGAGAGGGGCAATTTAAAATTTTAAAAAATTTATTAAAGATTAAAAAATTAAAAAAGTATGTTCTTTAGTGCTTTTAGGATGATCTTATATGAATATTTATAAATTTTGTTTATATTATTATAGCGATGATGAAAAAAATTACAAGTCTATAATACCCTTTGTATTTGACAAAAAAAAGGTCAAACTCACTTTTAAAATTAGAAAATTAGGGTGATGCTTCTTGTTATTCATAATCTGATATTAAAATATTAGTACTAAGTACAAAAAAATTTACCCTGAAAATAACAATTAGTGGTTGAGATTCACTTTGATATATAGGGTCCCACATATCAAACTGAATCTCAACCACTAGTTGCTCTTTTCGGGGCACTCTGAGATAAATTTTCTTTGCCCCTAACTTTTCGTTGAAATATATCTCAAGCTTATGACGACAAAATTAATCTCATTCCATAAAAGTTAGGATTATCCCATAAAAAAATGAGAATAATAACACCTATTATTAGTTCTTCAAAAGTTGTTAGATAAAATTGTTGTGCTAGTAAAAAATTAACTTGCTCAAATAAAGTTCAGACACTATAAAACTACAAAAAGTAGAAAGGCCAAAATTGATGTTGAAAAAATTAATTTGGAGTGGTGAAAGAGATAATATATAAATAAAGTTTCACCTATTTTACAGAAAGTACAGTGTAGCATGGTTGGTAGTTGCTTCGTGTCTTATGGGAGAGGTCCAAGGTTCAAGTACCAGCAGCCGCAAAAAGCGCGGAGAGAACTTTTGTTTTGGGATTCTTTTTGTTTAGCGAAGAAAAAATTTCCTCGCCTTTTGATAAATTCGTAGCCTATTTGACGACAAATGGTATTTACGAGGAAAACATTTAGCGAGGAATTTAATTAAGCATTTAGCGAGGAAAAAATTCCTCGCAACACGTCAAATTAGGCGATGAATTTATTTTCCTCGCTAATACTTTCTGCGACAGTGTTTTAGCGAGGAAAACATTTTGCGAGGAAATCAAGTGCTTTTGTGAGGAAACTAAATCCTCGCTATAGCCCTTTCGTGTTGTAGTGACTAAATTAAACTCTCAACCAAACACAACCTTCATGATTGTCAGAAATTCAATTTTTCATTTTTTTTATCAGAAAAAAGGATGGAAGAGAGTAATCAGCATAGCAACCCTCTTTGAACGTGACCATAGAGGCTCCCTATCCGCTGTGGATTCAAAATTTCATTTGGTTCGGTCATCTATTGCTTGTCTAACAGAAAGAAGGCTCCAACAATGTTAGCCCGTCATGGGAGTGATCAAAAATCTTGTGAGGATTCTATATATGTGTAAGAACCTCTCCCTCCCCGAAGAAAAAAACCGAGAAAATTACCTTGGAGTCGAGAGAGCAGAACTTGAAGGAATCAAGGAGACTTCGGCCACAAATCTTACAAGTGTTGGTGAGTCTCCTTAAAGGCGTTGGTTGCGGCCTTCCATTCAAGAACACAATCCTTGCGTTATTAGTAAGAGGAAAGTCCACTTTGACCCCCTGTGGTATGAGTCATGTGCGGATACATTCTCTATGATTTAAAAATGTGCACATAACCTCCTGTGATTTTAAAATTATGCGGATAGACCCGCTGCCGTTATGTTTTTCGTCCATATTAACATAACGTCCATATTAACATAACTCCGATCAGCCGTCCGGTGGCCGGAATGGGCCCGGTGCAGCGTCGGGATTCGGTCGGGAATCCCCGGTCGGGATGCTCAGACTTTCTGTTTGAGACTCCTATCTGTTCTGATGTCGATGAACTGTCCCCATGAAGAGTTGTGTCGAGTGAAAAAAAAAAAAATTAATTCAACTCCGTAATAACCAACTGCTGTTCCTTTTTTGTTGAACTACTGAGCACAACTGCTGGTCTAGTCTCTCTGCCGGAATCCGCCACATCCCGCCGGAAAAATGCCGGGCCCTCTCCCCGTCCTCTTCCTCCTCGCAACAATCTTATTCGCCACCCATCCAGTCAATTCCCTCCGACCCCACCTCCTCTCTTCCCCACCAAACCCCTGCGCCGCCCTCCCCAGCCCCCTCCCCGCCGTCCGATCCGACCAACTCACCGTCCTCATCAACGGCTACTCTCCCTCCCGCATCCCCCTCCTCCTCTCCCTCGCCGCCTCCTACTCCTCCTCCCCCTCCGTCGCCTCCGTCGTAATCCTCTGGTCCAACCCCCACACAACTACCCAAACCCTAACCCTACTCCTCCGCAACCTCTCTCTCTCCTCCCCCTCCAAAACCCCCATCTCTCTCCTCCGCCAACCCTCCCCCAGCCTCAACCTCCGCTTCCTCCCCCTCCCCCCCTCCCTCCTCCGCACCCGCGCCGTGCTCGTCGTGGACGACGACGTCTCGGTCGACCCCAAATCCCTCGAATTCGCTTTCAAAGTCTGGAAACAAAACCAAAACCGCCTCGTGGGGCTCTTCGCGAGGTCCCACGACATCGATTTGGAATCGAGGTCGTGGATCTACACAGTCCATCCGGATAAGTACTCGATTATGCTGACTAAGTTTGTGATATTAAAGTGTGAGTTTTTGTATAGGTATAGTTGTGGAGGGGGGAGGGAGATGGAGGAGGCTAGGGGTGTGGTGGATAGGATGAGGAATTGTGAGGATATTTTGATGAATTTCGTGGCGGCAGAGGAGGGGGGTGGGGGGCCGGTTTTGGTTGGGGCGGAGAAGGTGAGGGATTGGGGGGATGCGCGGAATGAAGGGGCGGTGGTGGGTGGTGGGGAGGATGGGGAGGGAGTGAGGGAGGTGGGGTTGAGTAGTAGGAGGAGGGATCATAGGAAGAGGAGAGGGGAGTGTATTAGGGAGTTTCATAGGATTTTGGGGAGGATGCCGTTGAGGTATAGTTACGGGAAGGTAGTTAATTCGGTTGGCGAGCAAGGGCTTTGTGAGAAAGGAGGGAAGTTGGTGTTCTGTGATCAGCAAGTTGCAGAATGAATGTATGCCTAATTGAGTACTCGTTGATGGGTGTCTCGGGTGGGTAGATTGGATATGGACACAATCGGCTATCATCGGGACCGAACCCACGAAAATGTATGCGAAGTCGAGTAATCGTTGGCGTGTTTCTAGGTGGGTAGATTGGATAGAGACAACCCTCTGTTATAAGGATCGAACCCCACGAATGATGGTGAATAATGTCTGAGAATTGCTGGTTTCAACCCTCTGGAAACAATGAGTCAGAGAAAGTAATGGTGTGGAGAGTTGTTTGTATTGTAGGATAGAATATGCTCGGCTCTTACGTTGTAGCTGCTCATCTAGGTTCTCAATTAGACCTCTTGCATCTCATTTTTCGTGTATAGATATAGACATTCTCTCCTCTTGGGGAGTTGTTTCTGTAGTGCTTACCTAGGTTTTGTCATTTATAGCATGGCTTTCAAGTTCTTATTTTTTGTTGTGTATATTTTGGAAATTATGCCTTCTATACGGGTCCATTAACAATATAGTATGCAAAACCCATTATGGAAAATTGTAATCTCATGTTCAGTGATTGATATGTTCAAAAAGGAAAAAAAGCTTTGTGATTGATGTATAGTTTCTCATTGAGCTTTTCAAGTCCTAACTCTTTCCAAATGTGTACCTGCATTGATCTAGAAAAGTAAACCAGTGTAGGTATGATCAGCTGATCCTGTCATTTCTTCCCCTCTTCTGAGAATAACTATGACAGAGTTGCGCAGCTGATATATTGGACCATCTCGTCAATCTCTCAGTTCATGATCTTTACTAGTTGTTGTCTGCTCACTTCTGTATCTGTTGCTATTTCTTCCTTACTAGTTAATCCTAGTACCATATTTTCTTCATCCGTCATGTGTTGGGAAAAGTCCCCTCATAAATAAGTGAACTTGTAAACGTACTGGAGTATGATCTCTGTAACTTGACTAAGCAACTTGTGTAAAATTTCTGAACATTGAGATGAACTTTCCTCTGGGGATTTGAATCTGCAACTTCTGTTACTTGTTGAGGTGATTCGAATCTGGGGAGTTTGATGTCAACCAACTCAAATTAACTTATAAGCACAGCACCTTTTGGCAACAAATTTATCTGAACTATTTCGTGCACCTGCTTCATGTTCAATTTGTATTGGCCCCCATAAGTTTTCTTGAATGCAAGTGATATTGTAAATCTGTTTTGCGGGACATTGTTGTTTACGTGAGGGATTTGTTTACAAATGTCGCTATCATACAACATATTGTCATGTTTTCAGTTGTCCTTTCCTTCAACAATGAAGTTAAATCCTTATCAGATCAATTAGCTGATGATGATCCGCTTTCGACCTTCCCCAATGGAAGGAAGATAATAGATCTAATTATCTTATCTCCTCTTGCAATTGTTTGTCTTTAAATAAAAAGGTCAAATTGGAAATTGGCCTCGTGTCGTTGAAATTCTTTTTCTTCCACCCTCTTGTATTTCTTGATGATAATGGATAAACGCTGCATTATTGTCTGTATCCTGTACATGGTAGGGAAATACTCCTGTTTACAGGAATCCAGTGTCCTTCATCTTCTGTTCAACAGCAGATTTAAGTGTAATGTAAGAATTAAGGGATATCAGTTTCCCTATGTTATGCTTACTCCCTTTAATCTAGCTCTTTGCCATTCTAGGCAATGAACTCGTAGATGTCGATTTTAAATTTTATTGAAATTGTTTGGATCATCTTTTTTGTGTATGTTTTCCTTGCCGCAATTTGTGCCGTGGTTTGTTGTTCAACGAGTAAAACAATATGTTACCTTGCGATTTTTCATCTATGGCCTTGCGGTGATTGCAGAAGGAGAAGCTTCTTTTCGGATACACTGTTATTGTTGTTGAGATGCTTCTGTCTATGCCTCTTGGTTAGCGTATCTGGTTTTTGGATTATAGGGGAGGGCAGCTCTGTGATTTGGTGTTTTGAAGGTCATATGATTCATAACTACAAGAAAGCTATACTCCCCTGTTCTTCAGATTTCATTGCAGCTTCGCGCTTGGATAATGCTCAACCAGCTCAAGCTTCTGTTGTTCCCAGCCTCCAAAAGTCAAATGGTATGTGTCTTCCTTAGGCTTGGCGAAAATTAATTTCGATAGAGGCACTGATCAACACGTTAGTGGAGGGGGTGCTGGCGTTGTTACTCGTGATGGGGGGATGAAAGTTCATTGCTGCTAGAAGTGTTCCCATCAACGGCATTACAAACCCTTTGGTTTTGGAAGCTATGGCAGCTCGTGAAAGCCTGAAAATTTGCTTTGGAATTGGGGTTTCAAGATATAGAGATTGAGGGAGATGCTCAGAAATCAATCGGGATAATCCTTCGTGAAAGTCCAACTCAAACCAATGTTGCAGTTGCGGTGACTGATTTATGGGAATTGCAGGGTAAACTACGGACTTGCAAGCTCAATTTTGTTCGAATAACTGCAAATGGTGTTTGCTCATTGCTTGGCAAAGAGAGCGTTGAGAGGTGTAGGTTCGTCTAGTTGGGAGGTCTACCCTCTGCTGTGGCTGCTTTCTTCTCTACAAAAGGAGGACTGCTGCGTTTAATTTCGTCTGTTATTTCCTGTTCCTTTCTTCTAACATCAGTGGGGTTTCAGCTATCTATTAGTAGGATTTTTTTTTCCTGCAAAAATGGATGTGCAGAATGGTTGCTCCACATATCCGCCAGCAAGTAAGCTCTTACATCACATAGGCATCTGCAAGTGCCTCCCCTGCACGGTTGCACCTATGTTTTTGGAAAAAAACCTAAGATCTCACCGCATAGAAGAATATATTTAGTCTCACAAAGCAACTACGAAAACAAATATAGGTGAACTCGAATCATTAAGCTAGGAACTCCAAGAAACCACTTGGTGGTTAACCATGTAGTGTTACTAGTGGTACAAATGCCTGGATCTCGAATTATTTGTTACTACTATGTCACAAGCCATTGCCGCTTGACATCACCATGGCCTAGCACTCAGTAACCATTGAAGATTGCAAAGGATGAAAAAGGAAAAAAAAAACAGAGCTACCTGATAGCAGTACTGGACTTCTCTAACGAAGTACATTTTCATTGACACTTTTCTACACATTTTTTCACTGGTTAAAAAGTCTAACTGAATTTTTTTTAATGGCACAAAAATATTACTCCCTCTCATTAAGTATTTATTCGTAAAAATTCAAATTTTCTTCACAACTTGAAAAAACTCATTAATATCTATTGATCTGTGAAAATTATTTGAATTTTTTAATTTAAAGGAAAAAATACATTTTATAGAGGCCTAAGTTTGCATTATGAACATTTATTTAGGAATAGAAAGAATATAAAAATTCTTTTATATTCGTAGAAGTATTTTTTTTTCTCAAGAAAATGTGTCTTTTTTAATTTAAAATAGGGACAAACAAGAGGGGACTGAGACTAGACCCACGAAGGTTTCATGCACACGGACCCTGGTGTAATACCCGCTTGATTTGTTTTCGGAATTGGAACTAAAAACCCCTCAAATTAGAAGAGAGAGAGAGAGAGAGAGGGAGGGAGGGAGGTGGAGGTGGAGGTGGAGACGGAAATGCCGAGGATATCGAGTGTGTTGCGGAAGGGTCGCAAAGCTATTCAAGAGTTGGATCTCCTCAAAGTCTTACAGTCCGAAATCAGGCACGAACACTCCTCTAATCCTTTCCAGGTTCCTCTCTCTCTCTCTCTCTACATATATGCTTTGTGGTACTAGTTGTTGTTTAATCTCTCCTGTTTTATGTTGTATGTCAAAGATCGAAAGAATCAGTTTCCATTATAAAATCAGAAGACGAGTTTCAAAAAATGAAATGAAATTAACGAAACAAGTTTCAGAAAACGAAAGGCACAAATGGAAATTTAAAAGAGTAATAACGAAAATAATGATAATCACCAGCAGGGTTTGCATTTCAAAGCATTAGTGTGTATTTGGTTATCAAATGAAACTTCATACGAATACATTGAATGGGAAAAGAAATGAATTTGAAAAGCACAGAGGCTTTTTGTATTTTCTGTTGAACTCTTTAGTGCGGAGTAACTTGTAAGGAGTTTTCTTTGCCCTTGGTTTGTTATTGTATTGATTTATCCGCCCCCCGCACCCCCAAAAATTATGAATTTCCAAGAAACCTGCTTTACAATGAAGTGATGAACCTAGCATTTAAGAATATTGTGCAAATAGCTGAAATGCTGCAGTTTTCACTCTTAGTTTTGGGCATAGTTGTTAGAATCGCACAATTCATGATTTGATTCACGATTTACACAAAAACGATACAAATCTAAAGGTGAATCAAGATTTATATAGAATCAGTGGTGAATCGTATTATTCACGATTCTTGCAAAAAGGATGCGAATCTAGGGGTGAATCAAGGTTTATCACAATTGTTGCATACTTGCATTCAACTAATATGAAATCACTTTTGAGTAATTTCACAAATCGGTCTTTTTAACTCTTGTATCCTCGAAATCGTAGATTGGGAAAGGGCTCAAAGCCTCGGACCATCCCACATATGTTGCCATATAAGCTAGTTTCGTAGCTATTTGGCTACTAACTTTTATTGTGTTAAGGCTAAGCTTTCATTTACGGAGATATGTGCAATTAGTTGCAACAACCATATAATGAGTGTAAAAGTTGTTGAACTGATTACTAAGATCAAAGATGGTGTTGACATGAATACAGGATAGCAAAAGTGCTTCTTTGGGAGATTTTAAATTGGATTGGGACTCACCACATTCCCAAGATGTGGTTTTGCGTAAGAAATGTGAGTCAGGTGAGGAGGTTGCTGTTTCAGCTTTGCTGGGTCCTAGAACCTATGGAGAAGAGGATGCAGAAGACAAAGAGAGTATCTTTCCTAGAGAAGCTTTAATGAAAGTATGCATTAAGAAGCCCGGATTGAGCTCCATCTTGCAGTTTGATTGTGGCGTATCTGGTAGCAACGTTGGGGATTGGTCTTCGGTTTATATCAACGGTCTTCATTATCTCCCATCGACTTCTCTGGATTGTTCTATCTACAAGAGCCCCCCTTACAGACACGAGTTAGATTTTCTTTCTGTTATAGTTGCTTGTACCAATATCAACTGTCTCAACTTTATCCTACCTTTGTTTATGTTGCCTATCAGTAAATACATTCAGCTTTTATTTAAATTTTCTGCAAAGACTCCCCTTCCTAAACACCCTACCCCACTTTGTGTTCCGATTTCGTCTCGGGATACGTTAGGAAGGGCCATAATGGGGCTTTGTGAACTTCGTTTAGGTGGTTAGATGCCTTTCATGTTCTTAAATGGCGGTTTTAAATTATATTAACCTAAACTTCTCAAAAGTTTCTTTTATTTTCTCTCTGCAGAGAACTGGACCCTGATTTGCGAATAGAGATCAAGACTTATCTCGAGTCGAAGGGGATCGAGGAGAGCCTTACCAACTTCCTTCTCCTCCACTTGCACCGGAAGGAGCAAGGTCAGTATGTAACTTGGCTTCGCAAATTGGAAGAGATGGTGACACAAGGTGATGATGGTCAGACAAATGCCGCATTAGATGTTACTTAAATTCATCCTCTATTGCGCACAAAACTAATCTTTGTTGCACTCTGAGAACATTGTTAATTAAGTTACATATTTTGCCATTTGGGTTGGCTTAATTATTTTGATGCTGCGAAGCAGCTTAACGTAACATTTTGCCCCCTTGCTTCGACATATAATTGAGCAGAATTTGATTCACTTATGGATCCCTGGATTTTTCCGGATTTGCTTGATTCAAAAAGTTCCATGTTAAAACCTACCTACCTCTCTCTCTCTCTCTCTCTCTCTCTCTCTCTCTCTCTCTCTCTCTCTCTCTCCTCTGCAATCAGAGAATCGACTGTATTTTTGGTCTCCAGATATAAGTTCCATTGTTTTCTATATATATGTTCCATTTGAAGAATAGGGCAATTTTTGGTTAATGGTTCTGTCGAAATATAAAGAAACAAAAGTGAAATTTTGAGTTCTCGGGAACGTAACACCAGATTGTTTCATCAATAGATAGACATCCCACAGATTGAAGAATGAGATTTTGATTCTGGTGGACAACAATGGGAATATAATGGAAAATCTGACTTTCTTCGAGGGTATGGCCAGCGTTGAAATGGACACGACTTTTAATAGTTGAGACCAAGAGACGATATGGAAGAAATTTTGGGGAATTATCAAGGGTTGCTGCCGATCGTAAACAAAACCATTTGACTGATTCATTACCAAAGCTCTGAGCTCCCTAATGGCGGCACTTGAGGTGTCCCTGACGGGACCTGGGTTCTAGCCATGGTACCCTCTCTCTCTCTCTCTCTCTCTCTCTCTCTCTCTCTCTCTCTCTCTCTCTCTCTCTCACACACACACACACACACACACTGATTCATCACTCTAATGCTCCTTCTATGACGTTAGGCCTATTTTATGTCGTAATGTGACTTGCAAGTGCATCACCTAGGATTCTGGTTGAAAGACTTCGGTCCCTCCTCTCTACCTTAATTAGCCTTGTCAATCAACTTTTAAAGGGGAGATCGGTCGCGGACAATGCTCTTCTAATGCATGAGTTGACAAAAACAGCTAGTATCATTAGAGTGATAGCCCTCCTAAATATGCTCTCCCATTGGACCTAATATAGGCATATGATTTTGTGGCTAGGGAATTTTTGATTCGACGATATGAGCATTGAGCATCGTGGAATTCCATGGAAAATTCATCCTGAGGGTAAAGCATTGTGTCTCGCAACCATGTTCTCAGTGCTTGTAAATGGGGAAGTGGAGGGTTATTTTGCGGCTAAAAGAGGTTGAGACAAGGTGATCCAATCTTCCCTTGCCTATTCCCGCCGGTGATGGAAGCTTTTTCAGCACAGATTCCATAGAAGCACAAAAATCACTTTGATTCAACAAGTACAAAAATTACCCTATCGTGTTGGCGTCTCCTGTCGCACAACTGTTACCAGACCTCCTTTTCAACGTACTCAAGGGCTCGGCGTGTGTCACCTTTCACAAAAATGGGGCATTTTATGCCCCAAAACTGAAAATAAGTAAGCATTTACCCCTCTTTTTTCAACACCTAGTCTTCTCCCACAAGTTTACCTCCTTGAGGGCTCGGTGTGTTCAATTTCTGCGCATAACGAACATTGACTGGACGACCGAACAAACTTAAAATAAGCCAGCCTTTGAGAACTAGTCCCAAGTCCGGCGTGTCCAAACTTGTTAAATTTCATCTCGTACTGAAAAACGGTCATAAGCTGTCGATGCACATTTACAACACATTCCGTTGAAGAAGCACAATAGGAGGAAATCGTCGTGAACATTTTATGTACTATGGGAATCTTGTTTCTTATGAGTCCCACGAGAAGGTGTCCATGGCTTCGGTCTCTTGCTCCTCTTCTTCGGTGGTACGTTCTCCATTTGAGTGACCTGTGACAGTCCCTCCCCGTCATTAGGGCCCATTGGCGACAGACTACTTCCTCTCCCAAGCCCTCTCCTTTTTCTTCCCCTACCTCTCTCCCCACCTCTAATGGCTTCCACCACTCCAGCTATCTTTCCCCCTAAGTCGACCTCTCCATCTCCTCCCCTTTGCCCTCCCCTTCCCCATGTTTGTAGCTCAGCCCCTCCCTGTCCTCCAACATCTTCTTCTTCCCCCACATCAACCTCCACCTCTCCCTCTCCTCCAACCCCTTCATCTTCCCCTACTCTTAGCTTGACCTCCCCCTGTCCTCCTACCTCTTCCCCTACCGTTACCCCTACCTCTCCCTCTTCTTCTCTCCAGGACTCGACCACTCCATTACGTCCAACCCCTGCTCCTCCCCCACCATCAGTATCATCTCTACCATGATCCACCTGTGTCAAGCCCACATCCTCCATAGTGGCATCCTCGGACGGATAAGGTATGACTGACATAGAAACATGCTGTAAAGTGGCCCGGTCGGTCATTGCAAGATCGGGTATTGGCTGAGAGGTGGAGTTGGTGATAGCCAGGTCCTCATTAGCGTGTTGTGGCTGCATCTCTTCCTCTGGGCCTCCACAAAAGTCGCCTGAGAGTGGTGTGGATGCACTAGGCTCTTGTGCAGTGTGGGCAGAAACATTAGCCAGATCTTGGCATGTTCCCATTGAAGTCGATGGTTGTAATGTCAAGGGTTCATTGGTCAATCTTTGCTGCTGATTCACTTGACGTAGCACATCATAACATCTGTCTCTTATGGTGGCAAGAGCATGCAATGCCTCAGGACATGGAGTTGTAGTCGCCCGTAGTGCCTTTTCTGCCGTATCTGCCAAATTATAATCATCTGCCACACGCTGCGTCTGTGGAAACAAAAACCAAAACCACAAAAAAGTTCCAATGAAGACATCGTAATGCTACGTTAAGGGTGCAATAACCAATTTGGGAAGATACTACTCGTTAAACATTTACGTTGAACCTACCAAGACCTCAATGACTCCCCCAGTACCCTGGTATCCACTCACAGCTCGATGAGAAGGATTTCCAATCAACAAACGTGTGTGCCTCCTGTACCACTGCATGTAGTTGTCCTGGTATTCTATGACTCTATCGGACCTGTCAGCGGGTACAATTCGATCCCTACGTTCCTCCCATATTGTAATGAATTTAGCATGCTCTCGGGCCCAATCGGTGTTGTGGTGGCCACGTCTATCTATACTGTGCAACCTCCGATCGGTGTCAAAGCAGTCCGGTATATCCTGCACACATCCAAACTGACGAAGTACCCGCTGTGGAAGATGCCACTCCACCAACTCAAAACAAATAAGTGGCACATGGGCCATCCAAATATCGATCCCTACTGTGCAGTAATTAGGCAAAACGTCCATCACCGAATCCCCGTATGGCTTCCATATAAACTGAAATTAAAGCATTAACCATTATAAGTTTTAATGAAGTGGAAGCCTTAAGCCTTCATCTACTTTCTAATAAAGATGGAGTTAATATTGCAACAAAGTCTATAAAAACATGCCTCATCAAAAGTGAGGCGATTAAACTGGTCCCTATACACAGTAACCACGTGAGTTGGAACCTGGTCAAGAGCAAAACCGACCCTCCACCTGACATGATTAACGTACAATTCTAAATTAGGTAGAATTCTAATCCTATAGTTTTGAGATAAACTACAATTCTAGATATCATGCTCAATACCTGCTACCCCACGGTCCACCAGGCAACTGCTGATCTCCATCCTGAATGGGGCCCTGCCCTGGACCAACGTCTTGCAATCGACGCGGCGCAATCCTTGGTAACCTTTCCCACGCCCATATCTGCAAGACACAGCAAACACTCTTAAGATACCACGCTTCAAGAAACGAAAGCATGAAGCATCAACTTTTATAGCATAGCATTGATTCTGCATAAATAAAACTCTTTCGCCGGGGATTTATCACTAATCACCAAGTACTACAAGTTAACATCCATTAATATACTATGAAGTATGAAGCATTAACATTTAAAGGAAGAGTGTGGGCTCACCTGCAACAAAACTAATGGGCCACCTATTTCCTTGTCTCCCGGCCTACTAGCACGACACAACATCCGGTAAAGCGTAGCTAGAACTGCACCACCCCAATTATACGTACCACAACAGTCTAAGTCCTCGAAAAATTGTAGAAACATGAGCTTAACCAAATTCTGAGACTTGTCCGGCATCAGAAACCCCCCAATCAACCGCAATATGTATGCCCTTGCATAACAACGCACTGTCTCCTCTGTGGCATTTTCTGGTAATTCCCCGAAATTGTCTATAAGCCATTGTATCTATATCCAGAAAAAAATTAGTATACAAAGAGAGTAACTATATTATGACTTCTAAACAAACATATAACCAATGGTTCGAGTAATGCCATTGTACCTGCAATCTTCCACCTCTAATGTGGGTATCCTCCGGTGAACGCCCTAGTAACCGCTGGCACTCTCCTACCCACACAGAAGGAGGGTGTGCGTGGTCAACTCCAGTTATAGGGGATCCATCCACGGGTAGGCCGAGCAACACTGATACATCTTGTAAAGTCACAGTTGACTCCCCAGTCGGAAAGTGGAAGGTGTGTGTCTCTTGTCTCCACCTCTCTACTAGAGCTGTGATTAATGCATGGTCCAGCCTAATGAAACCAATCCGCGCCACACCATAAAAGCCCGCACGTATCAAATAGTGAAGAACACGGATATGTATAGGCGTATCCCAAAATCCACTATCTGCCCGTCGGCACGTCAAGGAAGTAGTATCCTGAGCACGAAGAGCATTATTTCAAGATTTACAATGAGTCCAACGAGACAGAAGGAAATGAGTGGTGAATCTCAAAATTTTTTGAAAATAGTACTTACATAGTTTCAGAATTACGCCTAATCCACGCAAGAATAACATGCTATACTTATTATGAGTGTAGCATACCAATGAATCGACACACTAATTGATTCGATGAGACTTAGCCAATTTGTTTTATAACTACAATATCATGCCAACGCTAACTACTAATACTATTGTATCCTTCAGGTTTTGGCAAGTACAAATAGGGACCGTACATCTAACTGTAAAGAATGGGATATAAAAAAGATAAAATTGTTAAAATTGTAACTTTTCAAGGCTCCTATTGTAAAACTGTCATTTCAAAGTTCATCCAAGCATGGGTTAGGTCTAAATGAGATTCGTTCAATAAAGATGAATTTCCACCACAAAGGCAATAGAGACTTATTTGTTTTTGAATATATGTAACCATGCCAATAGATTAGGGACCATTAAAGGTACAAAAAAATATTACAGTCTTTAGAACAGAATTCTTCATACATGTTGTTCCCATAGCCGATCTGACATATGACGTAGTGTCAAAAGAGGGGGCCCTTGAGGCCCTATTTCCGCCTCATGAATCATAGCTCCTGCATCGCCAATCCACAAAACAACAAACAAAAGAAATAAAGTTTGAGCCTTTGTAAGTTGAACACCTAAATACGAGAACAAGAACCGTAGGAATATTTTGTTCCATGAATAAAAGTTAATCGAACGTCCAATACGTACATTGCAGGTGGAAGAAGAAAAGTCAAGACATTGAAGTCCTTAAACATAAATGGCACTTACCATGCAACAAAATAGAAGTAAAGTAATTGAAATACGACAAAAGCGATTACTTAGAAAAGATTCAAATTGATGAATAGTAATTCACAGAGTCATTACACGACTAGTAATTGACAACAGTTAAATTGAGTGCAAAAAATGAATTAGTTCAAGTTATTCATGACGAAGGAATTGAAAGTGTTATCGAGACTGTATGTGTCACACGTGGAGATAAGTGACTAACGCAATTGCCAGTCAAACGGTCTCAATTCTAAGCAGTGGCCTTTTTATGTGATTCTTTCAAGGCCTAGGGCCTATCCCTGGGATACACAAGGTGATTTCTTACATCTTGTTCTGCTGGTACCCTATACTTGTCAAAGTAGTGACCTGAGTCACCTGACAATGAATGTGAGCTCAACATAGGTAGTGGATGGGCATGTTGAGCACACCTTTGAAGACACCATTGAAGGCCTATGCATAGTAGTTAACATTCCCAACGACGACCTTCTTTTTTTGACAAGGCCCACTATTTCAGGTCACCCAAATCTTGTATCGACTTGTATGCTCCTGCTTTGAGATTTTTTATCTCTTCAAGCGCTCTGTTATTGGACAGGCACTGCAAACCCTCCAAAGGTCCTTCAGCTCTATATCTTCCACACATAAGAATATAATCATGGAACGCAAAGTCTATTATCATTCCAAGGAAGAACTTTTTTCATACCCAAACAAACAAGGAGGTAACAAATCAAGGGAAGGCAAAAAAAAAAAAAAGTAAGAAAGTAAGACCTATATTTCGTGCAAAAATAGTTAGAAGGTTACTAATTTGTCATGGGCATTCCAATTTCCAGCCCAATTGGTAGTCATATATGATGAGCACTGGATTAATAACCATCCACCAGTTGCTACTTGGTAGAAAATGACAAAAAAACAAAAGGATATTGCAACAAGAAATATGTCACACAACATTAGTAGTTATTTAATAAAGGTTACAAATATCGAGTTCTTACTATTTTATGACATCAAATAATAAATTACTTGGAGTTGGATACATAGTTATTGAACTTATGTTAAACAAACCACAGTTCCTGAAGTTTAATTAGTTCATTTTCCCCTACAGATCACGTGAAATTATTCACTAGTCCGGAAGCACCACCAAGTGGTGCTCTGGACCACTCCTCCATACCCACACATTCTTGTGGGTCCATGACTAAGTGTACGCCACATAAATTCTTGTGGGGTCCATGACTAAGTGTACCCCACATAAAAATTTAAAAAACCAGCTACTGATGAAGTTTAATTAGTTCATTTTCCCCAATAGATCACGTGAAATTATTAAATAGTGTAATGCTCCGGACCACTCCACAATCACACATTCTCGTGGGATCCACGACTAAATGTATGGACCCCACATAACATAATCATCATAGTGTATGCCCACCTTCTAGTGCTAATTAAATCCATCCAGACTTGCACCATCAAATAACACCTCAAATAAACCACAAAAACAAAACCCTTATAGAATCCACGTGAAGCACATTTCATCATTCTGAAGCGAACCCAAATTGCATAATCAATATACCCAGATCTGCACTTGGATTGTACAATACACAGGTTCATTACAGAGAAGCTGATTCGACTATATACACGTGCATAGATAGGTACACGGGTATACATACCAGCAAGCACGCATGGCAGATGTTTATACACGTAGAGTTGCGGAGAGAGAGGGAGAGAGAGAGAGAGGGAGGGAGTACCAGATTTCAGCCAAGATATGGTGCCCAAGATCGACGGCGGCCGATCGGCCGATCGGGAGAGAGACTCGACCAGATTCGTTCGCCAGTTTCGTGCCCTAGAGTTTGGGGGGAGGGAACGAAACGAATACAGCGTGATAGAGGAACACGCTTCGTAACGGAAGTGTGCTTAAAACAGATGCGTGTTTGATAGACACGCTTTACTGAAAAGCCTGTCCTTGACACAGCCTTTTTTTTTTTTTGGGTGGGGGCGGGGGGTTGCAAAGGAATGCAGGCATGACCCGAGTGTCTTCCACGCCTGAACGTATTCATAATCGCATTGAGGATTGTCCATGGGTCCAAGTCTTAGAACTATCGGTTGTTGGTGAACTACTCGAGTTACACCCTCGGCAAGAGAATTTTATCAATTGTTGACCAGGGTAGACTGGAAACTACTCTTCGAAAGACTTTTCTCGGGTGTTGAACATTCAACTCAAAACTATTCCGAACAAGAAGAGTCTGATTGTTGAATATCCAAGTGAATAAATTCAATTAAGTGCAAATAAACGGTGAGAGTAATTATGACTATCTTAAAGTAGCCAAATGTATCTTATAAGTAGCGCGCATGAATGGATTAACGAGATTTTCACTGTCCTTGTTTATTATCCAACGTAGGGCCAACTGTAAGTTTCTCAGGACCTAAGACAAAATTGTGAGGGAGGAAAAAATATCCTCATAAAAAGGAAAAGATAGACCCTTCGGACTTGAACCATACCTATGAGTAAGTGTTACATTGAATATATATTACATACCTTACTATATCTATCTAAGGTCCTAAATTTGAGCCAAAATTCAAGGGCTTAAGTCGACGACCTAGTCTAGGTTAGCTCTAAGCCGACCTTGATCCAACGAAACCAGAACTAAGAGAATGTGCTTGGCATAGTCAGTGGGGGGAAAAGACCCTATTGAGTTCAACTCAAGCCCGACTCGGTGAAATGACTTAAGAGCTCAAAAGATGAAAGCGAAATACCACTGCTTCTAACGTTATTTTACATATTTCGTGACTCAAAGGCGAGACACCGACCCTCTTCTAACGTTATTCAGCTTTTGGTTGGATTTCCTCCCCTCTCATCCGACTTGATATACTGCCAAGTTTTCTTGAAATAAATGTCTTATTTATAAATAATAATAAAAAAGGGAATATCGTACACTATAACTTAAAAATGGGTTGTTTATCCATTTTGACAGGTAAATGGAAAAAATAAAAAATAAAAAAGATTTTGTCCTCTCTGCTCATACACCATAAAATTATTTAATTAACATGGTTTTGTAATAAATACTAATGGTTAACGTGCTAGACCGCATGTGTTGGACTATTGTTTTTTTGGTTGTTTATCCATTTTTAGGTCATCAGTTCTTTCCAGAACGTGACACCCTCAGTGGAAATCTTTCAAAAAGAAACCTTTCAGAGACTCCTTACCAATAAACTAGAACCAAACCATGTCTTGAAGACTTGAAATGAATAAAAGATTACAAAAATAGTAAAGAAGATTTTTTTTTGTTTTCATCTAGAAATGAGATCCATTACCAACATATACAATAAGAAAAATAGTACAAAATAATTTATTGTTTCGGTGGCCTACATGTTTCGGTATGCGGATTGTGCACGTTTTCGTATTAATTTGCTAAGGTCCCATTTGTTAAATTGGGTAAGATCCCATTTGTTAATACTTATAAGCTGACTTATTCATCTTATTTACTTAAAAAAGTTAATAAAGATTGTTTGTTAGCAACTATAGATAATTAATTATTTATCTTTTATCTTATTTTACTACAAAAATGATGTATTATTTTAAGCTCTGATTTTTAACTTTTTTTACATAGAATCATAAAGGACAATTTAGACAAAAGTATTCAATATTAATCTATTCTATAACGTACTTAACCTAACAATTTGAAATTTTATTCAAACTATGAAAAGCTTCATCAAACATTTTGTAACTTAAATAAAGGCCTTGTTTCACCAAGTTTTTTTTTCCTTCTTGATTTTTCCTTATTCAAATTTTTCTGCATTTGTTGGTTTTGCGCCTAAATTTTATGGATTATTAATTTGTCTCAAATAGAGGAATCGGAAAAGTAAAAAAAGATTTACTTTTACCCAAATATTTTCAATTTTTTTGGCTTTATTTTGGATATTTTCAAAAATATTTCGGTAAAACTTTAAAAATAAATCTTTTACTTTTTCGATACTCTAATCGAGATGAATTAATAATTTTCAAAAATTAGCGCAAAATTAACAAACGCGAAGGAAATTTGAATAAAGTCAAAACATCAAAAAGCCTCGAAAAACAATGAAACAAGGCTTCAGTACAATTTTTTTTTTATAAAATAAATCAAACAAATCTGTAATTAAAAAATTTTACTTTCTGTCTTTTCGTTGCTTGTACGGTAACATTTCACTTGTACGGTAGCACGGCCTCCCCAAATACCAAGAAGACAAAAGCCCTCAATAGAAAGCCAATACGACCAGATTTCTGATCACTTTACATCGATGAATTTTGAGCCCTCTAGTGCACGAGCGTGCAAGCTCTCCGATAAGAAAATTTTAAGCGTAAAGAAAACGAATACGGAAATTACTTTGGTAGTGTTTGATTGGGAGTTTAGTTTAGTTTAGTTTTGGTAGTGGGTAGAGAGAGAAATAGAGTAATGATTGAAAATAGATGTAATAATTGAAGAGAGATAGAGAGAGATGAAAAAGTAATAATTGAAGAAATAGGGTAACGATTGGAGAAAGAAGTAGGGTAATAATTGGAAACAAAACTAAAACTAAAACTAAGTTGATAAACGAACAAAGCCAAAAAGACAAATCAATAATACAGATTTATTTTGAAATGCATTTATACCGTTGATTTGCCTTTTCGGAGTAATTTTCGAATATATTTTCTTTATATCTAACACTCCCCATTAAAATATTTGGTTTTCGTAGAATTCAAATATGTGATCTCGCGAAGGATAAATACTTATATGTTCTTCCATGCTCACTTGGCCACATCCATTGACCCTTTACATACATGTGGAGTTCACATACAATTATGACCTGCATATAATTGTGAGTGTGGCCCCACGTGTGTGTAATATATATATCAGTCAGTCTGTCGTAAATACCATCTCATTTTAATAAAATGTGGACCTTCATTTTTTGATCAAATTTTGATGATCCGGGCCGCTCAATATGTTCAGAACGTGATTTTAAGAGTACTCGTAAGAAATCAGCAAAAAAAAAAGACTGGGAAGGGCTTCATCTGAACAGTTTTTGTTTATTTTTTATCAAACGGTTCAAATAAAAACTATTCAAATCAAGCAATTTTCGGTCATTTTTTTCACTAATTTTTCATGAGTATCCTTAAAATTCACGTTCTGAATACATTAAGCGGCTCGGATCATCAAAATTCGATCGGAAAATAGGAAAAATAATGAGATCCACATTTTAACTAAAATGAGGATCCCCTCATAGAAGACTGTGTATATATATATATATATATACATATATACACAATTACTCTGATAGAAATAAGGGCGGCCAAATTTCACTGACCTCCCCTGAGGTTTCTGACACGAACAGAAACCTCCCATGAGGTTTCTGAAATGACACTGCCCTCTCCTCTTTTACCTGACAATACCGATGGACCCCCCCACCCCCCCCCCCCCCCCCCCCCCCCCCCCCCCCCCGGTTCCCTGCCCTGGCTGCCCATTAGAAAATGGATGGAGAATGTGATGTCATTGTACTATACTTTTTACGATACTTATACTACCCTCACCAGACTCTTTACCTCTCTCATTTATAAAATATAAAATACAAATATCTCTACACTTTGTGCTCGTTTCACTTTGAGATTTTGCCCTTATTTAAAAGGATTCATATTTGTTAATTCTCTGTCAAACTTTTGTGAATTATTGATTTATCTCGATAAGAGGAATTGAAAAAAGTAAAAAATCAAGATTTTTACCAAATATTTTTAGAAATTTAATATTTTGGGTAAAAGTAATAATTTTATACTCTTTTGATTCCTCTCGTTGAGACAAATAAATAATCCACAAAAGTTTAACGCAAAATTAGCAAATACGAAAAAAATTCAAATATGAACAAAAACAAAAGGCTTAAAAAATCCCACAAACAAGCCCGCAAGAAAAAAAATTTGTGGGTTTGCTTGTGGGATTTTTAAACTTTTTAGTTTTTGTTCATATTCAATTTTTTCATGCAAGCTTGTTTAAGAAATTTTTAGGCCTTTTTATTTTTGTTCATACTTGAATTTTTTTCGTATTTGTTAGTTTTGAGTTAAATTTTTATGGTTTATTAGTTTGTCGTAACGAGAGGAATTAAAAGAGTATAAAATTATTACTTTTACCAAAAATATTGAATTTCTCAAAATATTTAGTAAAAGTTAATTGTTTTACTTTTTTCAATTCCTTTTATCTAGACGAACTAATAATTCACAAGAGTTTGACAGAAAATTAACAAATATGAATCCTTTTAAATAAGGACAAAATCTCAAAGTGAAACGACCACAAAGTGTAGAGATATTTATATTTTATAAATGAGAGGGGTAAAGAGTCTGATGAGGGTAGTATAGGTATTGTAAAAAGTATAGTACAATGACATCACCTTCTCCATCCATTTTCTAACGGACAGGTATTGGCGGGGGGTCCCTTGGTATTGTGACTATTGTCAGGTAAAGGAGAGAAGGATAGTGTCATTTCAAAAACCTCAGAGGAGGTTTCTGTTCGTGTTAGAAACCTCAGGAGAGGTCAGTGAAATTTGCCCAATAAGGGCTTGTTTGTTGTCAGCCTTTGTCTATCCATCAACAGAAGAGTAGTGGAGGGGACGCAGAGCGTACAGTCAAAAAAGCTGTTATCATAGGCCTTCCTCTTGGCATCCCCAGCCCTCGCTCACTCTCTACTCCGCTCTCTTCACTTCTTGTATAGTTGTTTTTGTTGGGTTTCAAGTACGATGGATAGTCTCTTGAAGGATTTCGTTATCCCGGCTAAGAACCCATCGGAGGAGGCACAAAAGAGGTGGAGATCCGCCGTCTCCATCGTCCGGAACCGCCGCCGGCGGTTCCGTATGGTGGCGGATCTGGTCAAGAGATCTGCTGCCAAGACCAAGATTCTCAAAACCCAGGTTCCCATTCTCTCCCTCCCTCTCTCTCTCTCTCATGAGAAAAAAGTAAAAAAGAATAATAGTAAAGCTATGTTTGAAACCTAGAGAAATGTAAAGAAAAGAAAGGAAAATTTCCATTGTTTGATCTGAACAGAAAGAATAAAGAAAATAAGAATTTTAAGTGTAGTGAATATAAAATTTTTCCTTCCATTTTCTTTTCATTTTTCTTCTCTTTTATTTTCCTTTCTTTTCCTTTTTTTCTTTCTCTGGGTTCCAAACAGAGCCCAAGACTTTTGTTGTGGTATATAAAAAAATAAAAAGATAGAGGAATTATTCCGTTCCATGTCCTTTTTTTCCTTCCACATATTTTCTTGGAATCCAAACGGAGGATTGTGGAGTGTGGACTGCCCTTAATTACCACTCTCTCTTTTCTGGATTTTTCTTGCGTGTCTTCTGAATTCACTAATTCAACCAATTCTTTGTTGGGTTCGTAATTAAAGCACCGTAATTTCTAACCTCGCCACAAAAATTAATCAAGAATTATCAGCTTTGTCCCTTCCGTTCGCTCTTTTCATAAGAGTTTTCGATTTGTTGTTTCGGCTTCAGCTAGGTTTGGTCGTAGGTTGTTTGAGTTGTTTTAACTGGTGTAACATTTTGGTTAGCTCCTTCTGTCTTCTTCTAAATATGATTTTCGAATGACGTATGTTGGTGTGTCCAAAGTCTATTCCATCATTTCGGTATGAACGACAAGGAGATATGGTGAAATCTGGGTGTACTTGCCGCGAATTTCCGTATTGGGCGGCCCACCCCGGTGCCTAGCTTTTCAGATTGGGCCACTGAGCTGCCCCCACGACTCCTTTGGGTTGGCGCCCACTTTGAGTGGTTGGCTTACTTTTACGACTTGGGTGTCTCAAAATAAAACAAAACCAAAAAAAAATCAACAATATTACAATCACATACATACACTTGTAAAGAAAGTGGGCCCACGCATACTTGACCTTTATGGGCCTACTCTCTTTATGAGTGTGGACGTGTAAGCGTTTGTATTTGGTTATAAAATTATTGAAAAAATTCCCTTGGGCAAATCTGGTTTTTATTTTATTTTTTATTTTATTTTTGACATGGTATCTGGTTTTTATTTTCTGAAAAATGTCCTTTTCTCTTCCTTTGATGACCCCAGGGGCCTGTTTGGCTCTCGAGTAAAAGTGTGAAGTGAATGTCACGTTTAGACAACTCATCTTGAAGTATCAGACTTCTCTAGAGTTTAGGTGAAGTGAATTATGTCGATTGGTAATTGTAAAGCCATGTGGGCATGTGGGGAAAAAAGTGAATATTTCGTTTCTTTTTTTCTTTTCTTTTTTCCAAGCAGTATGACATCAACGGAGGTTAGGGTAGTTACTAAATTACTAGTTCACTAGGGTTTAAAGGCTGTCTATAGCCCTAAACAACAAACACCTATCACGGGACTCGAACACGGACTTTCCACAAGGGAGGAACTGGGAAAGGAAATACCATTGGGCTACTACAAGCCCTTTGACGATTATCAATTTCCTACCCCAAAATTTTGGGGTGCGAAAATCACTGCACATGAGAAATTTATCAATGCAAAAATGTAAAGACTAATCGATGTAATTGGCCTCACGGTCCGTCACTTTTTTGGTAATATAGGAGTAGTAGTATAAAAGTTCAAAATTCGCTCAAACTCTTTCCCGGAAAAGTTAAACTTTTTCTTGGAAGAGTTTTTTTTAAATCTAAACCGTCCAAATACATCCGGACGGTCAGAATTACTCACATAACCAACACAACGGTTGTGCAAGTAGCATTTTGATATAAGTTTCATGAAGTACCAGACTCTTTTTGTGTAACATGCGAATGTGGCCTGTGATTATCTGTCTCGGTATTTCATCAATCTATTCTTTTGGCATGTGTGATCTTTTTATCGAGCTCTAAGTGCTTAACGGTGGACTCCAAACGAGACGAAATCAGGTTTCAATTGGGTCTCCAAAAACAAAAAAAAAGGCGACATTATTTTTTTTCCCCCTTTCCTCGTAGTATTATTTTTGACGTGGTACAAAAAAAAAAACTTCATTTTTAAAACAACAAAATCCGAGAATTTAGAAACTAATTTGAATTTCGGTACTTAATAAAAATGGACAATTTTCCTTTCCTTTTCTTTTTTTTTTAACTACCAGTACTGTTTTATTTCTATTTGTTTGCCTTCAAATTATTTGACTGGAGCGGTGCTGTGCTGTCAGTCATTCTTGCCTGAATTTCTTGCTAAAGAGAAAAACAGAAGTGTGGGACCACCCATAACATTTAAGACTCTGTTTTCGTTGGCCCACTGACTTGAAAATGCAGTGCCACTTGCTCTTAACCTTCCTCTTTGGTCCTCTAGAGGACTATATGCCTAACGTCGAGGTCATGTGACCTTTCCGGTCTATTTGGGCAATGGCAATCTCTCTCTCTCTCTCTCTCTCTCTCTCTCTCTCTCTCTCTCACACACACACACACACACGAGGTTCTGGCTATTCAACGTGTTAGAACTTGTCCCACATTGGTTAATTTTCTCTTCAAAAACTAGTATATGAGTTTAAGTGGCCTCTCCACTCATTGCCATTTGATTTTGAGTTGGGGTAATTTAAGTTAAATAAACACGACGCATATGATTGACAAACGAACCGAGCATTTAACTGTTTAACTTGAGTTTTATATCTATGCATCTGTTTATCCCTCAAAACTTGAGCTTGAAAACGTAATGAGTTTTAAAATTAGGTTTAGGCTTAGCTTATTAATCAGGTAAGCCGATCTCGAATGAACTGTAATCACGAGCAGATATTGAGTAGCGTGAATTTTTTAGATATAATTAGTTGACCTTATAAGCTGAACGGACGAGAACTAAGCACTTTGAAGCTTTATTGAGTCTTAAAAACTACAAGAAGTTGACCACTAAGCTGAACGGACGAGTAACAACTAGATTCAAAAGCTTTAGTTAACGAGCTTTAAAAATGTTCAAGTTACGTAGAAAATCGGTTTCTAACTAACCTTTGAGAAGTAAACACAAATTCGAATAGCTTGGTCAATTTACTAGCCTGTCCCACGTGAACGGAGTTTCTGAAATGGGAGTGGTAGGGCTGAATCAACCGACTATATGGGTTGATGAATGGGACAACAGCATTTAAATTCCACTTTTTGACTTCACCTTCTATTGTGGCAAGGTGGGAAACTTCCTTGAACTTTCCTCTGGTCCCCCCGCAGATTACTAAATTCAAGGAAATGACATGACCACTAAAACGGTCTCCTTTGCTATCTTTCTCTTCTTCTTTCTCAACTTTAATATAGGGAGGTGGCTTGCCAGCAGTTGGGTCCCCACACTGTGTTATTGGCCCGTTTTCGGGTTCCACCGAGTTCGGTTCGATAATCTAAGCTGTTCACTTTGTAGAGTTCATCGCAAACTTTTCAATACACATTTTCTTTGAGAAAAACGGATTTGATCCAGTGTTTCCAAGTTCTTTTTTTTTTTAAAGTAATGTGCTCCGAAAAGCTATTGATCAACATCCGGCGAACATGATTTTTTCCCTGATCGAAGTTCGCAGCTCTACAGAGTGAACGGATTAGATTGTCAAGCCAGACCCTAAAGAAACTCGGAAACGGGACAACTGCATGCTGCAGTTGGGTCGCAACCCAATTGCAGTCATGGGTTGTAAATAAACAGTCATGGGTTGCTGTCCCCATTCCCTTGTCTTTGCTAACCTCTTTTAGAGTTGGTCTTGTATTGTTGGCCTTGTTTTTTGGTAAACTTCACATCTTTAGACATCCTGGAGCTATAAGCCTATAAGTAGTTAGGAAGTGTCTTGATTTTTAAATGACCTGCGATTATGGTCTAAGTCACATAATGCGAGTGCGCGAGCGTAAAAGCGTCTTTCAAAAACCTTTCTAACCACTAAAATTCGTGAGTGCGAGAATTGAGAGCGGGAACAATGACCATTTTGAAGAATTATGTGATTGAGATTATGGTTATTAGCCCGTGACCTACATGACCCAATTGAAATGGCACCCGATTCTTGATTGTTGGGTTTCTTTGACCTAATTCCTTTTGTACGATGTTTCTATGTACGTGTATTAATTGGGTAGGGTTTTAAGCTATGAAGCACCGACACCTCTAGAGGTCGAGGTATCGCAGTGTCGGACACGGGGACACCGCGGGGACACGTACGGGACACGCCACGTGGCGTGTCCCATAATTTAATTTGAATTTTTCACGAGGACACCGATGGGGACACGGCAGGGGCCAAACTGCAATTTTTTTAAAAAATTTGGGGGTCAAACTGTAATTTTTGAAAAAATTGGGGTCCTACTGTAATTTTTAAAGAAATTTTGGGTGCCAAGCTATAATTATTTATTTATTTATATATATAAATAAATATACACGTGGCATGTCCCCCGTCGTGTCCATGTCCCCATTTTTTTAGAATTCCCGTATCCCGGTGTCGGTTTCGGTGTCCGTGTCCGTGTCCGTGTCTGTGTCCATGCATCATAGGTTTTAAGCTAGAGAGTTGCATATATTGTTGACTTTTTATATTCTCTTCTCCCATGGTGGGATTTTTCTACTGATTCCGTGCACGTCGCCTTTTAAGCTGAATCACGTATGTTTATTGGGTAATTCTCTGAGAAGAAACAAGAAGACAGGCACGGACACGGAACACGATACGATGTGGATACATGGATGCACCATTTCACTTAAAATTATGACACAGACAAGTTAGGTACATGTCAACTATAAGACATGTTATTCATAGAAAAGCCAAAACTATTATTCTATCAAACTTACATAACGAAAGCACAAAGAGGTTTAATATTATAGAGCTATAATTCAACGGTTATTATTTAAATATCCATGAAAAATTAAATAATATAAGATTTTAATATCATTGGATTTTACCCTCAAACGTGTTTCCATAGTGTGTCTCATAGTGTCTCCACACTTGTCCTTAAGTGTCCACAACATTTCTGACTACATAGAATACAATGAAAATCTAACAAGTACTTAGGTGTATCCGACATGTGTCCAGAGCGTGACGCATGGTGTCGTGTCCACATGAATCATGCGTCGAACATGAATACGTGATGCCAGTGGACTTGTTCGTGCTTCTTCGGATCTTATGCAATTGTTCTGGTCCTTTTTTTTTTCTTCTTCTTTCTCTTTTGCGGATTATGCAATAACAGAAGTGTTTTCAAATCCCAACTTTTGTGGCCCCAGGAGAGAAGATTTTCAAATAATTGAGGGGTCGATAACCAACAATGTCTTACTCGAATATTGATGGGCCCATGTAATCTGATTATGGTATCCCACAATGATCTTGACTTGCATACTGATGTGCCATGCTGTCCGGTTTATCTATAGGAAAGTGCATGGAAAGATACAATCCTCACAAGTTGCCTGTTTGCAAAGGCACAACTTGCAGTAATATTTCTTTGATGTTAGAAATGAGGACCACTAAAACAATATGATAGAAAAAATGCCAACGTCCACTTACACCTCCTGCGGATACACCCCTCTATGTTTACTTTGTTGCATCCGCACCCTCTGTGCTTTGTGGATTTGTGCAGACGCACCCAATTAAAGAACAGTATTATTCAGTTGATGAAACAAGAAATGTCGAGTCATTTTAATTGCATATACTACATGCACTTCGTTATTCCAATTTCATGCCAGACGACCATCTGAGTTGAAATCATGGTGGTTGTATCTAGGCAACTTGTCGTTTTCTGAATTGCCCACTGTTATTTTGTTTTATGCCAGAAGAAAATGGTAAGATAAAATGGAGACATTCTGGCAAATAAACTTCATTTGATTTTGTGAGTATGGAACGTTGGATCCTGTTTCATATGATGCTTTCTTTACGTTTAATTGCCCATAGGTTTTCTAGGAGAGTCAGACCTCCATTAACATCCATTTTGGTTGGTTAGTTGAAAATAAGAAGAGAAGTGAACTGAAGAGAACAAGAAAGAAAATAGAAGAGGAAATTTAAGTTGTAAACAGCTTATGTATTTGTCATGGAGAAGTGCAGAGATTGGAATAGAAGGAACTCAAGACTCTTTCTTTTACATTTTTATGATGGGCGAAACTTTGGAAATTCTGCTTGCACCATTTTTACCTCTCTTCATTTTCCCTACTTTTTCCATGCCTTCTTTTTCTGTAGCAGCCAAGTTTCTTTTTTCTCTAGTTGCTTATCGTACCTCTAATTCTTTTTCTATATCTGTGTTACCAGGAACAATTTCGAGTTCTCCTTTATGTTCAAAAGGCAGCGTTCAAGTTTCTTGATGGTACGTTTATTTTCTTGAAGTTATTAGATCCACAGGACTTCATTTATTATGCTTAGATTTTAGATACTCATTCTTCCATTTTCTTTCTATCTTATTTGCCTTCTGCTACAGCTGCTGGTCCAGGTGATGTTGAACTATCGGAAGAAGCTAGAGCAGAAGGATTTAGAATCAGCCCAAATGAACTCGCACGGTTTGTTCGTAGCCATGACGTCAAGGCGTTGGAATCCGTTGGAGGAGTTGAGGGAGTTGCAGCAAAAGTCAAGGTCTCATTGGATGAAGGTGTTAAATCAAGTGACATATCCACCAGGCAAAAGGTCTATGGCTTCAACAAATATACAGAGAAACCTTCCAGAAGCTTCTGGCTGTTTGTATGGGATGCGCTGCAAGACATAACCCTTATAATGCTTATGGTTTGTGCGGTAGTTTCCCTAGGAGTGGGGCTTCCCACAGAAGGGTGGCCGGAGGGAATGTATGATGGTGTGGGAATCATGATCAGTATATTTCTGGTAGTTATTGTTACAGCAGTTAGTGACTATAAGCAATCCTTGCAATTTAAGGATTTAGATAAGGAGAAGAAAAAGATTATGATTCACGTCACTAGAGATGGGTATAGGCAGAAGGTCTCCATCTATGATTTGGTAGTAGGAGATGTGGTTCATCTATCCATAGGGGACCAGGTTCCGGCCGATGGGATATTTATATTCGGATACAGCTTGTTGATTGACGAATCAAGTTTATCTGGCGAGAGTGAGCCTGTAAGTGTTTACAAAGAGAAACCTTTTCTCCTCGGGGGAACCAAGGTGCAAGATGGGTCAGGGATGATGTTGGTGACTACAGTTGGTATGAGAACAGAATGGGGTAAGTTGATGGAGACTCTTGGTGAGGGGGGAGAAGATGAAACCCCACTTCAGGTGAAGCTAAATGGTGTTGCCACCATAATAGGTAAAATTGGTTTGGTTTTTGCCATTGTGACATTTTTGGTGCTGACCATAAGGTATCTTGTGGAGAAATATCTTGACAATGAAATCACAAATTGGTCTTCTAGTGATGCTCTCAAGCTTTTGAATTACTTCTCCACTGCCGTAACCATCATAGTTGTGGCGGTTCCGGAAGGACTACCGTTGGCAGTTACATTGAGTCTTGCCTTTGCGATGAAGAAATTAATGAGTGAAAAGGCACTTGTGAGGCATCTTGCAGCGTGTGAGACTATGGGGTCCGCTACATGCATTTGCACAGATAAGACTGGAACGTTAACAACAAACCATATGGTGGTTGATAAGGTATGGATATGTGGAAAAGCAAAAGAAGTAAAACATAGTGAAGGTGGAGATACATTGCATTCGGATGTATCGGAAAAGGTTTTATCCATCCTCTTGCAAGCTATATTTCAAAATACAGGCTCTGAGGTGGTTAAAAATAAAGAGGGGAAAAAATCCGTTTTGGGTACACCTACTGAATCAGCCATATTGGAATATGGGTTGCTTTTGGGTGGTGATTTTGATGCTCAACGCCGGAAGTTTAAGATACTAAAAATTGAGCCTTTCAATTCTGTGAAGAAAAAGATGTCTGTGCTTGTGGCTCTTCCGAATGGCGGCCTCAGAGCATTTTGCAAAGGTGCATCTGAGATTATTTTGACAATGTGTGATAAAATTGTTGACATCAATGGAGACTCTGTTCCTATGTCGGAAGAACAGCCAAGGGAAATTACAAATGTCATAACCAGTTTTGCCTGTGAAGCTTTGAGAACTCTCTGCTTGGCGTATAAGGATATTGATGATGGTTTTGATGGAGAGAGTATCCCGGATAGTGGATATACGTTGGTAGCAGTTGTTGGAATCAAGGATCCAGTCCGCCCAGGTGTCAGGAAGGCAGTTGAAACGTGTTTGGCAGCTGGAATTACCATTCGGATGGTCACTGGTGATAATATCAATACAGCTAAAGCAATAGCTAGAGAATGTGGTATCCTCACTGAAGATGGTTTGGCAATAGAAGGACCGGATTTTCGTAGCAAATCTCCCGAGGAGTTGAAGAGTATAATACCAAGGATTCAGGTTTGAATTTGACTGCATTAATACTACATTTTTGCACATAATGTTCAAGATACTTTTTGTAATGTTTTTGGCCATGTTAGATCCTAGTTTCTGTATTTCTATTTGTTTGTTTGTTTATTCTAAGATGCACTTGTTTTTTGGTATCTTTAAGGCCTTGGATTTTGATACAGGTAATGGGTCGGTCATTGCCTTTAGACAAGCACAAGTTGGTAACCAATTTGAAGAGTATGTTTAATGAAGTGGTTGCAGTTACTGGTGATGGGACTAATGATGCTCCGGCTTTGCATGAGTCGGACATTGGACTTGCCATGGGCATAGCAGGAACTGAGGTCTGTCTTTCTGCTCATTAAAATACTGCATTGTTCTTGCTTTCTTTTTTTCTGGATTCTATTTGTTCTTCTTTCTTGCAATGGTAAGAATATATAATCTGATAAATTCTATTACTATGCTTCGCAACTTGTGCTTGCCTTTTGACAAGCACAATTTGCTTTGCTTACTGAAGTTGTTTGAAGTGAATGGAAATAAGAGTATAAGAAAATAACCTTTTCCTGTGTTTCTTTAGGTCTTCAATTAGTGGGAAATATGTGGCACGCACATTTTTAACTTTCCCACTGGAATTAACTTTCTTCCAGAAATATTCCTGCAAAAGAGATAGGAGTACAATTTCACAAGGAATCTCAGGAATGTGTGACTTTCAGCGAATCGTTCCGCTCCAAATGTTCTCCTTCTTTGTCCCCTCTTTGCTTCTCTGTTTTGGGCCTTCGGCATCTTTCCCCCCCTCTCTGACATTTTTTTTAAAGCCGTGTCTCTAGTGGCTCAGTTGTTCTTTTCTTCAACTTTTTTCTCAAATATATGCATCCTTATAGGTTTATTCGCCAAACTGATCAAATTAGTTGGTCTGCATTCTTCTTTTAACTTGCTTTATTCTTGTCCATGTCCTCGATCTCTGCATCTACTTAAAGTTCAGTAAGTATGATGTGAGCCCCACTTTCTTGCATATTGTCTCAACCACGGTATAGGTGCCTCTAGTTGAATTCATAAAGCCTGCATTGAAATTTCAACCTTGATAGCAATAAGAGGGGACAGGCTTAGTACAATGCTCTTGTTATTTCTGAAGCAGTCATCCTTCATACTTGCTCTCATCTCAATACTTGTGGAACGCTCAAGAAAATAAATTTTTGTTCCCTTTGATATGGTTTCCTGGGAGAAACTTTTCTATCCTTTGACATGATAACATCTGAACAGAGCCTAGGTACATAATCTCACGCGACAGATCAAATGCAAAGCTTGGTTATTTCCACTGATCTCGGAGGGCTAAATGAATCACACGCATTTAGTTTAATATCAGGATATTTTGATTAGCGGGCAAAAGCAATCAGTTTGGTGGAAAAAAGGAGGAGGGATGTCCGGATTGCCAAAATTAACTTCCCCTTGCCAGGAGTGGAATTGTATAATGCCATAATGTGAAACATTCTCATGGGAGATAGTAGCAAGAGAAGAATGAAGTTGCACGTACACCTATAGAGGCCCCCATGAAATCAACTTTGCTTTCAATAGAATCAATACCGCTACTCAACTTTCCCGCTTAACATTTGGACGTGTAATTTTTGGTAGTACCCCAACTAGCTCAAACAGACACGTTCCAGTAGTTGCTTCTTTTCTGATTCTGCCATTTAGTCTTGTATCTGACTATCTGTCACAACATAGGATTTATCTACTCGGTGAAAATCATACTAGACATGGAAAACAGTTACTTCAATGAAATATTTCTTTAAGGACCACTGTTTTAAGAAATGCTGTTCCTTTGACCCTACTCATGCTCGAATTCATTCCATGAACATCATTCATCATTTCATATCTGTATCCATTCCTAATCAAATCATCGAATATTCCTTAGTATTTAGTCTTCCTTATTCCCTACACTATCTGTAAACAATATCTACAGGTTGCGAAAGAAAATGCTGATGTGATCATATTGGACGACAATTTTGCAACTATAGTAAATGTAGCTAAATGGGGTCGCTCAGTATACATCAATATTCAGAAGTTTGTGCAATTTCAGTTGACTGTCAATGTCGTCGCGCTGATGATCAATTTCGTTTCTGCGTGCATCACAGGTTTACCTTTCTTGTAGAATACCCAAATAATTTGTTTTGATAATCTTGTCGTACCTGATAAGACAAACGGGGATAACTATATCAATAGTGGTAAAAAAGTTGCTCATTAACTCCAGGATCCGCTCCTCTTACGGCTGTGCAGTTGCTTTGGGTAAACCTAATCATGGACACTCTAGGTGCATTGGCACTGGCTACAGAACCACCAAATGATGGACTTATGAATCGACCTCCGGTAGGGAGGGGAGTTGGTTTCATTACCAAGACTATGTGGAGAAATATAATTGGTCAGAGTATTTATCAGCTGGCTGTTCTAGGAGTTCTCAATTTTGATGGGAAGAATATTCTGAGACTTGAAGGGTCAGATGCTACTGAAGTTCTCAATACCATCATATTCAACACCTTTGTGTTTTGCCAGGTACTCTTTACCTCAACATTGCACATGGCTTATTGTTTTCAGAATACTTAGTTGAATTTTTGATACTTAAGACAAACTCACAAAAGGTACTTGAATTTTCTCTCCTTTGCTTTCGTTTCATGTTTTATGAAATAATGGAACCTTAGGTCAAAACAATTATGTGTTCATGGCTCAATGACTTGGAAAAAAGACAAAGAGAAAATTTTGAATTTAGTTACTACATTCTTATTCAATAATTCTTGGAGCGGCGAGAAAAAGAAAATCAATGTAAATTAAGTAGAAGCTAATTTTTTTCCCTTGGGCAAGAAATGAGGAGAAATCAGTTGTATCTTTATCAAATTATCCAGTTTTTATTTGGTTAGGTGTTAAACTGAATTTCTGGAAGTAATTCTGTACTTCCTTTCTCATGGGCAAGGCTCTGTTTGGATTGAGCATTAATGAGGGAAACTAAATACCGTAAATTTGGCTTTCATCTCTTGATATCTTCTCATAATTTCTTTACATTTTATTTTTCCCATAAATCTCTCCTGAAATCCGTGATCCATAAATGATCCCCAACACATGAAGCAGTTGCCTTCTAATGAAAGGAAATTAAATCGATAAAAATTTCAGCTTTCTCTTGGTTAATGAGCATACCAGGCGCTGATGAGACTGGTTATTATCCTTGTGGCTTTTATCGTTCAGGTGTTCAATGAGATAAACAGCCGTGACATTGAGAAAATCAACATATTCCGTGGCATGTTCAGCAGCTGGATATTCGTAGTGGTCATGGTTTCTACTGTGGCATTCCAGGCGATCATAGTCGAGTTCCTGGGCGACTTTGCAAGCACCGTGCCGTTGAGCTGGCAATTTTGGTTACTAAGCATTGGACTAGGAGCTGTGAGCATGCCCTTAGCAGTTGTTCTGAAGTGCATCCCTGTGGAGAAAGGCACTCCTAGTCCTACGCACCACGACGGCTACGAGTCCTTACCCAGTGGGCCTGGGCCTGAGAGGGTTTGAACGGATTGGGAGATGTTGTCAAGCGGGTGTGCTTGGCAGCGGTGCCAAGTGGCCGATTTGGCCGTTCATCTTGGCACAAACGACTCGGATCTAATCCGAGCGCATAAAAATTTGGACCATCCGTTACTCGAATTAAGATCCAAGCCATCGATTGTCAAGATGAACGGCCAGATCGGCCGCTTGGCACCGCTGCCAAGCACCCCGCTTGGCAGCATCCCCAGGTCTGGGTTTGAACAAGGAGAAAGGAAAATGCATCAGAACAAAATCAGCTCTACGGCCTAGTTTGTGAAAAGGTAAACGCCTGTTTGGAGATCATAATAAAGTTTTGTTAGCATAAGAACATAACCAAATCGAACCAAGCCTTGCAACACTCGTGTCTGAATCGGTTGGATTCTGCTGCAAAATACAACCTTCTAACCTCATGATCATGACCTGTTCTAACCTATAGACCGTTCAGTGTTTTTGGATCACTTTGTGAGTGATTTTGGAGAGATTTTGCATTCAAGTTCAGTACTTTGAATGTTTCAAAGAAGTTTAATCATATCAAGTCATTGGAATGTCTCATGAAAGAAACTAGTGAATGCCTGTTCTCGTTCAAGCAGAGGATTTACGCTTTCTTGATTCTGTGTTTGTTTTCCAATTGAACCCAGTTTTTTAATGAACGCGGAAGATGTCGTATGCGGCGTGCCCAGAAGTCGATGGGATTTAGGCTCCGTTCCAGATTCTGAAATACTACGTATTTAAAAAATAATGACCTATTTTCAAATTTAAAAATATAGGCTTACGAAAATAATTTTTAAATTTTTTTTGCAAGGTAGACAATATTCATATTGCATATTTTTTGATTTTAGTATTTTAAGGGCAAAAAGCAGAACACTAAAAATGTGAGAAGTTACTCGTCACCCATCCTCTCCTCTCCCCTTTTTTTGGAACGAGGGGTACGAGAGTAATTTTACTTTTCAACTCACTTAGGCAATTGCTGACCAAGGAGAGGATTATAGACCTTTTCAATCACACGCACACTTAACTCGAACTCCCAATGTGGTAGCCAACTCAACTGATATAGGCTCAAGAACCTCACTGATCCTTCGGATCGATACAACGACAGAAACGGGCCCAACGGGCCTACTACACCAGAGGTCTAAAACCCACCACGGGTTGGAAGGACATTCAGAACAACCCTCTCCTCTCCCCCACACAAATGAAAAGAGTGCGGGATCCCTCACTTGAAGTGCCGTTTATCTCAATTTATGATGGATATATAAAGATGGTTTTTTCTTTTCTTTGGGCATTTGTTGATACGGAGTTTTGGTTTTGGTCATGTTTCAGCCTTTCAGTGCCGTTGGCGTTGCTGTGAATAAATAATCGAAGATTAGATTTTATTTTATTTTTCTTTTCATTAGAATCTATGGTACAGTATTTGAGAAACGAAAACTCAGCTGAACCCAAAATTGGGAAGGGGTCACAAAACTCAAAAATACACATGGTAAAAAACCATGAGCAAAACAGCCTAGTCTCGAGTTGGGAAAGCAACGACAGTATTTCTACATGATGGAACGAGAACACCATCGTACGTAATTGAATCAGCAGAAGTCAATCGAGTAGAGGACATTGTGAAGCATTACTATTTGATCTCCATCAAACGCGACTAGTTGAATCAAACAACTAAAAGTAGAAACGTGGAAAATATGTGTCTTCTGTTTGTCAACGCGCAAGAAAACAAGGACAACTATACGCTAGATTTTGATCGAGTTCAAAAATTAAGAAACAGAACAAACAAAACGCGAAAATCATATGATTCATATGCCTACTAATGTCCATAAATTATTTTAAAAGAGTAATATTAGCTGGAAATTGATTTTGTCACTTCCTTTTTTGTTAATGTCACTTACATTCTCTCACAAAACAAATCATCTAATAAAGACACAAAGGAAAATGACATTAACAAACAAAAAGAGGAGTGGCAAAATCACTCTTCAATTAGCTGCAAGTATTAGTACTGCTTCACAGATTTTGTTACAGTAACCAACTTAATTACTCCATTACACATGAACAGATACGAGAAAACACCAATCACGCCCCAAATCACCAGTTTGCTCTTCTCCATTGCAGCGACAGCAGCTCCATAAACGGGCTCCGGCAACGAAGCCAAGCGCCACAAGGGTAGTGTCTGTGAATGCGACGAGCTCAACCGTATACCCGAACCCCAGAAATGCAGCGGTAGAGGACCACGGCGAGAGAAACCAGAGGTGGGTGATGAAGAGGCGCTAGAGAGAGGCGATGCAGCGGGTGAAGACGATGGCTGAGAGGAGAGGGAGAGCGAAGAGGGAGATGAGGTAGCAGAAAAGGAGTTTGGTCCCTTGGGAGAAGTTGGTGTCGATCGACCTGGGAGATGAGAGGACTGTGGAAGAGACTGTAGACGAGTATCGCAAAGCCATGAGGTCAGATTGTGAGGTCCCTGACTCTGAGGTAGAAGGTTTCTGGGGGTTGGAGCTGTGGTGGCTGATCCATGGCGGTTTGGCGAAGAGAGAGAGCGCAATGGTTGCCGAATCTGCTTTTTGATTGAAAAGTCATTATCCGCCTGTTCTATGAAAAATGTTTTACACCTTTTTCTATTACCAAAAACAAGGAAAAATCGGTAAAACAAACAAACAGAGCCTAGATGGCTAGATGCGTACTACTGTACTTACAAAATTGCAAAATTTGGATTTCAATCGTAATTTTTTATTTTTTAAATTTTTATTATTACGGAGAAGTAATAACTTTCAAAAATCAATAGAAAATTAGTAAATACAAAAAAAAATTAAATAAAAACAAAAAAATAAGCCTATTATTCCAAATGGCCCGATAAGAGGATTGTAAAAATAATAATGGCTTTGTTCGGTTCACCATTTAGTTTTAATTTTAGTTTTGTTTTCAATCATTATCTTATTTTTTCAATTATTACTTTTTCATCTCTCTCTATTTTTCTTCAATCATTACCTCTATTTCTCTCTTCACCTACTACCAAAACTAAACTAAATTAAACTTCCAACTAAACACAACGAATACAATATAGTACTTGTACAATGAACTGTGGTTAGTTGATTTTGGGTCCATTCCGGAACAAAAAAAAAAAACTCTTATTTTTTAAAAAGGCAATTTCAAGTTCAAATATTATAGACTTATTGAAATCTAAAAATATGCAATATGGAAGATCTTGATGAGATCTTTTATACGATGCAAAAAAAAATTAAAAATTTATTTTTCATTTACTGTATTTTTGAGTTTGAAAATATGAAATAAACTGCTTATTTTTTAAAAAAGTTTCTAGAACAGAGCCTTTGTAGTACAACAAATTGGAGAACCAACTTTAATAATCATAGCAACAGAGATGGTTTACAATACAAAATTAGGGCACGGAAGGGCCCGTTTGTTGGACGGATAAGGATCTGGAGATTAGGAATAAGGGGAGATAAGAGGTGGATATGGTATAGGGGGATGGCTCCCATGTCGGGAGCTTGGGTTAAGTGTATGTGCGTTTAAAAAGGTCTTCATATCCCTTGTAGTCAGCAATTGCCCAGTGAAAGTGGTAAGTTAAATTACTCTCTTACTATTTCGTATTAAAAAAAGACAAAATGGACTTGTCCTCCTACTAGATCTAGGTCTCAGGCTTGTTAGTTTGATCATCCGTAAGGCCGATCATTATAATCTTGTCAGTATGCAGATAAGACTCTTGGGCCTACGATTTAGGTTGACTCTCACATTGATTATTTGGGTTAAGAGTGTGTGTATTTAAGAGGGTTGTCATACCACTCTTTAGAGCATCCATAGTGGAATAATCAAAATCCAAATGTTGCTAAGGTTAGCAATATTTGCTCAAAAAGTACTCACATTGGAATAACCAAACATAGTAATCTCTTAGCAACTCATCAAATTTTGTCCTTTGAATAATTAAAACTACGAACATTTTGCTAATAACCAAATTTTTCCTCTCTCAATCAAGTACACCATCATTACATAAAAACTTTATCTCTCTTCTCTTTTTTCTCTCTCTCAACAATGTTTTTCAGATTTTTTTCTGCTTTTTTCAGAATTTTCTTTTAACAAAAACCTGTTTTTTCAAAAATTTTAGAAAGTGTAAGTAAATAAAGTGTGTTTTTAAAAAACAGTTTTTGAAATTTCAAAACACTTTTACACAACTTTTAAAATATTGTTTTTTTGGTAAATGGATTTTGAGATTTTAAAACTGTTTTTTACACAAAATCTTTTTTAAAAAACTGTATTTATAGTTTTTAAATTTTCAAAACTGTTTGTGTAAATACAATTCTTTCAAAATTTCTCAAAACTGTATTTCCCGTTTTTAAGTGAACAAACTGCGTTTTTTTGTTTCAAAAAATTGTTTTTTTTTCACAACAACTTTTCTTTTAAAAAAAAAAAACTTTTTTTTATACAACTATTTTGTTTTTCTTCAAAAACTATTTAATAAACAGTTATTTTTTCAAAAAAATATGCGTGAAAATAAATGGAAAAGGTTTGAAGAACCCATTGGTTTTGATTATGGAAAAAAAAAATCAATATGAAATTTGACATTGCTAACTTTAGCAATCTCTAAATGGATAATAAAAATCTGATGTGGCATATTTTGCTTATTCACATTTGTTTATTCTACTGTGAATGCTCTTAGTCGATCAGCAATTGCCTAGTGGAGGTGGTAAGTGAAATTAATTTTTTACCGTTTAAAAAAAATGGTATAGGGGGATTAGTAAAGAATGGGAAATTAACTAAGACTGTTTGTTTGGTTTCCTTAAAAAGAGAAATTAGGTTATACTCGGTTTGTTTGGTACTCCCTCCGTCCGGATTTAATTGTCCTTAGTTCTATTCTAACCAACTAAAAAATGAATTATATCTTTGAATCTGTAATGAATTTCATATCGAATATGGATTTTATTTGATAGATCTCAATTAGTTATATATTACAATGTTTTCGAAATCACATAAAATATTTTAAATTAAAAGATATAATCGATTGAAAAATGAAATGAATTCCAAAAAAAATTATTAAATCCAAACGGAGGGATGTTTGGTACATCTTGCTATCACTGTGTGAAAATTTGCATGGATTCCTAGGACACGTCCATTCATGGAACCATAGCCCCCCAATTCAATTGTATCGTGGTACCACAAAAGGGGTGTGTGATTTGATTGAGAAGAGAGTGTGGGGGTATGCAATCAATGATATGTTTGTAGGTTTGGTAAGTCTAGGACACGCCCTAATTCTGTATAAGCCCTTTTGTGCCTTCAAAACACTCAAACAATGAGGGTATTTAGGAAATTCTTGTACCCTTGATTTGTAACTTCATAGACTCGGGGAACATTATACAGAGATACATTGCTTAAAAAGTAAGGATAGAGAGTGATAGATTTATTAGGAGAATATTATCTGCATCATTTAAAAAAGAAGTGATCCAATAGTTATAAATTTAACATAAAATGATCTAACAGTTATAGAGGTTCCTTTCATTTCTTTTTAACATTAACCACTCTGTGAAAAACAATAATTATAATATGGAATGCAAAAAATGTAGTACTCATAGTATTTTGCATAAAGTAAGTCTAACACCGGAAAACTTTTTAAGTGGTTTTGGACCACTGACGTGGTGCTCCAAGACTCTTAACCATCACATATTTGTATGGAGCTAAATAAGGGTGAGTTCTCCTAAATTATTAGAAAGTAGGTTGTTTTGTTCTTATTTGATTTTTTTTTTCATTTGTTAGTTTTGCTCTAAATTTTTGTGAATTATTGATTCGTCTCGACGAGATAAATCGGAAAAATAAATTTTTTTTTAGTTTCACTCAAATATTTTGAAAACTAACTTTTTAGCAAAATAAGTCAACTTAAAATTTGCTTTTCCGATTTCTCTCGTTGAGGCGAATTAATAATTCACAAAAATTTGACGCAAAACTAACAAATGCAAAAAAATTCAAATAAAAACAAAACAAACCTATTTTCTAATAAGTTTAGAAAAACGAGGTCTAAATGTATGGACTCCTGAAAAATGAATGATGCGTAATGGTAATTACTGTACTGCTCCATTTAAAATGTGGCGCAGGCGATAATAACCTGGATTAATTATTAGCACGTGCGATTGACACGCATAAAGCCCGCCAAAGGCAAATAATATTCGCCAAAATGTCCAATCGTTCGCGTTGACGACACGCTGGCAAATTTCAAATGAAGAAACTTGAATATTTCGTACCTTCGCAAATGCACGTACTTTCACAACTATTTGCATTTTTACCACCGGCGCGGTTTAGAAAGAATAATCCACTACGATGCACTCCTAACCCATGAACGAGCATCATATCACCACGTCACACTAATAGTGAGATGAGATGAGCCGTTTGGCTCTATCCTACATTTGCAATAAAATAATATGAAAATGCAGAGGATAATAATAAGTAAAATGTATATTGTTATTTGAAAAAAAAATGTATTAAAATTAGTGAAAGTGTATTAATATCCGATCTTGTTTGGAATCATTGACATATTATCTAACTATCGTCTAGTAGGCGGATGTTAGCAATACCGAAATATTCATAACATATAGGTCATTTGATGACCACCCTTGATAAAAATGTAGTAGGCCTAACCTGATGACTCGAATCTACGTTTGGGAAGAACCAACTAAGGTTGGAAGCAAAAGGGGTGGCCGTATTCAATCACAAATCCTGTTGCGATCGAGACTTAACATTGGGCGATGATGTGCTCATCTGACTACCAGCTCTTGGAGAGAACCTTTGGGCTTGGCCACCTTAAAGACGGGCTGCTCATTGGCCCACTCTTTTTTGCAATTCACTTGCTTTCAAGCTCGCCCTGAGGGTGAGGCTCAGCCAATCATGACGCCGCGTGCTCCCCACTTGCTGAAGTGGTTATGCCAAACGATAATGATGAGCACACATGGAGATACCAGGTCACATCAAAACGGTTACCAAATCTTATCGGTAACGTCATAATGACATTAACTGACCCACGCAAGACACATGTCTGTACTTGGAGAGTAAGTCAAACGGACTCTATAAATACCAAAGGATAACAGCCCAAAGAGGTATGCACATACATACACCCTAAACCCTAATCTCTTGCTTTATTCTCTACACATTCTCATTCTCTCGCTGGAGGGTCTTGCCAGGCAACCCTGACCAGGTCTTAAAGCGAGAAGGCTGAGAAACCCATGAATCAATGAAGGAGGAACTCAGATCAAGAATCACGGGCCACACAAAAAATAAAAAGAAGAAAATACTGATAACCACATGAACAAGGGGTCGTTCCCCTTTTTCTTAAAATTCTTTTTTTTTGGTTCAAAAGGAAGTCTGGTTCCAGATATCTGAACCTTTCTTTTTTTCAAAAAAGTTAGCCGAAACGATGTCGTTTTGGTCTCTGTTCCCCACAGCCTTCCAGGTGAAATGACAATACTGCCCTTGCCCCATTCTTGTCCAGTTATCCCCTAGGGCTTCCATTGTACGGCACAACACTTCTTCATCTCATCTCCGCAGCCATCCCCCTTCCCCTTTACAGAAGTCGCCAACGAACAATGAGTACGGTAGGGTTCGAGCGCCGGTGAGTGAGGTTCAGACGGGTTATTTTGGGGTTTTGAGATGTGGGTTGGCGATCGATTTGAACGAGCCGCCGCCATTGTTGCAGTGATGATGGAATCGCTCTGTGCGTCATCGTTTCCCTTCGAAATGTAGTCTGTTTTTTCAATGGTTTTTTCGTGTTTGTTTAGCCCTTGCAAGAGAGAGAGAGAGAGAGAGAGAGAGAGAGAGAGAGAAGAAATGGTCAGGAAGGAGGATTTAGAAAACTAAAAGGATTATAGCTTTATGTATATATGCTTATTGTGCCTCTTTATGTAATTGATGAAGATTGAAGAGAGAGAGAGATGGGGGTTCTGCTCTGGTCTGTGCCTGTGGAAGAAGGGGAGGGGAGAAAGCCAGGGTGTCTGGGAAAGTGGCATAAGTCCAAGGGGCAATATGGTCATTACAATAATAATCTTTTTAAAAAAGAAGAAGTTTTCAAGGGAAAGTGGAACGGACCCTCTGTTCTTGTACTGTTCATGACCACAAAAAGAACTTTTGAAAACAGAAGGGAATCTGGAACGCCCCCAAGTTGTATTTTGTTTCACAAAAAGTGATTGTAGTTATGATTTTGAAAGTCAAATAATATATTTTGTGAAAGAAAACAGCTCGTCTCTGTTTGTCCTGCTGAGTCAATTGTGGGTTTTTAGAGTGCACTCCAATGATAAAAAACGATAATTTTTTAGAGGCTGTTGTGCACATCAATCATGTTAAAAATCAGGTCATTGAATACGCAACTACTTTTAGAGGCTGTTGACGTGATGGATGTTCCCAATTACTTTTAAAAATTGAACGATTTTGATCATATTTGGCTAAAAAAGCCTCACAATTGATTATCAACAAATATGCAACCAACTATTTAAACTCGACGATGAAATGAACAATCAAGCAAATGAGACCAGTTATTGGGTACTTTTTAAGTATCACGTGACATTATCATGTGATTCTGTTGGCAAATAAAAAATTGCCATCACACGCATGGATCACTCGATGTCTTCCAACCGACAAAGCAAAAATAATTAGGATTACCTTATGGAGAACCAACACGCACGCTAAATAATCACTCAGCAAATGGGGCCCAGGAATCACTACGGGCCCACAAACCTCCGGGGTATTTTCTCTCTCTAACTTTTTTCGTGTTTCTCTCTCCAAACCTCGTCGCAATCAGTCTCACTCCCTAGTCCCTCCACTCCGCGTCAATCCTCAAGAGCGCTCTCTCTCTCTCTCTCTCTCTCTCTCACTTCGAGGAGGCTTCGAAACCCTAGTAGGAGTCGTATTCCCGAGCTCTGAAATTGTTCAAAGCTCTGCTCTAAATTCCCTCTCACTGCTAGCCTCGCGCCTTCTGCAGAGGAATTTCTGGTACATTTCGTAACATTTCGTGTTTTCTCTTCTGTTTGGTCCTCCAGAAAGCTTTCATTTGCCAATTTTCTCGTGAATCCTTGTCTCTGTTGGACAATTTCCAGTATGTTTTTATTTATTTATTGGCTGGTAATTTGTGTTAAATGGAGTTCATCAAATCAATTTGTTTTGATTCTTTAGCTAGATTCCTTTTTGTACACGAATGCGGGAGTTATACCTAGTAATACGAACTTAGCGTCTCCGTTCAACAGAATTCGAACGATTCATTTGCTGTTTGTCTGTGATTTGATTATGTGTGTTTATTACGGAGTAACATAGTTCGAAATATCGGTATCAGTCTCCATAGCGGTATCGATGCCATGTCGCGGTTTTGGGGCGTTAACAGTCGTAGCGTAACGGAGGTGTGAGTTTTTTAATTCTTCGAACACCACATCACCGATACCACCGTATCATCCGTAATTTTGTCCTTTACGGCCAATATGGCCCTTAAAGGACTGGTACCACTGCATCGGTTGATACCGTTACGTATCACCACCGACACATATGCGATTTTCCTTCGCACCGCAATACCGGGACTTGGTACCTACTGATACCGATACATATCACCGATATTTCAAACCATTGTCACCTGGATTTTTATCCCCCTATTATAACTCCGCTTTGTTGGATGGATTTAATTGGTTCCATGTTTAGAAAAAGGTTCAGGAATACTATATCATGGAAATTTTGGAATATGCTATGGAATGAAATGTTAATAAAATTTGGTGATTCATACTAGTCCTCTACATGCATCAATGGAGGAGTTGAACTCAGTTGAAGAAGTTGAACTCAGTTGAAGAAGTTAGTCATGTTGTGCGTAGATTGTGTTCAAGTTGTATGCGACAGTTCCTGTAATTTTGTTCATCTTAATTGTAAATTGGATATCCTTTTTTTTCTTCTTTGTATGCCTGTTTCTGATTTGTGATGTTGATTTAACATTTTAGCACGTCTTTCTCAATTTTCGACGGTTTTGTACTTATTTTGCAGAATTGGCTTATGCAAAACAGTTTCAAAAAACTAACAAGGACTTCGTAATTATTTTGAGACCTTGTCTTTAGAAGACTTGGGACTTGAATTGATTTTCACGCGAATGTTCAGCAGAAACATGGTTAATTTACTTCTGTTTTGTCTATATGTTTGCATTTTGCAGGCTGAGACTTGATAGTTGATACTTCAATCTATATCAAATATCCGGTCATCCTATGTTATAAACCCTCGGGGAAGAATGCACGATGAAATGAATTTATTATAAATTGATATTTTTGACGAACTTCAAATATCAAGTATCATATGCAATGTTCAGAATTATTGCTTAATTCTCTTATGTGCCGTTAATGTTTCAGAATAGAAGAATTTAGATGTAGATACATTTTCTAGTTCTCTTTCTTTTTTCCCAGTTACTCAATTCTGATACCTTCATTTTCCACTGCTTAGTATCTTACCCGGTTAATCTATTTTCTTGATCGGTAGATTGTCATGATGCTGTCACTGTTTGGATTTCAGAGTACAACTTCATGAGCTATGGATTGGGCTGTTTGGGATCAAACACTTGATCAAGGTTTCCCGAAACCAAATCTTATCCTCTAGTTGTATTTGGTGTCTCTGTTTAGTTGGCAATGATTTGAATTGAGTGTTTCTACTGAAAAAGTAAGATTTATACTGTATATCGTAGCACTTGAGAGCCATTTATTAACAATAGTCATAGTCATGGAATTTTCCTGAATGCAAAGTAATTGTTTTCAGATGCACTAGGGAGCAATTTTATGGGACGTGCATGGCAGGGTGACTTTTACTTTGGTTCTGGGATTGGTAATTTGATGCCGCTTAGCTTTTAAAATTTTGCATTTATGAATGGTTATATCCATCGATAACTGGTCATTTTTCTGTTGTAGATGTGATTGAAGAAAATGCTTTGAATGAGAAATCTTGTATACAAGTGCTACAGCTTTTGATATCCCGTGCAAATGCTGAAATTCTTGAACTTGAAGAAGATTTGATTATCCTTCAAAGCCAACTAGCATGGGCGGATGAATCATGGTCTGAAACATGCTCTGCTGCTTTGAATGGAAAAATTGACTGTCTAGATATTTCACTTCGGAGCCTGGAGAATGCAGATGTACATGGTGAGCATGATTTTGGTGGTTGTTTACTATCCCACAGCGAACCGGCGGAGAAAATACATCAAATACTACAGCCTTTACTTGAGAATTACTTTCATCTGGAGCATGAGCAGGTTTGACTCCCAAAGCTTCTTATTGCTCTCTGTTGGTTTTAGTCAGATCTTTTTCTTCTCTACCATGCAAAATGTTCATTAGGTTGATTTATGCATAAGCCAAGTCTTCCCCTTTGCCCCCCTTGATATATTGCTATTTTGTTTTCTCAAAAGATTATGAATAAAAAAGGTTGATAATATGCTGGGTTAAACTCGAGCTCCAAAACAGAAAAAACATTCTGTATGGATACAAGTCAAATAGCAGAGCTTCCTAAACCTTCACAGAAGCTTTGAGCTTTTATGCATTTGCTGTGAAGCATCCACTATCACTATCAGCCAATAGTTTAACAGTTTGTTTAGTACAGTTTAACTTCTTTTTTTAAAGTAGTTACACTGTTGTATTGGGACCTAAACCTCTAGAAATATAGTTTAGAGAAGTAAGGTAAGCATTAAATGCTGAGACTGTGCAAGTAGTTGCACTATTTTATCGGCTCCTAATGTCCCTAGAGTCCTAGACAACATTCTTTATATGCAGATGTACACTACGTCAACAGGTTATCAGCATTGCAGTATTGTGATGAAGAAAAAACTTTAATGACTTCCCCTTATACTAGTCCCTGTGAATCTGAAGAAATCTGTAAATGCTCATTCTCCCAGACAATTATGGAAACTAAATTAAGCTGGCATGCATTAACATATTCATCTAAAGTCCATGGAGGATCCTTTTCGGGCACTCAATACTTGGAAGCATCTTTATGTGGACATTCACCTTGCAAGCATATTTAGCCATAGTAGTGGTAGGTAACTGTATAACTATGTGTTAGAATCTAGGTGTACGGGTATTGGATACGAGTAAGGGCATGCGATGTGTCTGATATTTTTGGCAGACCTTCACATTGAGACCTATTTATCAATTGTAGTTTGTGTATAACTATGCATTAAACACCCATATTATGTATGAAATGCTATATGGAACCTTGTTAACACCATTTAACCTAGAAAATGAAGGAGATTAAGAAATATATTGGGTAATATGAATGATTTGTTCCTTGACATGGGGTTAGATAAATCCGACCCTTAGACACATATCTGCAACTGACACCCGTACGGGCTGTACCAGTTCCATGAAACATAGCTTGGCATGGTTAATTTTGGATTAAGTGAATGATGGACTAATTTTGTATGGAAGATGGCGGTTTGTGTTGATTATGAAGGCACATGCAAACAATGAAACGGTTTCGGGGGAACACTTTTGTGAATGGTGTAGTGATGTATCTGCGTAAAGCATACATAACAAAATGATCATAGTTAGAGCCTCATTTAGTATTTTTCATTTAGACAATAAATATATGTATGTGCACACGCATTTAAAGTCCTCAACTATTTCTGTGTTGTGTCGTGCGTCCCTATCTGTGCTACATAAGTATGAACACATTTACCTTCTTTAGCTAGGTTATATTTACAGTATTCTCTGATAAAATCAACCTTGAATAACTGATATGGCGCATTCTTCTTTCATTAACAAGAATGAACAGACTGTGAACAGTGTTGTTTCAAAGGACAATCTGTCTTTGGAAACTGAAAATAAGGATGTAGCAGAGAAGGACAAGGTATGAAAGAAGCTCTCTCTTCTCCTTTGCAACTCTTGGCATTGAAACCTTTCATTGGAAGATATAGATTAGGTGCACGATAGACATAATTTGCACGAACTGTAATGTCATATGGTCCATTTCCAAATTATATTGTCTCGGATGTGCTTACTTGAGCTTCTACATGTTTTGATATCTTTCCCATTACAACGAATAGCATGCACTCGCTATCATCAAGGATTTGAGCTCAGATACTTCAGGACAAGAAACTGATAAATTAAGTGAGAAGAAAGAATTAGCCAAATTTGATTTGAAAGTTGATGGAAAAGATGGACTCAGAAAGAACAATTCGGGTTCAGAAGAAAGAAGTCTTGTTGTCAAGTCAACATTAAAAACTGCAGGAAAAGGAAGAATTTTACCAAGAACGTTTGAGGTACATTTTTCTGCTTGAACTATTGACTACTCTGTACTTAAAGTGTAAACTCTCGGACATGATAAAGTATTCACTATTCAAATATATAATGCACTAACTTAACTCGTATATTTCATGCTTCAAAGTTTGGTTTACATCTTTACTTCTCCTCGGATTAATCCGTTAACTGTTCTCCACTGACATTGAGAACAGCCTTCTACTGCTTCCAGTTTAGATGCTTCAAAACAAGCAAATAGTCCCAAAGGGAAGAACAGCAGGATTGTCTCAGAAGTAAATGGGCGTAAAGAAGTCAAAGGGCACAGTTCTACAGGTCAAATCATAATTTTGAAATCCTCTTTTCAGCAGAATTCTGCTCCAACCAACAATATCAACAATATCAACAATATCGAGCCTCCACTCTCATCATTCAAGTTAGGAAAGAAGAGAACAAAATCTCCACGGAAACTGAACAGTCCAGATGTTGGTGTCACTAATACTGAAAAGAAAGCAGTAGACTCACTTCTACTGTTTCTAAAGAACAAAAAAGAGCAAAAGGGGAAATCTAAATTAGCTGCTCTTGTTGGCGAGTCCAATCCAAACTTGTCTCCAAGGCCACAAAAGCAGAGCAAAAAAAGGGAGCATCAACAGAAGCAGAAAGCTAAGCGGGTTCTGGATGTCAACAAAGAAAAGAAAAGAAAGCGTCAAACTTCACCAGGCATTGAAGAAGCTAAAAAGTTAAAGAGCCTTCAAATTAGTCTAGCCAAATCATGTGCTAATACAACCGCAAGTACAAATGCGGAAGACCCTTCTGATACCAAATGCTTGTTCACCTGTGATTCAGTGACTCCAAGACCATGTCCAGAAGCCAGAGTCGTCTTGGATTTGGAGCGTTTGACGTTAGTGGATCTAAAAGCCATTGCAAAACAACAGAAGATTAGGGGATACAGTTCGCTCAAGAAATCTAAGCTTACAGAAGAACTGAGTTTGAAGCTGGTTAGAGGTGGTTGTACATAATAGCAATCCGCCTAGTCCTCTCATTTCTTTTCAGGTAACATGTAGGTGATATTTTTGGATATACCAAGCCCAGAAAAGGTATAAAGGAGCCGTATTTGTTCTAACAAGGAAAGTTAAGTTCAAGGTTTCTAGCATCTTTCAGTGTTGACAAATCATTTGTGAACGGAACTGCTAGTTCTTTGTACAGAGAGGAGATATTGAGGATAGGGTGACTTACTGATGGTGTCGTTTCAAATTTAGCTTCTGTACACAAACTTTCGAAGTTTTCGTTGCAAGTAAATGATAAGAGATAGTGATATTGTACAAACAAATTAGGTGCCTTCAGTAGTTCAGTTTTATTTTCAATACCTTCTTTCCTTGGTTGAGCAGTTCCATATGTAAAGCAGAAAACTCATTTGCTGAGATGTTTCTAAAGTAATTTTTGAGAAGGTTTTCTCATAACATCCATTATCCGAATATACTCTCAAGAATATTGTGGTTGGCCCGCAGAAAGTAAAAACCTCTGGGAAAAATTGAAAAGGTGGCAGACCGGTTCAACTTTTTCGAATGTGAGAAACCTTGAGTGGGAAGGAACAAAAATAGTGCAGTTGTCTAAGACCGTGGTGGAATTAGTTGCTCACGAGGGATTTGTGGATGCCCAGTTGGAAGCTTTGGTAGCCTCCCCATAACATTTCTGAAGGTTCAGGTTGTGCAATATCCTCCATGGACCGTGCATTGAACAAAGGGCATCTCCATCGATAAGATAGTATCACAACTGCTATAAAAATTTGGCATACTACAGTACGAAAAAGCCAAAATTTAGCCACTTGCTTCACTGATATACCATCCATATTTTCGCACAAACATTGAATCACATGACACTGCCAAACCAATCGACTGAAGAGAGCAGGATCAATTGGTAATGCGAAGTTCAGCAATGCCAAACTAACCAAATTTGGCACAACGGAATTCCACAAAATTTGACTAGAAGAATAACTAGCCAATGGACTGGATTTTTGATGACCTCCTGCCAAAGTTTGACAACGGCAAGTTCTTTGCCTAGCCAACGGAAATGCTCTAAACTGCCAAATCTATCGTTTGAATGGCAAGTAGAGTCACAGGATCAGACTTGGGTTTTAGACATGACAAATCAAGATCCACCTGCTTCACCAGACCTAACATTTTTAGAACCAATTAACTGACTTTTCGATATATTATGATGATAAAGTATCCATTACAAAGGCAGTATATCCCTGTTTAGCTTCAAAATACAGTTCTTGATTCTTCCAAAAAGTGAATCTACATAGGTATTAAGTCCTTTATTGCCCATTATTTGGCGATGGAGAATTTATGGCTGCCTGAGAAGGGAAGGCCTATAAAAAGCATGGGTTTGTGCAATCTCAATGCGGTCCCTGGGATCATTCAAGGTTTCATCCCTCAATGCTTGAAGAATTGCTTGTGGTTTCTGTTCCCTGAAAATCAGCAATATCATGGCAGGCATAAGATACATAAAACTTGACTTGTTCGTCAACACAAGATTATTAAAGCTTTCTGCTTTCAAACTTGGTTAGCATGATTTGTACAGAATTTGGGATTCTTTTCTATCCCTAATCATCTCTTTCGACCTTTCAAACTCCAATTCAGAATGACCTTAAATGACTTGGTACCCAGGCCTAACCAGTTGCCAACCGTATTTTTTGTCGTTTCCATGCTAACAGAATAGACATAAAATAACCTTTCGCACATAGAGGCTGTACTGACGACCTCGAAGTTCTACATAGGGCAAGCTTCAACTACTCGTGAAAAAAAAAAAAAAAAAAGCTTCAACTGCTGAGTCACTTATTCTCTTTATTTGTTATGCGCGTACTTGTTCTCAAAATTATCTATGCCACATTTTTTCCTTTTTCAGTACTACTTGAAATTTGCATTTTCTTTAAAAATCTTAGGTCTTCTCACAGTGGAAAACCCCTTCCTCAAGCCCGTTAAACTTTTTCTTAATGAGTTAATATTCCTACATCTCAAAGTGATCTTAATTACTAATACAGAATACATTAATCATTATTTTGATTTTCGTTTTTGTTCATAAACATTTTGAAATGCTTGAAAATTCTTTTGTCCTTCCCCTATGTTTCCGACTATTTACTGAAATGTGACTTTTATCATCTGTACCATGTTTTGTCTCGTCACCATAGCACGCATATGACACGATTATTCAAAATTTATAACCATAGGTTGAACCATAAGCGAAACTTAATTTAGCATCATACGTATAGAAATTCAGAGAAGTACAATTTTTTACCTCTTTATCAATATTTTATAAAGAGTCTTCAGGATGGGACATAGCTCAACAGGAGCAACAGCCTTGTTTTCCTCAGGATGCGGTACACTTAAACTTGGTTGACTCAGAAGTTCGTAAAAGGCTCCTACTGCAGATACTCCCTGGAAGAACAAGGGCACAGTCAAGAACAGTTTTCGGTCAGGATTATAGAACCTTAGTGTATAAACGATCTAGAGAACTCAAATGTATCTATGATATGCAATCAGCTCAACTCTATCGCACTCTTGTATTACATGCACAATAAGAATTGCATTATCCAGTTTTCCTATTTTCACAAGTGCTAACAAGATTACTTTCTTCATCTTCTAAGAAAATTTTAAGACCTTTTCAAATCTCCAATAGCATAATTACCAGATTCGGATAAGACAAATATTTCAATGTTGTAACTAGCCAAGTACTGTAACTGGGATTAGTACCTGGATCATCCCCTTCCCGCTAATGCTATCACCCATGTCGAGGCTCAGTTCCCCCTTGGCAATCATTTGACCATACCATGCGTTACGACCTTTCAAAAGGGTTACGTAAGTATCAGCCAATAGAGGCCCAGCAAGCTTCTCAGGTTCTTCAGCCAACAAATGGGTGATAAATATCATCTCTGATGTACAATGTGCAAAATATACAGATTTGCTGGTGGCACTTTCATTTGTTAGAGCTGCTACCATTCCTGTGAAACCAAATCCAAAGCAAGTATTGGGAACTTAGGTCACAAACTCGACACAGTTCTCAATCACTTTAGTCTAATAAAGGTATTGTTTTTTGAGTTGTCAACCAGTCCTATTGTAAAGAAGACAGTTTCTCTTCTAGCCTGTATCCGTCACACAATACATAGAGTAATGTAGTGTTTCTGGTGTCATGTCCAGCTAATCAGCCTCCATGCATCAAGAATTTAGAATAATTAGAAGCTTTTAAAAAAAGTTGGTAGAAATTAAATGCAACTAACTAGATTTCTGTGATAGGTGTGCAAGTGAGTTAACAATTCAATTGTCAACATTCCGCCCATTATTGTAGTGTAGCATCAATAACTCTTATCCTAGATAATAGGTACAGCCTACCATTTTAGCGCTCGTGAATTCGTTTTTGCACGATTACCTGCCTTCATTTTAACCTAACATGGGTTGCAAAGAATAGGAAGGAAACTTAGAATTTGTCCTTCATTTACCTGTACTTACCCATCACTCACTGAATATCAAGAAACTAAAAACACTTACCAGCACCGATGGCATAGACATTCTTCAATCCTCCCATAACTTCATGAGTGACTAGGTCACTATTGTCCCACACAATGAAATGGGGTTGCCTCAAGAACTTTGCAAGTGGCTTCCTCCACTTCTCAGCGCCACAAATTCGAGCATTAGCATACTCCTTGTTGTAAATCTCTGAGGCAATATTTGGTCCACCCAAATAAAGAATGTTGTCTAATGGTACTCCAGCTGCCATGTATTCAAATTATGGTTTAGAAAAGTATAGAAAATGTACTTCCATGTCAAAGCAGAAAAGTAAATAATTAATCTTCTAAGAGAAAACTTCAAAGTATAATCAGAGATGAAAACGGGTATGGTTATGTCATGCGGGTTGTGCCTTTTATTGTTATGTCGTGCAGATAGTTAAGAAAGTTAGATATATAGTCTACACCTTATTCTTTCCACTTAATAATGTTAAGTTTGCCGCTTCACATGCAAAAAACCACTTTCTAATTTCCCCTCTTGTGCTACGTTCTAGAATAGAAAGTGTGCACTTAACGTTCCATTTTCCTCTGTTATGCAAACACCCACTTTCCACTTTTCTCAATTGTGAGAAGTTGCAAATTATTGTACAAACTCAGAGGTGTTGATACATGCTTTCATTTCGCACTGCCCATTGTTCTACTACCAACTGATTCTACCAGGATTCAACCAAATACATGGTTGATATGAGCAGAAATCTTGATATTGTGAGTTAATGATTTACAGGTTCAAAATTTCATTTTCTTTCATCTAAGTTACAAGGTTACAAGATTTCGGTCACTATATTTCTGCTATCCTTTCATGGTTGTAATGAAGGCAAAAACAAACTAATGCTAGTTTTACAAAGAAACCATGAAATTTGTGTCTTTCAATGTGTATGGGGCTAAGGAAAGACAAATAGTAGAAACAAAAGACACGATAGTTAGAGGAAGAACCTTACTTGCTCGATTTATCATTTGTGTTGGCGTAATTATGTGAGGAACAGTTTCCAATGCAGCCTCTATGCCCTTTGCCAAAGAGAGAATAATGGGCACACTGATCCTCTCTTTCCAATACTTACTGATCTCTTCAAACACCTCTCGCGTCTCCGTTGAAGGCAACCCATTCACAACAATGTCGGCATCCCAAACTGCCTCCTGCAAATTAGTCACAACTTTCAAAGGACAAAGCGGCGTGTCGATCATGTTCAAACAAAACCCATCTTTCAATATCTCATCTGCATAAAGTGTCCGTTCACCCAATCGCGCTTCCACGTACTTCAAATACGCACATCGCCTAATCAACCTCCTCAGCACATCTTCTCTTGAATTGATCACTTCAAAGAGGTGTTCTGCTGTGGATCTATCCACAGCTCTCCCGGGTCGCCTCCATATTCGGATTTGAACCTTATCGCGAAATTGACCATACCCATCTTGAAGTAAGGCTGCGAAAACACTGCCCCAAGCCCCGGCTCCAACACCCACGATCCTTAACAAATCACCCTCAGCTTTACCAAGAACTCGTCGGAGTTCATCGAGCTTCTCCTCCACGCCATTATGGTTTTGTACCCCATTTACGCAGGTATGAGCATGCATCACCTCAATACTTCCAGCAACCATCTTCTTCTTAATACCCACCTCGTATTTTTGTATAAATTGTGTACTCCCTATATCTCACAAGGCTTACTTTTTCTCAGAAGTACAGAAATCGAAAACTATATATCTCCCGATTCTTTATATGGGTTTTGCACCTTTCAACTTCACAAGGCTTGAAATCTTCTCAACTAATTAAATCAGATTTCAATAACAACCCACCTCTAATTCTGATGTTGGTTTTGTTTCCCCAATATATCGAACACTTAAACTCCTTAACTTAAATCACAATATTCTTCTCCCAAATCTTCCCAAGTGATTTTATTGGCAGATTCTCACCTAAACCAAACTTGTTCTTTGATCTCCACTCAAATTTTCTATTTTATTGTTCTGAACTCAAATTGGGATAAGAATGAACAGTATCATATACGTGTATCCTGCATTGAACACAAAGACTGCTATAGAAATAATGGAAAGTCTTCAACTTCGTATCCTCCGTCAACAATTTGTTCATCTACCCAACAAACAAGTAAATATAAAAACAAAATTTAAAATACCAACCTTTACTTGTCGGGTACTACAAAGCTGTAGAACTCAATTATTAGTCAAAATTCGAGAAAACCCACCAGAGGGTTTACTCTTAGAGCCCACATTGCTGGCTGAAAAGCACCATATGAAACCGCGAGAGAGAGAGAGAGAGAGAGAGAGAGTAGAATGAGAATCGCATGCAGTGGCGGGAGAGAGAAATGGAAATACGTGACCCAAATGAGAAGAGAAATTGTATGACTGTTTTTTGGGGAGGGGTTCCTAGTATCCAAGAGAAGGAGAGGTTGCATTGATGGATACAGTTGGAGTTGGAATGGGTGCCATTGCCAAAGGCATTTAAAGATCTTGGATACTGCCACCTTCCCCAACGGTCATTAAATTTTGGAGGGTGGGTTATCTTCGCTGGTAGGCTACTATTGGTCTTCCACTCTTACCAATTCCACAGAAACACTACAGTCACGGACCGGGAGGGTCGGTGACCGGCCACCGACCCCGTGTGGGGTTCACTCTGGGCCCCGCACGAATGATCCGAGCCGCTCAATAATTTAAAAAAAAAACTGAGTGGGCCATGTGAGAAATAAGCTCAATCCAATGTGTGTACGTGCTCGATCCAAGCCGTTCCAAAATCGGATGATCCGAGCCGTTCAAAAATAAAAGTTTGGAACGAGCACGTACACACATCGGATTGAGCTTATTTCTCACGTAGCCCACTCGGTTTTTTTTTTAAATTATTGAGCGGTTCGGATCATTCGTGCGGGACCCGGAGTAGACCTCACACGCGGTCAGTGGTCGGTCACCGACCCCTCGGTCGGTGACTGTAGCACTGCTGCCAATTCCATGCCCTCACTATCAAGATAACCATGAGGTCGGTAGGGGAGGAGTGTAGAAGCATTGCTGATACGAGGTTCAGGCTTTGTTTGGAATGCTAAAATATGCAACTAGTAGGTTTTAGGCATTCAGAATAGAGTTATAGAGGTGAAAGAACAAAAGAACATATTAAAGAAGTGGGATGATAGCTAAGTTGAAAGACACCATTTTCAATCTCATGTACAAGATTAATGGTCAAATTTCACCGACAATAACTAACAACTAACACTTCTTACATGTCAAAATAAAAACATGTGAAGTTGTATTTAGCAAGTGGGTTGTATTTGAAAGCTTGGTGGTTGTATTTGGAATTTTCCTTTTCAAAAGCCTCAGCTTCTTTTTAACAAATTCAAAAGTTACTTTTTTATTTTTTATATTTGTTTTCCGTGGTAAAAAGGAAAACAAAATTCACAAGTTACTTTTTCAAGCCTCATTCGTATGCGATTAGTATTGGTTTTTTCTTTCAAGCATCTCCAACCAAATACATTATTGTCATTCTATTTACAAGAACACAACTTGAACCACCCAATGGATAGACACACAACTTCTCCCAATAGTAGGAGAAATAGCATCACATAGGGAGTTTGGATACTAAAAACACAACAATATTTTGGGATAGCTTAGGCTTTTTCTATGATCAAACCTCTTTTCTAACAAATGGGGGAATTTCTTTTCTTCCATCCTTGAATGTTTTTCCAAGACCATATCCTGCACTTTATGGAATATCTCAATTTTAGACCTCCTCACCATCTTGACTACTAGACCTTTCACCACACTATGCATGTATACCTCATCTCGCCGTAGAAATTAAAATCCTCTCTGCCCATATTTCTCCCATTTAGCTAGATGTATATCTCTATGAAGTTTTTGACAACTCTCGAACATCGACCTTCACAACTCTCTTATGTAGTCCCTCTTTTAAATATTCTAGGTCTAGATAATATGGCATTGCCACACTTCTCTGCCATGAATGGCACCAAAGGCAATGCATCAGTAATTAAGTACAAGATAACTTACAACCAATGCAAAATGTTGCATACCTCACAAGTGAGTGTTTATTACAGTATATATTTATGGAATTCAGATGTGATATTTTGTGTTCGGAGAGTTTTTGTTGGGAATAGAGGCAATTTTCATTGACGGCGTTTGCAAAACAAGTTTGACAGGGGTAGTTATTGCAACTTTAAAAAACTTAGAGGACATTTCTACACTAGTCAGATAGCTTAAGGGAGTTTATTGTAAGTTAATCGTATTTGTTCATTAGTAGAATTCGAAAGGAATACGAGTACTCTACATACATTCATACAACACGTACATATGCATTTTGGGTACTTTCTCGGGTTTCAAAAAAATGATTTGAACCACTCATTTCATTCAAAATAAATTTTCTAGGGTCTTTGTATAAAATCAACTTTTTTGAATATCAATAGAAGTGTATATGAAAAATTCAAATTTCCTTTAAAATATAGGCCTTAAGTAAAATTGAATGTCTCGTAAATGTCTTTATCGATATCCGATAATATTGATCTTTTATGACAACTCTAAAAAAAAAATTGAAGAGGCTCAAATCATAAAAAAAAACACCCAAGACAGTCTCAAAATATGCATGTACGTATATAGATGAATGTACGTACAGATGAATGTACGTACGTACCAATAGCACAGAGGCGACTATTCGCAGCTCTGTATTTTCTCCCTTAGCCCATTATATTTCGGTAAATAGTTGTTGAGAATTATACATAATATTTCGATAAATAGCAAACAAGATTATATTTCGATAATTATATACTGAAAATGTATTTTAATTTCGAGAACTAACTGTCGAGTATAATTGAATAATGAGTTATGGGAGAAAATACGGGCAGCACAGCAGGGTGGAATTTAGAACCATTTTCTCGCAGTCTTGCTCGTTCACTCTCCACCCCATAGGCCTATAGGATTTTTCTGTAATTGCGGGAAGAAAAACCCTGATCGATCGACTGCTTTCTAGAGAGAGAGAGAGAGAGAGAGAGAGAGAGAGATGGAGATCAAACCAGTAGAGATCAGCAGCTCAAAGATGTTTGGTGGGTACAACAAGAGATACAAGCATTACAGCCCAACCCTTGGCTGCTCCATGACATTCCACATTTACTTCCCTCCTCCTCCTCCTCCTCCTCCTTCTTCTCACAAATTCGCCGTAAGTCTTCTTTCAAAATTCCCATTTGTTCCTTATACTTCCTTTTTGTTAAGGTTTGATCATTTAGTTCGAACGGACTAATAATGTTAGTCCGCTTGGGGGTTTATCATCAATCCGTTGTAACAGTATATTTATGCTTATGTATGTGTGCAATTCAATGTGTTTGTTTGTGGGCTACTTGCTATATGATTAATACTCGCCCTATAGACAGATACGCGGTGTTGTTGGTGGTTTTCGGTAAATGGGCGTGATTAAGTATGCACTGATGTCATATCTCATCTTGCTTGGTTTGTTTGGAATTTATGGAAAAGAAAAGAAAAGAAGGGAAAGTTAAGAAAATTTTCTCCATTATTTAGTTTGTAAAGAAAGGGGGGAGAAAATAGCAGATTATAGTCCGCTTGTGGGTTAATCATCAATCCATTGCAACAATATATTTAATGTGTATGTTTGTGGGATACTTGCTATGTGATTAATACTTGGCCTATAGGCTGATACGTGGTGGTGTTTGTAGTTTTCAGTAAATGGGTGTGAATTTAATATGCACTGTTCATATTTCATTTTGCTTGGTTTGTTTAGAACTTATGGTAAAGAAAAGAAAGGAAAGGAAAGTTCAGTTTTTGTTTCTTATTATTTTTGAAGACTTAAGCTTAGTTGATAAGTGATTTATCAATCAGATATTATACTCCAACATACTAACCGTTGGATGAAATTGATTGGAATGCAACTGACAAATTTTGCTCGACTCCTTTCATTACTAAGCAGGTACTCTATTGGCTCTCTGGCCTTACTTGCACAGATGAGAATTTCATAGCTAAATCTGGTGCCCAGCGTGTTGCTTCGAGTGAAGGTATCGCTCTGATTGCACCAGATACATCTCCAAGTAAGTCCAAATTCCATGAAATTGATTTGTAAATGCTGTGAATGAACAGCAGGTTTTCTGTGGTTATTAGAGCTTGATATTTTGCATATTTTTTGTTCCTTTTTCGTTCGCTTAAAGCCATTTGTGAACTAGCATTCTTCATTTAGACTTGATGAATTGATTACATTTTCCTCTATCTCCTCTTGGTCTCCCTTTGGATGACTATTTGTTCAATGGTTCAATCAACAACCAACATTCTATAGCACCTTCTGCATTGTTTAACATAAGTAAGACACTGTAAGCACAAGCGGGGGGTTTTGCAGTCAATCATATGATCTCAGTGCATATACTTCTATCCAGGGAAGATAGGCCCTTGTTAATTAGGAAAATTATAGCCAACGGAGTAAAATGGTGATTTCGTGGTGAAAGTTAAAAACAAACTGGGTAGTAACGTAGGAAGGTGCTATGAGCCTTGATTTTGCAACTTTGACCCTCAATAGGGATTCATGCATATTTTATTTAGCCGTCCTAACTGAGTTCTCCTCCTCATTTTGACATTGACTTTTGCTACTCATATTCTCAAGGGTCATTATCTAGAATATAAATCCTTCTTTTAATTGCCTTATTGTTATTGTGGTGACTTTGGTTTTAGAACCTGCTGTATTGACCATATCTTTCGTGGGAATTTTTATAGGAGGTCTGAATGTGGAAGGTGAGGCAGACAGCTGGGATTTTGGTGTAGGTAAGTAGTATGTGAGAAAAATTCTGAACCTTTACTCTTCAAGTACTGATGGAATAAATGCAGCAGTGCACAGTATTGATTGGTTATGGTTATACACTGATAGATTTCCCTACATGACCTCGATTGTGGTAAAATCTGGAGTCATTACATTAGTAATAGAAGAGTTGTGCGGGGTTCATCAAATGGTATGGCTTACGGCAACATACACCCCCCTGCTTTGATACATAAGAGTTTAACGTTTCTTTTTTATTCTTTATAAACGGAGTTTACCATGCTGTCTTGACTAGTGAATATGGTGTCAATATCAAGCTATTTGTAAGTTGTAACATGTATGTCTTTTTAGTAATCTTTGAGTGTGTGAAAGCATTATTTGCAATCATATAAAGCACAAGAAATCCTGACTCATTAGGGTAGTGTACCCTTTTCAGTCCCTACTCACGACAATGTTTATATTTACCTATCAATGCCTCCCTTTCTGTTTTTAGTAAGATCTACAAGTTATAGCAGTGACTCTTGTAAATCCTAGGCTTGTAGCTTAATAAGGCTTAAGTGATATCCATAATTTATTTTTGGGTTTTCAGTACTGCAAAGTTTGGGTCTAATAATGTGCTTCTGAGTTTAGATACTTCTGTTATTCTTTGTGAAATTAGAGTGAGCCTTTTTATCGGTTTGACCCTTCTTTTTGCTGATGGTTTGTCATGCCTTTCTTTAGTATATGGGTAACATCGTCTTGATGCTCTTTACTTAATAAATTGCTGTTACTTGTCCCTCAAAAATATGTTAGGTCCAGTAAGAAAACCATGCAGGTGTGAAATGACATCTATTCTCTTCTACTTCGTCTGGAACTTGGTATAGGATCTGTGTATCTTGTGGTAAACTTTCTTTGCTGTTTAGGTTCATTGTCTAGGAATTGATCAGTAATTGCAGAAGATAGTTGTCCATGTATGCTTTGTATACTAATGAATTTCTTCTGGCATAAAAGATAAGTCAGGCATTTAAAGCATTGTATGCACGCCCACTCTATGCTTTCAAATTTTTAGAATCCAATTTCATCGAATACAACTGAAGCATTGCAATGCTATCAACTTTCTTCTTCAAATCCCTTTCTTGTTGTATGCATTTGCATTCTTGAGTTGACGTGCATCGTGCCAGGAATAACAATTTTTTTTTTTGTTCATTGAAATGGCGGAAACTTCCCAATTAGACGTTTATTACTTTTTGCTTTATAGATTATAGCAGATTGTGAAGGTTTTACGGTTGTGTGCATTTGAAACCTTTTGTTGTGCATTCATTCCAGGCCATTCTAATGTAATTCGTTGAATTCACTTTATACTTGCTTTTGTTATATTCATCTGTGGTTTTCTTTTTTGTGTTCCCTTTCCTTCCTTTGTTCCGTCATGTACAAGAAGCGCGTAATCATTGCTGTTTCTGTTGCCTTTCATTTTTATCACATTTCATACGACAACAACAACAGAACCCATGTAGTCCCCAATCATGGGGGCATTGGCGGGGGTAGATTGGAGACAGACCTAACCTTTGGCAATATGTACAAAGTGGCTGCTCTCAGAATACCACTGAAAGTGTGGGGAATATCATGAAATTACTTCAAAGTCTTAAATATAGAAAGATGTCGCACCTCTTCCAAAGTCCAAACAGCCCCCTCCCCCTCCCAAAAGGAAAGAAAAAAGACCAAACCAAACCAAGCCTTAAGTTCCAATCAATTGGGGTTGGTTATGTGAAAAATCATTTTCTCCATTGAGCTCTATTAAGGGCAGCATGTTCTGTGATATCCTACAAACCTAGATCCTTAGAAACAACCTCTTCGAAAGTCAATTTTGGTCTACCTCTCCTAATGCTACCCTCTACCGTAATCATAGCACTCCTCCTAACTATTGCATCTTCCGATCTATGAAAGACATGTCTAAACAACCTTAATCTATAATCTCTCATCTTAGCTTCTATAAGTGCTACCCCTACCTTCTCGCGAAGGTTTCGTTTCTAATTCTATCTTGGGAACTCTTACCTCACATCCATCTAAACATTCCCATTTTAGCTACACTCACCGTACTCGCATGTTGTTTTTTAGTAGCCCAACACTCCGTGCCATATAGTGTGGTTGGTTTGGGAGAAATAAGACAAAGCAAAACAAAAAATTATAATCAAATGAAAACAATTAATCAGAAAAGAAAAAGTCCAAGGTATAGAGTTACAGAATTTCTGTTCCCATAACAAAAAACAGGGATGGTTGGTTTCAACCTGCACTCTCTTCATAAAATATCAGTATATTGTTTAGGGCTTCAGTTTTTTAGATTGCCAGCTCACAGCAGTTTTGCAGAATAGATAAATGGTTAGATGGAGTTACCAGATATTAATTTTCCGTTGCTTATTGGTTCCAAGAAATGAAGGGTATGAATTTGGAGAGATTGCAGTTTGCGAAGCTGCAACTGACTTTTGTGTGTTATTGGACCAGGTGCTGGGTTTTATCTCAATGCCACCCAAGATAAGTGGAAGAACTGGCAGATGTATGACTATGTTGTCAAGGAATTGCCACAACTGCTGAGTGAAAACTTTCCACAGCTTGATACAACACGAGCATCTATATTTGGTCATTCTATGGGTGGACATGGTGCTCTAACAATCTATTTGAAAAATCTGGACAAGTATAAGGTAACTTTCATGTGGCAACTCCCTTTGCCTTCAAGGTTTATAGTTTTAATGATATTTCTTGACTTCTCATATTTAGGTTGGCTATGTTCGGTCGTTTTGAGTACCATGTGAATAACTCCAATACTTGATTCAAATGGTTCTCTCTGACTTACGCAAAGTTTTCTGTTTTTACTTCCTTCTTACATGAGGCAATCGTTATGTAGTTATATTTTCCCACTAAATGAAAAGAAGAAAAAAAATAAGGTTTCCCAGTGACTTTATCTCAGTATGTTAGCAGTAGTGATAGACTTTTCTTGCCATATTGTCCACTGTCCAGTGTGGATAGGCATCTTGACTGCATTTCTTATGTTCTATTTCAATTGTATGCCTTTTGAGTTTCAATTCGACGTAATAAATTTTGGTGTTTGTTATATTCCTTTTGACTATTTTCATTTTGTTCTTTGTCCAGTCAGTGTCGGCCTTTTCACCGGTTGTGAATCCTCTTAACTGCCCTTGGGGTCAGAAGGCTTTCACAAACTATTTGGGTGCAAATAAAGCTGATTGGGAGGTAAATTCTTAGGCGAATCACACTCCCAAAGTGTCTTTAAGTTGGAACTTACGTGGCCTTGAATTCTGAACATGCAGGTTTATGATGCCACTTGCCTGATGGCCCTGATATCAAAGTTCAATGATGTCCGTGCTACCATTCTCATCGATCAAGTAAGCAATCATAGTCTTCCATTTTATCACTTCTACTTGCACAGATATTGTCACAGACCCTTACACAAGGTGTGGGTCCCGCAGCATGTGATAGAGTTTGTGTGCAAACTGGTTCCGAATCTAGGCATGGTAGCTTTTCCCATTTAAATGATTCACCATTGAATTGGATCTTTGTGACATCGTCAAACTTATAGCGGTCGATTTGATATTTTCTTCGATTTCACGTATTCCTTTGTGATCTCATTCAGATTTAAGATGTTTTTGAAGTTACTTTGGCAACCAAAATCTTTGGTCTAATCAGGAAGATATGCATTGCGGCACCTTCTTTTACTAAGATCTATGGGAAGAGATACCTAATTAATTGTAATAGCGTTGGTGTTTTATGCCATGTGAGAGATTAATTAGTGAACTGAAGAATTTTGTTATTGGCTTCTCAAATTTGCCATAGTAATTTGAGGAGTACCATACAAAATTGATGGTTGCGCATTTAGACTGATATTGAGATAGAGAATTCTTGTTTGTCTTTACTCTTTAGTACGGAGGGTGAAATTCACGCCGCTAGGTGTGCTGAAAGTTTGATTGTGATTCAACGAACTAGACGGTTCATGGATGCACATCACGTCCTCCATTCAGTGCTAACTTAGGTTTTTGCAAGATTATAAAATGATCTTTTCAGGAGGTTTTAGAATACATGAAATTCTTCCTTATGGGTGCTGTCTGAAGGACAGGTTTTTGTCAATCTTTGTGAAGAATAGGACCAGAGTTTGTTTAGGGAATGAAAAATGTAATAAATCCTTGTTTTTAGTACAAGTTGAATATATTTTTGGCACTGTAATACAAAGAATAGAATGTCTTTAAAGTGACAAACCATCTGGTTGGAGTAATGAAAGGTTAGCACAAAAAAGGTTGTGTAAGTACTTTAAAAATAAAAATCCTAGTTTCCAATTCTCTCATTTGAGTTTTCTGCACCACGTGATATTTACGGAAGAGGACCAGCTCTTCGATTTCATGAAATGGCTCCAGCCTGTGCCAAAATGTCCAAGGTTCTGCTAGATTGAAAGTACTTAACCAGGGAGAGTCGAGACCGGGCCAACACTTCAACCATCAACAAGTTTGTCCAAATCGGGGTTTTATATTGTGGGGTCGGAAAAAGTACTGGTATCTGTGATATGGCTATATATATCGGCCGATATCGGACAATATTGGCCAATATATTGGTTAATAACGGTATTGGAGTTCCAAAATCCCTTTACATTACGTAAGGCCGATACGATATGTAGCATCCTTTAATTAAAACCTTTGTCCAGATTGAAGAGAGAGCGTTCTTCCTAATTTACTACAATTATTTGTGCAGGGAGAGGATGACAAATTCTTGCACGATCAATTGATGCCCCACAAGTTTGAGGAGGCATGCAAGAAGGCTAAGGTTCCTCTTCTGTTGCGGCTTCAGCCTGGTTATGATCACTCTTACTATTTCATTGCCACCTTCATCGATGACCATATCCTCCACCATGCTCAAGCCCTTAAACTGTAGTTCCTTTAACCTTGTGTGTTTTCTTGAGTGTTTCAAGCACTATTTAGCGTATCCGTGACTTTCTATCAAAGCTTCTTCTATCTATTTAGGATACAAAAACAAGAAGCAGCTTTAGATATTACAGTGCTGCTTGCGTTATTAACGTAAAACTCCGATATGTTTGCTGCACTTGGAAGACTGATTGAAAATGATTCCCCTTAGTTTTCGCGTAGAATCGTTTTTTAAGTTATATTTAGCATTTCCTTCCACCCATTGATCTAATAAGATGATCTGCTTTTCCTCAGAGCAAGCCCTAGGGAAGCCGGCCGGTAAAGCTGTTGCTTTGGCCTTCCAAATATGGGGTACGAAGATGGCCCCCTTAATTTTGCAACAGAAAATGTGAGAGAGTAAATTCGTAAGTCATAAATTGATGCAACTAGATCAATCTTTTGCGCGTTTCTTGACTTGAAAAAGTTTCTTTGATTTATTAGGCTTGACTTGGTAGCGTTACGGTAACAAGGCCAGATTTTATTCTTAGAATTCTTGTGTAAAAGTTGATAGAAGGTAAAATTTTAAAAAAGCCCTGAACTTTTAATAACTTAAAAAAAAAAAAACACTTCAACTTTAACTAATGACGAAAAGACACCTGAACTTATCATTTTGTTAACCATTTCGTTAACAATTAGGCTCCCGCCGTCCAATTCTGTGAATTTGTAACGGATGGAGCTAATGGAAGGTGTTATCATTTTTCTTTTTTCTTTTTAAAAATTTTTACTCTTTACTTTCAAAAATTACTTTTCACTCATTCTTTTTTTAATAGTAAATAAATATGCAGTAATGTTTTTTTTTCTAACTATTTATCAAAAAATACTGTAGCTCTATTTTTTATTATTTACAAACAAAAATTTAACCCTCCCTTTTTTTTTACTTTCAAATTTTACTTTTTCCTCTCCCCTCTTTTTTTTATTTTATTAAAAATCCGACCTTATACCACCAATCAACCCCACAACCAACCGCCAATGCTCTAGCCTCAATTTCAAAAATTTGAAATTACTTTAACCCCCTTTTTTTTTACTTCTTACTTCAAAAAATTAACTTTCAACTCTTTTTTATTAATAAATAAATAAGTAATAAAGTTCTTTTTTCTTACTATTTCCCAAAAGGTACTTTCACCCCCCTTTTTTTAATTTATTATTTTCAAATTTTACCTTTCCCTCTCTTCCTCTTTTTTTTTTAGAAATTCAATCCTACACCACCAATTAGCCCCACAACCAACTGATAGGGGAATTTCAGATTTTCTCAATATCCAAACCTTAAATCAGGGGGGGGTTGGTAATTTGAAAGTAAAAAATGGGGGGTTAAAGTTATTTTTGTTGATGAATAGTAAACAAAAACTTTATTGCATATTTGTTTACTACTAAAAAAAAAGGTTAAAAGAAAATTTTGAAAGTAAAATGAAAAAAAGAAGAAGAAAGGTTAAAAGATGGAGGTTAAAAGTAATTTTGAATTTCTAAAATTGGGTTTGGGCTTTGGTGGTTGGTTGTGGGGTGGATTGGTGGTGTGGGGTCAAATTTCTTAAAAGAAAGACGGGTAGAGAGAGAGAAGGGAGAGGGGAAAGCTAAAATTTGAAAGTTAAAAAAATAGGAGAATTAAAGTTATTTTTGTAAATAGTAAAAATAGAGTTAAAGTAACTTTTGATAAATGGTAAGGAAAAAAAATTTTTATTACATATTTATTTACTACTAAAATAAAATAAAGAGTTAAAAGTAATTTTTGAAAGTAAAAAGAAAAAAAAAAAAAGAAAGGTTAACACCTTCCGCTAGCTCCATCCATTACAAGTTGACGGAATTGGACAGATGGGGCCTAATTATTAACGGAATGATAAGTTAATGTGTCTTTTTGTCATTAGTTAAAGTCCAAGTTTTTTTTTTTTTTGTAAAATTTCTGAAAGTTCAGGTTTTTTTTTGAAATTTTCCCTGGATAGAGCTCCAACTTAATGGTTTGCTTGGGTTCCTAATTTTACTCAGGACTGGCCCTGCTTGCCTAATTTTGCTTGTAGGTTGGACACAGTAAAGTCTACATAATGTGTACTTTGTGGTCTAGATTTTGGCCGACGCACAAAAATGGTCAACGTCAAGCCCGATTGGCCCAAGGGCTTCTCTCTGCCGTTTCCGCTTATAGAAATGACCTCGAGCTCAGAGATGCAAAAAATAGTACTAACCACACATTTTCCATAAAGTCCAAGCCCATGGACGCATGCGAGCGAGAGAGAGAGAGAGAGAGAGATCTATCAATGCTGCCCATATTTCTCTCCATATAATATCCCCCCAAAATAATGCAGCTTTCTTATGCTTACAAAATCGTTGCTCTAACAAGAGTTCTATGACGGAATTTGGGGTAAGAGAGATCTCCTAACTATACATGCCAAAATCTACCAGTGTAATAAACCGGCAAAATGGCCAGAAAGTCTTGAATGAATAATCTGTACAACACACCATGATACAATTTTCCTTCTTGTCCTTCGTACTTCTCCGTTGGACCTAATGCAAAAAGGTCGCAAAGTTTTGTCATATCCTCCACAGAACAAGGGCTTGATCATGATCAGCCAAAGCAAGGTTTCCCTGTCATAGAATCATTACCCATTTGACAAGTTTTAACTTCAACCACGGCCTGAAATATCTTCCTCAGCTCCAGCTCTGAATCAAGAGCCGCTTCATGAATAAGTGGGTTTTGGGTCTTCTCTTGAAACACAACTGACGGAGGAGTAAACGCCGGTTCAAGGGTTTCGTTGACACTCTTGGTTGGCCTTTTTGGCCTCTTGGGTCTCTGTTGCTGTGAATCAGTGTTTTGAAGGGAATCGTCCAGTTCGAAGTCCATCGCGTCCTAGAGTTGGGGGATGAAGAATCAGCACTTTTTGGAACATCTCGAGGCCTTGGCTTTGAATGAGTCTGTGTCTCATTGGTAGCTTTCCTCTGTAAACAGAAAACCTAAACATTTACAACTGTAACTTATAGCCATTGAAGTAGAGTTCAATGTTTTGTAAATGTGCACTGAAACTGAACTTTTTTACATAAAAAAGTAACGATGTCTACCTGCAAATAAACAAATAAGAGAAATAGACCAAGAACCATAAAAGGTGGCTTGACGATGAGACAATATGCCCTCAGCAAGAAAATTGATAATGAAATAAGGAAAGAGTAGCACAGCTTCTATTTGCAGAGTATACTCTAGTCTCTAGTAGACTAGTACTATGACCTAATTAAAAGGAAGCCTCGTCTGCTAAAAGACAATCAAAAAATTAATAGCTAGATGACACTTGAGTATTGAGCATATGCTTGTACCATAGTCTTCAAAGTAAGTTGATGTGGCTAGTATCAGAAGACAATCCAGAAGACGGTAGTTTGAACGGCAAAATTAAGAGTAAGGAGATGCACCTTTTTACTACTAGACTTCGCTTTCTCAGGGTCAGGAGAGGCCTCAACTCCATTTCCCTGCGGTCCAGCGTTTGAAAGATCTTCCAAAGATGCATCACCTTCTGCATCTATCCGTATAGCTTTCGTTCCACCTCTTTTCTTTTGTCTATCCCTAGCCTAATAAGGAAGAAGTACCAGGAAAGGAAATTTAAACATGGTGAAAGATGACTTTTAAGATGTGAAACCCTTTTGAAAAAATGCAAGTGTTTGGAAGACTAGGAAAACACCCAACTACTAAAATCACACCCACCTGCAGGGGAATTTCTTTCAATTTTTGCTCCAACTGTGCATCATCAATAAGCAAAGAAACAACATCCTCAGGAGCCAATAGGTCACCCTGTACATGACCACCTGTCATGACGAGCTGCTGAACAGCGTTCTTCTGACTCGCCCTCTGCAAAATCTTCTCTTCAACTGTCTCTTTACAAATTAACCTATAGACCGTGACCTAAATTATGGAAAAAGGTTTAGATTCTTTAGAATACTAATAACATTGGTAGGTGCCACATGAGGGTGACGAGAGAATACAGAGCAAAGGACAAATCTTTTAACTGGTTATATTAAGAAAACGCAAAATGCATTTTTAAAAACTGAATGATCCAGGTAGATCACAAATAACTCAGGCATAAAAACCAACATTCAGCACCCCAAAATGCCGCACCCTGTCAACAGCAGCTTTAAAAAAATTGGACTTGGCAGCCTTCTTACAAACACACTACACGTGAAAGATTTCTACATTTAAACTTCATGTCAACCAATTGTCTAGAAAATAATTTCCTCAGAGGTTCTTGTGTATAAGTCTAAAGATACTAAAGCTTGTTCCAAATCTACAAGGTAGCAGACTATTTTTCTCTATGAATTTCAACCTTATCAATGTGATCTGTCATGGTCTTGGACATCATTCTTCAATTTTTACTTCCGATGTTAATAGAAGGATAAATTGACTCCACAACTTGGCCATTTCTTTTCCCAATTTTTAAACCAGCCAAGAGTGGATCCAAACCATTTCACATGCAGTTTTAATGGAACACCGTAAAAGGAGGAAACTAACATCTTTAGTCTGACCCAGCCGATGAGCTCTATCCATTGCCTGTAAATCTAAGGTAGGATTCCAGTCACTCTCGTAGAAAATGACAGTATCAGCAGCTGTCAGGTTGATGCCTAGTCCACCAGCTCTAGTACTTAGCAAAAAGACAAAGATATCATTCCTGCAATGAGACAATAAATAACTTAATTAGAGCCACTCCCAATGTTTATGGGACATGATTGAGTGATGATAAAAACAGGAATGTGCATCAGCTATGAAAGATGTACAATAAATTTGACAACCCATACCTGTGCTGGAAGTCCCTGACCATGTCTCTGCGATCCATTATGGTGGAGGATCCATCCAGCCTTAGGTATCTATATTTTCTATAATTCATGTAGTCCTGCAATTGAATGACAAAATGAGCGAAAAAACAAAATTCCAGAAATCCAGTATATAGTTAAAGAGAAATGGTCCAGTAAAATTAACAGCAAGGTGTCAAGACACCAAGTGCCAGTTTGTTTGATTGAATTAATAGTGCAGCATATAATGCAGAGGATAAGTAATAACATCAGCCTAATAATGATGGGGTCAATGTACCACAATACCCAAAGCTATTATATCCAAGTGTTTGCGGGATTTCTTATCTGATGGATACTTAATCTTCACCACAGAAGTTTCAAATGTAGGGTATTGGTACTCTTTTATTTATAGTCGAACCCGATGGTCAAATCTGGGAAAAAAAGGGGGCCCCAAGATAACTTGCAAGCTCAGCTTATGACGAGAACCTTGTGCAAGACTTATGAACTAGTGTCATGGTACCTGGTGCATCGGATTAAATTACTCAAAACAAAACAAAAACTTGCTTAAATTACTTAAAAAGACCAAGCTAAATTGGAAGTTACCTAATAACCCTGCAGTGTTACAAGCGATATTGATTTATACACTTATTTGAACTGAGACTACTACTATGCATTGGATACAAAACTGTTCAAAAACATAGGTTTAACATTTCCCTATTCAGAACTTATCAATCAGAGGGTTTACAATTCATACCCAAGGAACCTCGACAAGTATTTTCAACCAAAGCTTTCTCCAATTTTAGTGCCGGAAGTTAGTACACATGGGCATCCATCATTAACAGAAGTTCCCATCCTATAATTGTCTGATTCTACACTGACTTATGAAAAATGTAAAGCTTTTCTGCAACTTAAACTCTATGTTCCGCCAGTGAAAGTCAATAAGGTCCATTTTCATGAGGCAAATCAAAAAAAATAAACGGAAAACAATACACCAAAAGACGCACCCGTTTGTGGAGGAGACTACAGACGCCAAAGATAATAATTGAAATGAAGTCCAATTTTGACCAAAGCGACTTTCTTCCCTTCTACTGATAGAATCCCAGAGAGAGAGAGAGAGAGAGAGGGTACCTCAATAATATTCAGCATTTTTGTCATCTGTGCAAATAGAAGAACACGGTGATTTTCATGCCCTCAAGCGCTTCAGCAGTATATCTAATGTCTGAAGCTTTCCAGAGTCCTGAGAGAGCAAAATTTGAAATTTCAACTTCAGTGTCATCTCAAACATGCCATTAACCCGTACATTCATAAAATACATGAAAAAAACTAGGAAGGAGGAACTAGTGCTACCGTAAGCATCTTTGCAGGGTCAAAGCTTTGCATGGGTGGACATGAACCAAATATTTCGTATGTTAGATGCAGGGCAGGTTGCGAAACAGGCAGTTCAGCGTCAATCTCTTCAATCAGACAGTGAGGAGGACAATCCGGCATCCTAGGGCCACTAAAATCGGATGTCCGTGCAAATCCAGTTAACAACCTCTTAGCCCAAGGGTGATGTAGTTCTTCAAGCATTTGGTAAGCAAAGTTCCTATCTGAGCATTGGGCATTGATCTATCAACAACACCAGCCATGTAAAAAGAATATGCAAACATTAGTAAATTCCTGGTTATGAATAGAAAGAACACCACCCACCAAAGATTGGTATGTCTTGATTTCACTCTTTTTGAAAGACTTATTTTCGTCTTTTTTAGTTTCTGATCACCATTGCAGGCGGAAAGAATAGGAAAAGTAAACAACTTCACATCATGGACTAAACTTGATAAAAGTTAAAAAAATACAGAAGTACGCCAAAATAAGTTGAATTTTGTCTATTATTATCTTTAGTTAATGTTTTCCAAAGTCTGTCCAAATAATTTTACTTATTCTATTCCTCTAGTCGAGACGCATCAAAAGAGAGAAAATTTGATCCAAAACTCAAAGAAGTTCAGAAAGAAAACTAGTATGGATAACATTAATTTATCAAATATACAGAAATCCAAAAAAAACTCACAGGGGGTGCTCTGGTCCTGGGAATGGACCTGTAGGCTGAATGGAGAAGCCTAACATTTGATAGAAATCTATCCTGATGTGACATGACTAAAGCCTCAAATGGAGCTTCCACAGGACCTGTAGCAAGTCTCCTTCTAAATAGACTGGTCTGTGACTTTGACGGCAGCAGCAACATTCGCGTGACTGCTCTTACTTTTTCCTTCTCAAGTTGACTACAATCAAGATCATCGTCCTCAGCTTCCATAAGCAAGTTGAGGACATCATCCAGGAATTGTTGATCCCCCTTTACCATAGAAAATAATAATCTCTCCATAAAAGAACCAGTTGTCAGAAATGACACCTCTGCTGGGGACAAATCAATCAAATGAGCGAACCCAAATGTTCCACTTTGAGCAGAACACCCATTTGAGCTACTCCCTACTGCAAACATAGATTGACAAACATTTTCTGGCGAGAAAACGTTAAAATGTTTCTCAAATGATTCTCTGCTAACACCATGATGTACAGCAGAACAAAATGTGCTGGGACTCCGAACAACTTCTTGGTAGACCAGCTTTGGTATCTGGAAAAGGCATACAGCAATTGTTCAGCCCAGATACAAAGGGAGAATTGTCCACATAAGCGTATTATCTTCTTATAGGCTGCATACTCTAGAACTGTTGGGAGATAGAAGAAGGTACAACACTGGCAACACTAACTCATGTGTAATAGCTTTAGAAATTACCTCATATGTAATAGGATTCCGACCTCCAGAGTAGTACACATCTTCCAACTCCCCAAATGGTGGGGGCAAAAGAGAATTCGGAATGTCTCCAAAATAAAAGTATGTACTTCCTTCGTTTCTTTCAAATAACTCAGGATGGTTGCAAACCTAACATAATAGGAAACAAGATATGATCATTGATCATAGACAATGAAGTCTAAACATTGAAAGCAAAGGCAGATAAAATTTACAAAAAAATCCCTATTTGTCACGCGTTACTATGTAAACACAGAAGTACCAAACCAATGAAAGAATCACAAAAAGGCAAAGAAAGTACCTTTCTCAGCTGAATGACAATGTTCATTAAGTTCATAATTTTAATCTCATTAAGATGCCCACGGTTGCTGTCAAACAACTCAGCAAGAGATATCTTGTTCTTTATAGCTTGATAGAAAGCTTGCTGCCGAGAACTTAACTTGCAGTGCATTGTGACCTCCGTTTTGGTGGTTAACTCAGAAACCACATCTTTTTTAACCCGCCGCAGCATGAAAGGCTTTAGAATTGCATGCTGGCAAATGAAGAGCGGCCAAAAATATTGATCAGAAAAACTTCCTCGTAAAAGACAAAGCCATGATAATCATCCACATGGAAGTTTTCAAATTTTCACAGCAAGCCTAGATCATATTGATCAATTACAAGCAAAATGTTTACTCACATGCCATATTCAAAAATAAATTTTAGAAACTAGACACCAACTCACCAATCTATTAAGCTGATGTTCGTTCAACGTGCCCCCATGTTCTGCATGGCTCTCGATCCTAATAGCACAAGATAAAGACAAAAGTCAAAATCTAAGACCATTGATGATATAAGTGGGAAGACATATTATCTTCCACAAGAAACTTACCCTTTTGAAAACCACTCGTTGAACTGTTCGTGGCTGTCAAATAAGGTTGGCATAATGAAATGCAGTAGGGACCATAATTCTGCCATGTTATTCTGGATTGGTGTACCAGTCAGAAGCAAGCGGTTTCGACAATTAAAGCTGAGAAGTGTCTTCCACCTAATACTGCAAGTTCAAAGTCATTACAGATATGAGTAAAAGGAAGTACAAGGTTACTGATAGTTATAAAAGATTGCAACCGGGGAAAACGGCCACATGTAAAACTTTGTGTAGTAAGAAACAGAAAAACAAAAAGCAAATATTATAAATTAGCACTGAGCCACTGAGAAATATCAAGAAGATCAACATAAACACTATGTGCACAAACTTCAGAAAGTATAATCATCAACATCTAAACTGTATCTGGGACTGTTGAAAATACATAACAAAAGAAACAGAGTGGCTTGTAAGTTCAGATCAAAACACAATTTCTATTTTCATTTATTTGGGCGAGAGTGGGGGATGCAAACAAAAACCTATTCCCAGGTAAATTCTGCTTTTACAGGAACCATTTAGATCAAACAACAAAGTAACCTCAAAGATGTAACTTCAAACCTGTTCGAACTTTTGATTGCCTGGGCTTCATCCAAAACCATGTATTGCCATTTCACACGCCGGAAGTACTTTTCATCAGACACTAGCAATGAGTAGCTGGTGATGAGAATATGAAATCCAGCCTCCCTGACAAGAGAAAATTGGAACTGATTATCCAAAAAGAAGACACTGTATTGCATCTTCGAAACACATTATAACGGATAGAGAAGGGAGGAGGAAGACTTTCTAACACCAGGACCCATGTCCCAACATCGCATCAGGAAGCCAACTGAATGACGAAAATGAACAAGTGGCCTCCATAATTTAGTTCAAGATTGGATATTATTACAAGGCATATCACTCTTGTGAAGCTTCCAAATGAGCATGTATTTATTGGTCAGAAATAAGATAACAACTGCTGACTTCCATACACATTCTATTTGGGATGGTAAGGTTCCGCATTTTGAGGGTCAGGAGTTTCTTCCCTTCATCACTTTCCTTTTTCGTCACTTTTTTACTGTTTCATCTATTCCTCTTAATTTTTTGGCAAAATAGGATAGTTCATCGTCTTGTTCTTTCTTTGTAATTCATCTTTCAATTTGACATAATTTGTTCAGTCCCAAGGATAATTACAGAGGCCATTACTCCAATCCAAGATACAGAGATAGTCCATGACATTCTTTGTCATGTCAGAGCCACTTCCAAGGATATGATGCCAAACAATTCAAACCCCATTTCATGCACCAACTATGGTGCCACTATTCAATTTTGATGCAACGCACTTCAGTCAAGCACTATGCAAATTAGTGTGTTACCCTGATAATTGAAATGTCAAAAGGACATATCATTTTCTCGTCTAACCAAGGGAAAGAAAAGAAACGCCCTTTAAAAAAAACAAAAAAAACAAAACAAAAGGAAATGAACAATGACAACAGGCAATTACCGGCGATAGAGACGCTTTGGGTTTATGTTTTTCCTAAGTATCGTCCGTTCTTGAGGCCCACCCCAATATGGAAGAATTTTCATGTCAGGACAGAAACGGCCAATTTCATCAGCCCAGTTGTTTAAGACAGATGCAGGTGCAACAACAAGAAAAGGACCCCATATATTCTTTTCCTGCACGGCATAACCAAGCCACTGTTAGAAATGTCCTAGCACAAACAACCCGCAGTATTATAAGAGACTTTCCATAAAAATAGACCCCCTCCCTCCCACGTTATCCCTTTCAAATTTGGGACATTCCAAAATGCAAGTCCTCCTAAGAACGAGTCAAAGCAAAAGCTAGTGAATTTTTCCATAATCGCTTACAAATATAAATCCTTTTGAGCTTATTTTAAAGTGAAAATGAAAGGACAAAATGGTAATTAATGCTTTTCAATTTAAACCTGAAAGCATTAACGGTATGCCCCCCAAAAAATTTCTCTCCCAAAAAGGAATAACACTTTGAGACGGAGGCTGTAACAAAGTAAGAACTTACTTCAGCTAAATGAGCCAGAAAAGCCATGGCTTGGATAGTCTTTCCCAGGCCCATTTCATCAGCGAGTATACCATTCAAACCCTAAATCACGTCAGACCAGTTGAAGTTAGCAGCCACGTAGAAAGACATGGGAGCGTTTACAAAGAGAAACCAGCAAGTCCAGTCCCAATACCTGCTCATAACAATTTACCAGCCATTGAAGACCTTTAAGCTGATACTCTTTGAGGGTACCTTTAAATAACTCTGGTGTCTGCACTGATGATTTTATAGGCATAGTCGATCTGACAGCATTGTAAAGGCAAAATTCAGTAACTAACAGAAGGAAACATTGAAATGCTATGGGTAAAATTTGCACATACTTTCTGTTAAGTTCTTGAAAATCCTTTTGATTACCCACTATTTCACGAGTCTCGTAAACCACACAAACCATGGTCCCCAAATATTTTGTATATTGTTTGATAGCATCAATTCTATTCATGAGAGGTGTAAATGTCTATCATTGATTTTCCACCATAGATCACATAAATTATATCCCCCAGGGTAAAGCAACGGATGGAGTCCTTTTTCTTTTTAATTTAAGGCATGGTGCTTATGTTAGCAATTTATTTAATTTTTTCCTGACTTCATCCTCGTCTCTGTTCTAAATGGCGGCCGCCGAGGCCGCCTAGGCACCGCCTAGGCGCTTGGAGGTACCCTGCCGCCACGCCAATACCCCTTGGCGTTTGATTTGGAGCCCAGGGAGGTTTGGCGGTGTTTGGCGGCCGCCTAGGCGACCTTGGCGGTCTTGGAGGCCGCCTAGGCTGCCTTGGCGGCCATGGCGGTCTCGGCGATTTGGCGCCCAGGGAGGTTTGGCGGCCGCCTAGGCGGCCTTGGCGGTCTTGGCGGGCCTTGGCGGCGTCATCGACGTCTTTGGAGGCCTTTGGCGGCCTAATGTATAGTATTAAACTAATGTAGATCAAGTTTTGGAAGGGTATGGAGGAGAAGAGTTAAAGAAAGGAGATGAACTTTTAACTAGGCATTAGGGATCTCCGATCTCGTTTATTTCTACTTATTGTCTTATTCAACTTATTTGCTAGTTGCTACTACTTAATTCATTTGGGTTTGTACATTAAACTTTGCATTATGGTTATGTAGAACTTTGAACTTGTATTATGGATACATAGAATATAGTTTGATTGAATAATGGTTTGTTAAAAAAAAAAAAAAAAAAAAAAAACGCCGAATTGCTTGGCGGCGCCTAGGCGGCTTGGCGCTTGGAGGTGGGTCTCCGCCCTACTAGCGCCAAGCGCCATTTAGAACATTGATCCTCGTTGAAATGCCTCTAACATCCTAAAAATTTAACGGGGAAAAAAGAGTGATGTAGCGGAAGCAGGGAAACTTACGGATGCAATAAATCTATGTTAGTAGATCCTGCAAATGAAGCATCCTCCTGAGGGGCCTCCAAATCAGCAGCATCCCGCAGCTTCAAACATTCAGTATCAAAAGTACTCGTCAGTTTTTTCTGCTTCGATACTGCATGTTGAGCAGCTCTTAATGCTTCCCTTTTCAATTCAGCCTCCTCAGGATCTTCTTCCTCTCCAAGCTTAGCTTCTAAAGAACTCAAAAGCATTTCTTGCTCATTCAATAAATCATCGCCCACAGGCAACACTTCAGAGGATTGTGAAGCAGACTTGTTTTGCATAAAATGACTGTAGAGTTCTGTTTGTGACAACAAGAAATTGAGCCTCTGTTGTTGCCTCTTTGCTTCACGAAGCTCCTGTTCACGCTTTAAAGCTTCTGCAGCTTCTCTTTCCTCTCTTTTCCTCACTTCTGCCTGAAAAAAGAAAGGTCACATATTTCTGGCAAAATCATCCAAAAGTAAGTTGTATGAACTCAAAGCCCCAGTTGCAGCAGTAAATTGGTGGCGGAATTGAGGATGGAATTTGATTTGTTAAAGGGGCTTCTTTGGGTTCTCTTATACGAACATTTTAGGTTGGTCAGGAATCAGTTTAGCATCTTGCTGATGTTGCAAATCTTGGGTCCAGGAGGCCACATGATTTTTAGGGAATGCATGCCAACCTAGTTGCCACACATTCCTTCTACAATGATGCTGTTTCTCTTCATAGTCCTTGCTGTTTACCTTCTTTTTTTTCCTTTCTTTTTTTTTTTTGCAAAAACTAATATTCTCTTGGTTTCGAGCAATCGCACAAAGGAGAATTTAAATCCCATCAAAAAAATGTCCCTGGAAATCCAGCTTGAGTTCAACAGCAGCTGTTAAGATTATATGTCAGAAAGTTGACAAATGTGAAGGTCATTAAGAAAAGCACAGGAAGTACTAGGCACTGATCTCGAATCCCAATTGAGATGAGGTAGAAAAATTCACAAACTTAAATAACACTCCTCCTTTTTCTGGCACGTATATGATAATAAAATTAACTCATTCAGGATTATATGTAGACTCATTTGCATAACACTGAGAAACCATATAAATAAAGACAACGGGTAAATATAAAACACTACGTTCATATGCATGGGCTTTTAGTGGATTCCTTCAAAACATAAGTCCTATCCCACACAAATTTAACAGATGAAAAAGAAGAGTACCATCTCTTTATCAACTCTCTTCCAGAACAACACCATGTCTCTGGCCAGTTTCCTTGTGCGAATTGCAGCCCCTCTCATCAATTTAAGGGATCTACTCACCTTCATTTTCACCTGTAAAAGAAAACAAACCAATAAGCTTGCAGAATAGAACAACAAACCCAACTAATCGGTATACCGTAAACATGAAAACTTCTAATACTAACTATGATTGTCTGTAGCCTTAATTAGAGTTCAAAAATATCAATATGACCACAAGATAGGTAAGCTAAGAGGCCCCAGATGACTATATCTACCTCTCTTTGGCAGGTCTCAGAGAACCTCTTGGCATCAGCTACTTGCTTCCTGTGGAAGTTTGTGAAAACCTTTTGATGTTTCGGTACGTCTTTTCTAACAATGTTAACCCAATATTTCCCAATCTTATCCATTTCTTCCTTCTCAATCATAGAAGGGTCTTTCTTCACCTTCTGTCTCTTAGGTAGACTTCGTTCGATGATCTGTCATGCAACAATTCCATATTACCGAATAAGAAAACCAGCCCCAACATCACTCTCCAGTAGGAAAACCAAATGTGATCACCTTATTTCAACTCAAAGAAAATGCTTACCTCATATGTATCACCTTTCTCCAACACCTTCACATAGTAAACCTGCAAAACACCACCCTCCGACAAGATAGATCGCCTTATTCCTCCAGCTGCCCCCTCAGGGACGGAAAATGCATCCAGCTCAATGTCACTTACTTTCAGATTAAACTTTTGACCTGAATTACTAACCGACATGGCTTTCAATCTAGCCTGAAGTGATTCATATTGGGTCCTGGGCTCACCCATTCCCGCCTGGCTTCCGGGCCCAAACCTCTTATCATTTGCCATCATTGCAGCCAATGACCCCAGATCAAGAGTGCCCTTAAGGTAAAATTCTTCTACCCTGATATCTGACATACGTGGCAAGTTCAGCGACGCTGCCAGCTTTTCATAGGTTGGGGGTATCCTATAAGTGATGCCATCCCCAATATCCAGGTAAGCAGGCTCATAAATTGATCTGCAAAATATTTTCCAAATGTCATGCAATTGACAACAACAACAAAAAAAACAGAAAAAAGAAAAAAAGTCAGAGGTCCCAGAATACTAGTCTTTCAAATATCTCATCATTCAAACAAGATTTCACTTCAGGGAAGAAGAAAACCTGTCGATGCCATATTCTGGTGCAAAATCTGCTTCATGATGGTTCCCCAGCTTCTGAGAACCACCATTGTTGAGAAAATCTGATGTTATTTCAGATTTTCGAACCTTGGAACTACTTTTAAGGACCGGAATCCCAATTCGGGTAGATGAAGGAGTGGTAGAAGAATTATTGGGCCTCCTCTTGTACTTCTGAATATGCTCTCCAAGCATTGCCCTGTACCGCTCCTCTGTAATACGGACGCCGTAACTGCTGTCCTCTTCGTCCTCGCTACCATATGTGGTCTGCTTCTTCTTCTTAGCCGAACTCAAGTCCCTCTTTGACATAATCCCATTACTACGGTCTCCCATGACTCCACCTACTTGTAACCGACAAAAAACAGATTCATAAGTTCAGACTTAACTAGCTCAGATCATCAAGTCTTCCGAAAACAACAAACCGAATTGCGATACTTGAATATCAAAATGGAGACATGGCGAATATAAACAAAATCCAAATTGGTCAGTGAAAAAGGAAACCAACAAAATAAAGACTGGAAAAAAAAACATTGAAAACTTTGAAGAATCAAAGTGCCTACCTTGGCTACCTCTGCTCTCATCCTGACTACTATTCCCATAACAATCAAAATCATCATCTTGTTGTGGTAGTTGAAAGTTCATCAAAGACTACAACACAACCCAGAAACAAAAAAAATACATACTTTAAACGAAAAATCACTCAAAAGTTTAAGGAGACCCCCCAAAAAAAAAAAAAACGAAATTAGGCATACCCAATTCGAATTACCAAGAAAAGACGAGTAAAAATTTGCAGAATAACATAAAGGCCTTAGCTTTCTACAAAAAAACAACTCAATTGAACAAAACAAGAACAACCCAATTGAAAAGAGAGAAAACCCATGTCAAATACCTCAAGATTGAAGAGATTCGAGTAGGAGAACGAGCTCTTCGGCTGCCGCTCGCCGTCCATAAGGAGGGGAAGAGAACCCTAATGAGTGAAATCCCAATAAGTATCCGAAGAGCATTGGGGGATAAGGGATAAGAAATTTGTTGTGGCCACTGGGAAGGGAGAGAGCCCTAACCCTAGAGGAGAGAGAGCGGGAGGGAGTTAGGAGGACTGCTGCCGCGCAGGATAAGGGTCGGGATAGAGAGAGAGGGGGGGAGGAAGAAACGTAGACACAGGTGAAGGCCATTGCTTACGTGTGCTAAAGTGCGCTGTGGGGGCGACCTGGGTTAACGTGCGCTCCCCGTTTTATTCAAGCTTCTTTGTTGTTCTCTGTGCGGAAATTGTTTCAAGAGAAAGCGGAGAGGGAATGGATGTTGTTGGGTGTGGTGCGGTGTATAATTACTCCTACAGAACTTACCAGTACCGTACACGTGGTGGGGTTGGAACCGTTGGATGGCTGGTTTATCTCGTAGGCTCCATTCTTCTAATTTCTTGTTTTGTATGGTAGGAGTATATGTTTTGTTAGTTTTTTCTTAATCTTTGCTAAATTTGCATTATATTTATTAAATCAATCATCCGTTTCGACAATAAAATTTTAAAATTTATGACCAAAAGCAAAAAAAGTTTACTAAATACGAAACAACTGACTTTTTTTGTCTTTAGTATCGTTTTATATGAACTTTTTTCAACATCAATCCACGTAATTGTACTTTTTTTATTCATCTCATCAAGACAAATAATTATCTCCAAAATAACAAAAAAGTTACTACAAGAACTCCCCTTAGAGCATCCACAGTGGAATAATAAAAAGTTGTCACATCATCTTTTGGTTATCCATTTAAGGGGTTGCTAAGGTTAGCAATGTAGAGGTCCACAATGGTACAATCAAAATTGAATAACCAAAACTTGTCACATCACCTTTTTAACTTATAAAAATCTAGAAATTGTGACATAGAAAATATTTTTTTTTTAAATAGTTTTCAAACTAATAAAAATAGATTATTAGAAAAAGAGAAAATAGTTTTTTTGAAAACTTTGATTAAAAAAAACACTTTTTGGGAAAAAGTTAAAAAAAAAAGTTTTTGAATAGAAAAAGTTTTTTTCTTTCTAAAGAACAGTTTTTGAAAAAATGTTTTAATAAAACAAATGTTTTGAAATAAAACTATTTAAAAAAAGTTGGGAAAAACAATTTTAATAAAAAAATGCTTAAAAAAACTATTTTTGCGAAAAATAAAAACTGTTTTTAAAAGTATTTTTGTTATAAACATGTTGAAAATAGAAGAAAGAAGGTTTTTGTGTAATGATGGTATATTTGATTGAGAAAATGTAAAAATAATTAAATTTGATTATTGGCAAAAGGTTGGTAGTTTTGATTATCTAAGGCCATTCACAGTGGTATAATCAAAAAACGATAACCAAAAGTTGATACATCAACTTTTGATTATTCACTTAAGAGGTTGCTAAGTTTAACAATGTTGAGCTTTACAATAGTCACTTATAGTCCATAACCAAAATAAGGGTCCACTACAATTTTACTCTCTCTCCCCCTCTATTTCATGTCATTCACTTCCCTTCATTTATGTTTTTTAACAAAAATATATCAATTCCCTCTCTTAATTTTGAAAAAAAAAAGGTAACTTTTTTCCCTCCTATTATGAATTTTTTTGGGGAAAAAAATAAAAACGGAAAAGAATAGTGAAATTCCTTAATCTGGCGATGATGAGTTGAATTGTAGATGATCGAGAGATATGAGCTTCACTTTCTGAGAAGAAAAAAAAGAGAAATAGTTTGTGAGTAAAGTGAAGAAAATATAGAGTAGGCAAAGAAGAAAAGAAAAAAAATACCAATTGAAACACGCGTGGAGTCCACAAATTTTGATTATTGAAAAATGTTGCTAGTTTTGGTTATCCAAAACTCAAAATTTGATTATTTCTAAAGATGTTGCTAAATTTGATTATACCATTGTGAGCTATCTTTTGCACCAATATTGTTAACTTTAAAAATAATTAGCTTTTGATTATACTACTGTGGATGGCCTAAGAGCCAAAATTTGATGAGTTGCTTAAATGTTTATAAGTTTGGTTATTCCAATGTGAGCTCTTTTTGAGCAAATGTTGCTAATCTTATATATTTTTTTATTTTGATTATACCACTGTGGATGCTCTTAGTGGTTCATCCAATTAAGAAATGATACCAACACAATTCTGAACACAACTGCGTCCAGAGCCGTTAAGCACATGTACTACATACATATAAACCGCAACTGTGTCCAAAGTTATGTTTGGAAGGCTTGTTCCTTTACTTTTCCTATTCAATTTTCATAATAACTAGCACATGATCCATGCCTCGAGGCACTCCACCAAACGAAACTCGACCATAAGATAAGCCAATGACATTCCAAATTGAGACAATCTCCAAATCCAATTGATACCAACCAACCAACGGAAACAAAGAGATGATATGATTTACAAGGGTTTGGAAAGCTTGCACACCAAATACATGCGATCACATATCATCAAAGCACTAAGCGAATATGTGAACCTCAAATAGCAAATCTCAATCTCTCTCATCTTCTCTTACCCCCATCGGAAAGCAACCTCATAAGCGAATATGAATCTATGTACACCCGATTCGTATCCCTTACTTCCCGGCTTCATCGTGCTTGTACCTTCCGTTGTCAAGCACCCCAATGGTGAGAACGGTACAGGGATCGAATACCACCTTCCGAACAGGGTTAGATAGATACAATGTGCTGGCTGCAGTCTCAATGTGGCAAGATTGGGAATGGAGGTCGAGGTGATTGTTGCGCGCTGTTCCAAGAGACAGATTAAAACCGAGTATGAAGTCTTCCTTTGGATTCCACAGAGTAATATTTTTCAATCGGGTTGTACGTGCATTGATTGTGATTCATGTGTGTTGCAGGGACTAACTGACGTAGAAATTCAAGGAGAAGGACGCTATGCATTCGGGGTCAGTGACTTTCGGTTACGAATCTTTCATGCTGATTGTTTTGCCCTTCCTCAGATGTTTCTCTAAAATTTTGTGATCATCTGACTCTTTCGAGTATAGGTTATGTTTTCTGCGTGTAAAGAAAATGCTACGAATAATCACATTTCCTACCAAATACAACCAATGATCATTGAAAAAAAGAGCCTCGCGCAAAACCTGACAAGGTGCATTTTTAGTTACAAGAAAATGGGGAATCAATCACCATAGAAATAGATACTGTCGTCCAAAATGACACAAAGCCATTTGATACCACGTTAAAGTATCCAACACAAAGCTAATTGACAATTAGGGGAAAGACTTCTCAGACTCGTAAAGAGATAAACAGAACGTGCAAGTCCATGTGCTAGACTCCAATGACATGGAAATTCCATGTTCAAGATTTAGGTGAAAAGTTCAAATAAGTACACTGGATGGCAAGACAAATCGGGGTATTTGAGCCAAGCTATAGAAAGCAATCGAACTAGATCTGAATAGTATCATCGATGTCAATTCATGAATTATTTGATATGATTCGAATAGTATCGTCGATCCTTCAAGGAGTATCCGAGAATGCACCACAAGGACCTTCTATTAGCAACGAAGTCTTATTGTGTCATCAACTCGCAGATTATTAAATGTAGAAAATCTAGTAATAACATGGAATTTGCGTTTTTTCGTCCGAAAGCTACCATCTGTTTTTACTTAGAACCTTCCTTGACGTCGGGATTATACAAAAAAATTGGTCTTCCCTCGAGCTGTTGCGTTGGCCTCGCATTTGCCTCAAATCCCTGAAAAATGAAACCGAAACCCCGTTCAAAATCGAAATATAAGGAGAAATGTTTGTAGAATAAAGTGTTGTGCACATCAATTTGTTCAATAGCCACGGGAAGAAGTTAGACATGAAACAATGTACATCAATTTGTGCCTTTTCTTCCGATTTTGAGATTTATTTTTCAACGGGAGATGGAAGTGTGACCAACCAAAAAAAACTACTTGGTACCATTAACCAAAAGGGAATTATAACAATCTGTTATCTGCCAAAGATGCATTAGAAGCATCATCCTCTGATGTAAAAGGAACAGATGTAGTAGTGTAGTACCAAACCACATCGGTTTGTGAGAGAGTCTCTGCTGTTAATGGAAGGGAGAAAGCTATGGTACACAATGTATACCGTAAATCTAAATTATGACAATTTGTGATTTTCATTATACTGATTGTTGGTTGTCTAATGCATATTTATGATGCTAGTTACGATTAGTACTTTAAAATTTACCTATTGAATAGGTTATTAGCAGGTTATCCATAATTAAAAAATATTGTTATTATGTAACCATAATTAATTGTACCAGAATCCATAATACTTGTACCCCAACCAAATATGTGCATATAATATCAAAAATTAAATAATGCTACCGACAAATGTTATAACAATACCATAAATTGGCATTATCTTATTACAATGAGTCGTACCAAAAATTCTTTGACTTGTATGATATTCCGTAATAAAATCAAAATATGTCGTACCAGAATCAACAATTGTTATATACCAAAGCCAAAAATATTTGTAAAATACCATAAATTTTATAAAATAACCACAATTGTTATGACAACACCTAAAATTGTTATTTTCTTACCACAACGTGCCGTATCAAACGAAAATATATGTAAATACCACAAATTATAAAACAAACCACAATTATTATGACAATACCATAAATTGATGTTTTATTATCATAATATGTCGTACCAAAGGAAATCGATTAAAATATTTGGTAATAAGACCAAAATATGGCGTATCACAATCAATAATAATTATACCCAAGCAAAATACATGTCTAAAAAATCACAAATTCAGTAACAATACCATACATTGTCATTACCTTAGCACAATATGTTGTACGAAATTTAAACTAAAATTATTTTTAATTTCTGCCACATTATTTTTTTAAATTTTAAAATTTCTGCCATATTATCTTAATTTTCAATTACATCCATATTATTTTTTTGAAATTTCAATTTTTCCCTATATAATACCTCAAATTTTTTAATTAGAAATGAAATTCTTGCTCAAAATTTTCATCCAAGAAATTCACCAAAAAGTAAGTACTATACCCAAATTTTTTAATACAATTGCAATTTCCTCTCAAAATATTTCTCCAAATCAAATTCTCTCTCTAAAAAATTGAATCCAAAAAATCAAAATCCCTCCAATTTTTCGTAGATAAATAAGAGTTCACTAAAAAATTAATTATTCAACTATCTCAAGACAAGAATTTGTGTTTGACCTTTCAGGTGAAATGAGTTGAGTATGATTGTCAAAAGTATGACCAAGTTTAACTTAAGTTTTGTTTTTTAATTTTTTGTTAGGATGATCGATCTAAATCGTTAGGATATCAAATCTTACGATATTCAACATTGTTACTAAAATCAAAGATTATCAGCTATTGACAAGTACGTATCAGAAGACATTAAAATTTAATAATGTCATGTTCATCAAATTGAAATAAAAAATTGATCATATCGAACAGTCTAACTTTACTAGTTTATTAAATTAGTTTTAAATTATTTTATTGTTTTCATAATTTTAAATTTAATAGTTTAGAAAGTAAAAAAAAAAATCTTAAAAACCCCAATTTCTAGTCCACCCAAATTGATATTGGACCGCATTTGAAAGCACATTAAAGATAGAAGAGAGAGAAACTCAACAATAGAAGAGTAACTGATGACCGTTTAGACAGATTGCCCTTTTTTAAATTAAAAAATTGAACGGTTAAAATTAGATTATCTCAAATCCAAGGGAATATACGGAGGGTGCATACGGTATACACTTATTAAGGGGTGTATACTACAGGTCTACCCGGAAGATGGAAGATATTGTTTTAACAAAAGATATGTCAGAATGACAGATATATCTTCGACGCGATTATACAAGACTCAAGTAAGCTGTGATCGGATCCTGTATTTGTGGAGGCAAAAGGGAAGGGTAATAAATTTTGCTCCAGAATGTAGCAGGCACTTCTTCTCTTGAAGCATTTCGCGAGTACTTTCAAAATTTGAAATAAAAAGCACGCATGGCTCGTGTAGATAAATTAACGAAAGTAACCAAGTCGTGAGCACTTACATCATCGACAACATCCCTTAATGCTTGAACTTGCTCCCTTGAGACTGTTCTCACCTACAGAATGCAAATTGTACATTAATGGGCAGTGAATGTTCGTGCAAACTTTCCTTGTGTTTTCCTTCTTTCGCCGACGAAAATAGAAGTGAAAAACTCGAACCTTATCGACTATTGTCCATATAACACCCTCTGTGCATGGAGGGATTGTTAGAGAACCGATATATCTGTAGTACTTTCGGCTTCCAATTCCAAACCTGATGTCACAAGGATTAACAATCCCAATGTCTTTTTCTTCTTTCCCAATTGAACTGATGTGGCTTGAGAGCTGCATGTTAGAAAGAATAAATTGAAAACAACATTAAAATGTTGGTACTGATTAACTGATCTTCATATCTGTGAAGAGAAAGCGATAGTTTCAACGAAACCTGCTAGTTCGATTGCTCCTTGTAAATGGATTTTGCGATTAACAGCTGTAGTTGCACTGTTTCCAGGTATGTAAATGTGGAACAGCAAACTAATGGAAGAAAAAATTTACTCGGGTTCATCGCCTATTTAGACATTTTTTTTGCGAGCTATTGACAATAACAGCTCTTTGCTTTAACACTTTTACGGTTATAGGGAGACTTAATGCATGTTGTGGCGTGTTATGGGCTCGAATCATCTCCCGTGAAGGCCTACTACAGCGTATCAAATTAAGGTATGCAAAGAGAAAGGACAGGTATTTCAAGCTGAAAATTACTACGCCAGGTAGTTAATTTTGTGGAAGGAAGTAAAAGTTAAAGCTGCCGTATATCATGTGCCATAATTCCGCATACAAGCATTTGGCCCCAAGAATCGAAGGAATAAGAGTACAAGACTAACTAATCTCATTACCTTTGCAAGAAAAGGATCGGGACAGCCATACTTGTAAGTAATCCCAATAACAGCTATCGTCCCGTTTGAGCTCATATGAACAACGTGAAGCTCCAAATTGTATCTGCAAAAGTTTAGGTGGAAGAAGGACCGATGGCGATTTGTATACACAATTATTTCGAATGGTAGAAATTGGGAAATACTGCTGAATGGGGGAAAAAAGGAAATTTATACAGAAGAACAGTTAAGAAACCTTGTTCCATTGAAGGTGTGTTCAGAAGGAGAATGCCAATGACACTGCAACAGTTTAAATTCGGTCCCATTTATGATAATTTTTCCTGCATCTTCTTTCCATGTCACCTGAAAGAACACATGTATCAGATATCGGAGGGCCAAAGCAGAATGACACTGGCATTTCAATGGCTAAAAACTACGTTGAACACTGATCCAATCTGTTGCTTTTCTCTTTGCTCGATCAGGATAGATATTTCTCCGTTTAGAAACAGCAAATGTCGTGATTCATGAACTCAAGTAATCAACTATCATCCGACCAAAACATCTTCTCATCATTGATAATGACTTCCCCACTTTACAGTCGCACCTTCAAATCATCCGAATTGAAGTACAGCAATGACCAGCTTTGCACAAGCCAAATTTCCGAGTTACTCATGGACTAATTTCAAGCTACTTCTATCCATCAATTGGTAGACTGAACCGTGACGTCTAAATGCAACTAAGTTCTACTCCCTCCGTCCCACTTTGTTCCGCCTGTTTCCTTTTTTGGACGTTCTAAAAAATTATCTATATCTCACAATCTGTAATATTTTATATATTCAATATGGATCTTGTTTGATAGATCTCAATTTATTTTACTAAACAAAGTTTTCAAAATCATAAAAAATATTATAGATTATGAGATATAGACAATTTTTTGCGATGTTCCAAAAAGTAAACAAGCGGAACAAAGTGGGACGGAGGGAGTACATGCAAAACGAAAACCATACGGTAAAAAACATGTGCTGGCTTAGTGCTATTCATATGATCAGGTAGGATGTCCACATGCTTATGAAACGGAAACATACATGAAACGATGAGAACCATATCGTAGCTTACAGTGACATCATGTCCCCTATTTTTGATAGTGGCATGAGCTGGGTTGTAATCCCTTTTCAATTCCCCCAAATCACGGACAACTTGCACTCTCTGGTCAAGATCGATTGGAGATTGCAATTTCCCTTTGTCACAAGCTTGCCAAAGCGGATTGATCTGGCCCCATTTTCTAGGTCCTTTCCCAGTTCCCTCCAGATAGGTGAAAGGTGTTTCATCCTCTGTCACATTTCATGGCACAATAACAAAATAGAGTCCAAAAGAGAAAAATAGAATTGTACAAAAGGCAAGAAAAGATGCAGATAGAAATTAGACAGTGGTCAACCATATAAATGTATTTCCTTTTTTTTTTTTTTTGAAATGATATAAATGTATTTCCTATATTAGCAAGATTCTCTGCATACTTGCGGGGAGATATTTCCTTGGTTCTTGTTGGAAAAGATATCTATTGATATCACATTATCTTGGTTACTTTTAAAGATGATTATACAAAGAGAGTACATGAAGTATTTGGCAATTTCCTAGTCATACTGCAATTATGATGGGAGATTTGGTCAATCCATCAGTCAAAGAAAGGGAAGTCCTCAAAATGTGAGTTATTAAAAAAAAAATTCAAAAAATAGAGATGTACTGATATGAAACAACACATAAAAATACAAGTACTTACTTTTTAAATTAAAGATGATATATTGTGAGAAAATGACATATCTCGTAAAGCAAAAAATAAGTACTTAAAAATAAAAACTTCAACGAAATGAGGCCCGAGTAAAGAATGGTGCTTTACAAATACCTGATGCCATAAGAATATGAGAAATCCACTTAAACCTACATATATTGAGAGCCCTTTTCAGAACGGTAAAAAAGTCCTTATTTTTTAAGAAGGCAATTTCGAGCTCAAAAATTATGAATTTATTGAAATATAAAAATATGCAATATGAATCTTGTTTAAAAGATCTTTTATACGATGCAAAAAAAATTAAAAAATTATTTTTCATTTATATTATTTTTGAGTTTGAAAATGTGAAATAACCTGCTTATTTTTTAAGAAGGTTTCTGGAATGGGACCTGATACAGAAAACAAAGATGCATACAGACATACACAGGGGCGGACTTATTAAGAGGCACGTGGGGTCACGTGCCTCCACATCCTCTCATACTAATTTTTTCATCTAAGATTTTCTCTTATTTGATTTAGGGGTGCCAAGTATATCTCGAGTTATGAATCTTTTTCCAATGATTCAAGACGTGTATAACGTAGAGACTGTCAAATAATTTGTCCATACAAAAAAACAAGTTGATTGGCCCCTGATAACAACTTGTTAAAAACATTTCATTTATAGAAAAAATGGTTAGACCTTGTATTTTTTTATGAGTATGAGTATTTCGATGGAGTTGTTTCAATTTAAAGTCTAATCGACTTAAAATTTTTAATGGACAATTTATATGACGAGTCCTATCATATGAACGGTTCGGATTGACAGAAGATATACATGTGGACAAATTGCACTTGTAGGGAATCTAAATCCTTTTACTAAGTTAGGAAAGAAAAACAAAGTGCTTAAGAAGAACATAATACTAAAACAAAATTTTGGAAAATATATTTCACCGCTTCACCCTCAAATAAAAAACTCTAGCAGAGAATACATATGTGTGCATACGTTTAAAAACTTTTGAAATGGTGTATAATTGTAGTTGACGGTGAACTTCTCTAAGGTTATGAATAATTATGTGCCTCCACTATAAATAATTTTTGGGTCCATCACCGAACATACGTGAAGATAAACGGAAACAGAGAGGGGAGAGAGATGTTACCAACTTCAGATTCAGAAGCGTTGCAGATGGAGAAGAGGGTATGGGATGAAAGAATGAAGAAAGTGAAGAAGAGAGAGATGAGACATGATGGGTTGTTGCTGTAGATTGCCATTTTCTGCTGCCTTTCGGTGTTCAGAAGTTGCTTTGTGGAGCAGCTGTATGTTTTTCTTCTCACTTAAATATGGGAGTGCTTCATTATTTCAAATGGAGTACAATAGTATTTCAAATGGAAACAGTATCCGTATTTATTAATAGTACTCCTTACGTTGACCCCAATTCCCAAATTACCGAACCTGGGGCAATGTTATACGTCATCCCGGAATGTTCGTCTTTGACAACTAATGGTCTGGATTTTAAAAAATTCTATCTTGATCTTTCAAAGTGCTTGGTTTGACAATTGATAGCAGAGGAATGCAATGGAATTTATACCCTATCTTCCAAAGCTACCCTTTTAAATTTTCATACGCATTCCTTTCACATAAAACATTTTTTCCTTTTTCTGTGTGCAGAAACAAAAACAATAAAGCTATGGGTACATATGAGAATGTACATGTGAGTTTTGTAGAGCCCACATTGAGTCCCACAAAAATAATTCGAATCGCTCATTATTTTTAAAACATTTTTTAATGAAGCCCTGTAAAAAATCAGCTCAATACGATATTGATAAGGATTTTTTCTGAATTTGTAAGAATGAAACTTCTTAACTGTTTAGTTTTGTCCCTACGCATTCCGGAAAAATCCTTACTAATATCGGATTGAGCTGATTTTATATAGGACTCCATAAAAAATATATTCTAAAAATAATAGACAGTTCGGATCATTTTTGTAGAATTCAAGATGGGGCCCATAAAATCTATATGTACATAATATGTACAATACATATGTACCTATAGTAGTACTCAACATATTAATCACGGCAGCATCTATTTCTTTTTTCTTTTTCGTCTCAATACGTCTTGGGCCACATTTGGGAAAAACCCAAATTAATTACGAGTTAATTGAAAGATTAATAGGTTAATGATTTATTTCGGTGGGTATAGTGCTGAAATAATGGATAATAGAGGGATAAAACAATTTGTTGAGAGGAGATGAGAATATCCCACTTTTTCTTCCCAATTTGTCTGGATTTGCTTACACGTCATTTATTTTCTTAAATAGATTTAAAGATTATTTCCTAATAAATACAAAGCAAAAAAGAAAAAAAGATCCTTGCTTCCTTATCAACTGCCGTATTCATCAAATTTGTTCTATTTTAAAGTGGGACCAGCGAGTGGTGGTGGGATCGGTCCTCCAAGATTTGTCGAGACAAGATTAGTTGAAATACGCATAATTCTGTCCGGAAACTTTCCACTAAGGTTCATATTTTTTAAGTCTTTATTTTTCACTTGTAGACAGGTCATTCTCTCATGATATATTATATTTAAGTACTTATTTCTCTTTAGCGTGATATACAATGAAGATCGTATCCATACGATTTTGCACTTCTTGACAAATCTAATCTGTTTCATTGTTCTAAGTGGCTATTCTATTTTACATCTGAGGCCAAGGTACGAAGGGAGAAATTCTTGTTTGTAAATGTTTAGGTTACACTAAACTTCTACTTAACTTCAATCCTGAACTTCCAGTAGGAGGATAAAATTCTGGCTTAATTGCAGGATTCAATTCACTTGATTTACTGGCGCAACTTTAGCTACTTTCACTAAATACAAATTCAGAAACCTTACGGCATCTTCAAAATCTCAACAAATCAAGAAAAAAGATCAAGGAAGAACTGATCTTCTTATCTCACCAAAGGAGACAAGTTTCTCACCAAATTTGGTGGTGAGTTAGAGGAAAAAACTTATTCCGCGATCACTCCAAATTGGGCCAAAACTCAAAATAGGAAACTTTTATGTATCCCGAGTAAACAAGGAGTTAGTACCCCCTCAGGAGAGTTTTTAATTTTTCGATCACATTTGGATGATCGGCTCCGTTCATTTTATAGAGTTCGGCGAGAACCTTATTCATACCACAGATCGTCTTGATCGGATTTTAATAAATACATGATCGACACACGTGAAAATTGCAAAAAAACCGAAACAGGGTTTCGATTTAGTGTGTTTTTGACCCAGTTTTGATTTTCTTCAATTTTCACATGTGCCGATCATATCTCTAATAAAGTCCGATCAACATGATTTTTGGTATTATTAGGGTTTTCGCCGAACTCTTCAAAATGAATTGAGCTAGTCATCCAAATGTGATAAAAAAATGGCCGAAAAATTAGAAATTCACCGGAGGAAGATACCAACCCCTTGTATACCAGGGATACATAGGTAAACCGTTGGCAGACATGCTATCCCAAATGTTCCCTTTCATTTAAAAAAAGAGAGGCAAAATCGTGACAAAATAATTTATATGAGCACTAACACAATCATCTCAGAATAAGAAGATTATTTAGATCTGATAATGATAGGATTAAAAATTATGAATTAGTAGAATATGCCAATGTGCAAGAACAATTAAATCACTGGACAATTCCTCATGTCCTTCCTTCAACTATATATGGACATGGTCTATTTGAATTAAAAAGTAGTATGACAATAAAAACCATGGAAAGAACTGAAAATTTAGAGCTTAATGATAAGATAATAAATCTTATGGATAAAACTGATTTACTTGCTCATATGCGCAATTATAAATACATTCATATTGGTTTAATCCAAATAGCCCTTAAACCATTGACTTTGTTAGGAATGTATACTTGCCTTCAAGTAACATTAAGAGATGGCAGGTGTAATAATTGGAATCCTCAATTATGGGGGCTGTTGAGATCAGTTTATGTCATGGTCCAATTTATTTTAATGCTTATCCTAATCTTACACCATCACTCATCGATAGAAATATAGGTGAAATCCTTAATTGTAGGATTCAGACTAGAGGTTATGACTTTTTACCAGGATATGAGGTAATAGCCTTAATTTATAGAATTTACTATAAAATGATGAATACTGTTAATCTGAGAGTGCGTCAATTAGGACCACCTGATCAGACTGTACTAATAGAAACTAATATGTTGACATCCAATATTGCAACGAATAGATTGATAAATTGGGAAGAAATAACATTTCTTGAAAATTGGACTATATCAAATGTTGTTCCCCCAAGGCCAGTTGTAAATCAAATTGAACATATAGTTCAAGATAATGAGGGAACTATTTTCCTAAATTTTAGGAATTCTTAGAAGCAGTAGTTCTAGAAGTAGTTTTTTCTGCAACACAATTACCATCTAGAGTAAGTGTTCCTGCTACTAGTAGACATTGAACAATTGAAATTCCAGAATCACAAAATCCAATTGAGAATATTAATTTGGCAGCTATAAGAATATCTCAAAATCAAATCTTGCATGGAGTTTACAATAATCTTTTAAATACGGTAGAATCACCTGCTGCTTATTACAAGTACAAAAAATTGAAAAAAAAAAAAAAAAGGCAAATAGACGAATACGCTCCGGACGCCCTAGACGACTGGAGAAGGTGTAATCAAAGGCCAAGATCTAGCCGCTTCAAGAATCCAACGGCGTACAATCTTCCAGAGCCGATATATAACCACCGCTAATGTTCGCCCTAGCCGTCTCTCAGGCATTTCAGTCGCATCCCTCCCCCCTCCTGCTGCAGTGGGCGATTCTGCAATCGAGTCCTGCCCTCACTTGCTATTCAGCAAACATGGTCAGTTCCTTTGGATCTCCCTCTGATTATGCGCTTGTTTTTTTCTGTTTTATTTGTTTCGTGGGTTCGATTGGTTTCTTTTTTGGGGGAGTTTTCTTTATCTTATACTACATATGTGTTTGATTCTCTGTCATCAGGTGCTTCCTAACGATATTGATTTGCTGAACCCACCGGCTGAGCTCGAGAAGAAGAAGCACAAGCTGAAGCGTCTTGTGCAGTCGCCCAACTCTTTCTTCATGGTATATTTCCTTTATCCGTTGCCATGAATTCGTTGATTTTTATCGATGCCTTTTACACATACATTCGTTGATTGTTATTCAGCTGTCGGTATTATCTGATTTCCTTTTCCTTTTTGGTCTTCGTAGGATGTTAAGTGCCAAGGTTGCTTCAACATGTAAGTTCCTCCATCTTTTGTTTATTTGTTCAATTTTCGTCGTCCAAATTGTCCATCTTATTATTCTCAGATGATGGGGTGTTTCCAGTACTGGACCTACTGGTAGCATAGTTTAGCTTGGTTAGTAGAATTGGAACTTATATTTTATAAACGATGCGTTTCTACCTATTTACGCTTGTTTTCTACGTTATGAGGTGATTAGTTTTCTGGTGGCGTTATTAAGCTTGATTAATAGAATATTAAGTGACGTTTAAAAATGATCTGCAGAACAACCGTGTTTAGCCATTCGCAAACAGTTGTGGTATGTGGGAACTGTCAGACAGTGTTGTGCCAGCCGACCGGCGGTCGGGCAAGACTCACCGAGGGGTGTTCTTTCAGGAAGAAGGGCGATTGAATTGGTATTCTAATGGTGATGCAGTTGGTAAATGCCGGTTGAATTCTTTAAAGTTGGTTTCAGGAAAGGAAGAGGCACTTGTTTTGTTTCATGTTCTGATTTTTTCTGATGTAGTAGTTTAACGGCATGGGATTTTGGTCTTTGTGGCCTCTTCAGTTTGGGTTTTAAGTTTCACTGTTGGTATCTAGTAGTCTGATGACAATTAAGATTTTGATCTTGATGGCTATGTGTTTTCACTTCTATATATCTCGTGTTTTATTTGGTTTTTGCCGAATGATATTGGGTTTACGCATCAAGTTAAGACAACTTTTCCATTCTTTGGTACTTGGGATGGCTATGGTGCGCTGTCAGTACAAAGTTCCATGTGTTAATTAACCGTATTTGAAGGATTATTGTAAACTCCATGCGGGATTTGATTTTGAGATATTCTTATACCTACCAAATTAATATCCTCAATTGGATTTTGTGATTCTGGAATTTTAGATGTTGAATGTCTACTAGTAGCAGGAACACTCACTCTATATGGTAATTGTGTTGCAGAAAAACTACTTCCAGAACTACTGCTTCTAAGAAATCTCTCTGATTGACAATTCCTAAAATTCATGAAAACAGTTTCCTCATTATCTTGAACTATATGTTCAATTTGATTTACAATTGGCCTTGGGGGAACATTTGATATAGTCCAATTTTTAGGAAATGTTATTTCTTCCCAATTTATCAATCTATTCGTTGCAATATTGGATGTCAACATATTAGTTTCTATTAGTATAGTCTGATCAGGTAGTCCTAATTGACGCATTCTCGGATTAACAGTATTTATCATTTTATATTAAATCCTATAAACTAAGGCTATTACCTCAGATTCTGGTAAAAAGTCATAACCCCTAGTATGAATCCTACAATTAACGGTTTCACCTATATTTCTATCGGTGAGTGATAGTGTAAGATTAGGATAAGCATTAAAATAAATTGGACCATGACATAAACTGGTCTCAACAACCTTCATAATTGAGAATTTTCAATTATTACACATGCCATTTCTTAATGTTACTTGAAGGCAAGTATCTATTCCTAACAAAGTCAATGGTTTAAGGGCTATTTGGACTAAACCAATATGAATGTATTTATAATTGCACATATGAGCAAGTAAATCAGTTTTATCCATAAGATTTATTATCATATCATTAAGCTTTAAGCTTTCAGTTCTTTCCATGGTTTTTATTGCCGTGCTACTTTTTAATTCAAATAGACCGTGTCCATATATAGTTGAAGGACGGATTGGAGGGATTGTCCAGTGATTTAATTGTTTTTGCACATTGGCATATTTTACTAATTCAGAATTTTTAATTCTACCCTTACCGATTATATATGGGCTCTGGAAGATTGTAGATCGTTGGATTTTTGAAGCGGCTAGATCTCGGCCTTTGATTACACCTTCTCCAGTCGTCTAGGGCGTATTTGTCTATTCGCCATTTTTTTTTTGTTCCCTTTTTTGCCTTTGTAATTAGGGTTCGAGCTGGGTATGTGGAAGTATGAATCCGTCCGAATTATCAAAGTCATCTAGACACAGGCCGGAACCAAATATCAAGGACGGGAGTAAGTGAGCCATGATTCTCCAATTCGTGCCGGCCCTCAGTGGCAAAGGTTGTAGTGTAAAGTTCATGAGTATTTGTGTAACGACTCTGATTTTTAGTAAATAAAAATTTCGTTAATCTTATTTTAATTACTTAATTTTACTTTTAAAAATTCTTTTTAATTTCTAATAATCCTTCATAATCAGATTTTAGTCCTTTAAAATTATATTTCTTAGTTAGAAATCCTACATGGCAAGTAGAATTAGTTTCTAACCGATTAGTTGGAGGAACCGAACTATCACTTCTCCTAGTTACAATCTCCTAACCTTAGATGAACCTTTTTAACCATCTTTGAGCCTTATGAAGCCCTCCAACCCTAGTTGAACCTTTTAGACCTAGGGAGGTAATCATTATACTCCATGCCTAGTCATTTCAACCTTACTTATCATCATTATTCCTCTACCCATTGGATAATAATTGTTAGAAAAAAATTTATCCATTGGATAATAGACATTAGAAATTGCCAATGACTATATAGGTTTGACAAGACAAATCATGGACCATAGAAAACCATCATTTTGCTTCTAAAAGAAGCAAACTTAACCTTGTCATGCATGCAACCATAAGACTTATAGCCCTAAACCTAATTACCCTCCAAAATTACTTTCCTAGATTCTCTAAGTACATAGATATGTACATATATAGGCCTATATGACCATATATGCTTTCTAGGAAAGCCTTAACCATGTTCTTTTCATTGAGTTGTCACTTTGAAAGCCTTGTCACCCATGTCACTTGAATAGTGGATGTGGATGTGTCATTGTTAACTATTTTGTCAAATCATTAATTTTATGATCTATTGTTTTTAAGTTACGGGTTAGCAAGTGTGAGATTATTCTATTGAGCTTTTGTAGCTCATGGTGTTACCTTTGGTGACCCTAACACATTATATCTGTGGCGACGCTGGTATAATGTGTCAGACCTCGTAGATGAACATGGTGAACTCTACACCTTGGAGACCTTCAGAGCCGAAGACCTGGCTAGGATGGAGGAGCAGGCAGAGCAGTAGTTAGGAACTTTAGTTTCCCCTTCCGTGTGTAATAAAAGTACTCTTGTGAGAATTATGTTGTAATAATGAGCCAGACTCTATCTTAATTTTCAATAAAATAGTCTATTTAACGTTTCCAAAATTCAGGGCGTTTCAATTTGCGTCTTTTCGCCTCCATTGTGGTGGGCCTCTGGTACTGTTTTGCCAATTTTCAAATGACTAATATGGGTTTTCGGACTTTCCCACTATTCCGTATGTGTCCCTAAAAAAGGTACGCTATTTTGTCCTTATCCGTCCGGTATTCCAGGATTTGTTCAGGGCATTTCCGTCTTTTTATCTTCCCACCTCTGACAGTTCACGTATATTCTGCAAATGTACTGTATGTGTTTAGGTTACCCTAGACTTCTACTTAACTTCAATCCTGAACTTCCAGTACGGGGATAAAATTCTGGGTGGTTCCGATTGCAGGATTCAATTCACTTGATTCACTGGTGCAACTTTAGCTACTTTCACTGAATACAAATTCAGAAACCTTACGGCATCTTCAAAATCTCAACAAATCAAGAAAAAAGATCAAGGAAGAACTTATCTTCTTATCTCACCAAAGGAGACAAGTTTCTCACCAAATTTGGCGGTGAGTTAGAGGAAAAAACTTATTCTGCGATCGCTCCAAATTGGGCCAAAACTCAAAATGAGAAACTTTTATGTATCCCGGATAAACAAGGGGTTAGTACCCCTCTGAAGAGTTTTTAATTTTTCGATCACATTTGGATGATCGGCTTCGTTCATTTTGTAGAGTTCGGCGAGAAGCTTAATCATACCACAGATCGTCTTGATCGGATTTTAATAAATACATGATCAACACACATGAAAATTGCAAAAAAATCGAAATAGGGTTTCAATTTAGTGTGTTTTTTACCCAGTTTTGATTTTCTTCAATTTTCACATGTGCTGATCATATATCTAAGGGCAAATTTCACTCAGACCCCCTGAGGTATCTGACAAAGACAGACAGTACCCCCCAGTTTTGAGAAATGACAGGGACCTCCCTTGTCAGAAACGGAACCCAAACGGAGCTAACCATGAAGTTGGAATTACTTTTATGCCCCTTAGTAAAATTCCTCAGTAAAATTCAAAGACTTCACATGGGTTTGCAGGTGTCTGAGATAGATTAGACATGGTGCAAAAGTGGGTTTAGCTTTCACCCATCTCAAGGTAAAATGGTAGGTGGAATTGGCGGGAGATTTGGGTTGCATGCATATGGGATCTGTATATATATACACCACTATATGTCTATACCTACTCATAACAGTTGTACAAAAACAGAGCCAAACAAAATCCACTTTTAACAGAGGAAAAAATATGTGAAAATGGGTTAGGCTTTTGATCGATTCTACAAAGAAAGGGAGATAACTGTTAGATATCAGTTGTACAGAGGAGGTATCAAGATAGAGGGCTTCAATCGGTGGTTGATCTTGAGAGGTAGGTGTCAAAAAATCCTTTTTTTCCTTTCATTCCAAATTTTTTTTCGACTCGTTATGAAGTCTGTATTTTGAGAATCGTATAACCATTGGGTTTTGGGTATTTTCTGTTCGTTTCTATTTCAGGCATGGATACTCCATTGTATTTCGACATTAATGTCCACTTCAGAGGAAGGATGACTGAGATTAAGAACATAGACCCACTGGCGTACTCCTACATCGATTTGTTGGAAGATGTCACTGAAAGGAGTTTATCTGTTCTGCCATGCAATACAGGTTGTACCATCACACTTTTGTTTCAAGTCCCTGGGTCTAATGAGAAGATTGTTGTTGGGTGCGACTTAGATGTAGTGGACATGTTTAGACTCTGTTCTAGGACATGTCTTATTGACTTGTTTGTTGACGTAAGTGATGCTGATGGTCTTGGTTATACATTACCTATAGGTCCTCAAGTTGATGTTAATGTTAATGAGTTTGTCCATCCTCAAGTTCATGTCGAAGTTAATGAGTCTTTCCATCCTGAAACAGATTTTTCTGTTTTTAATGTTCATGAGTCTACCCATGAAGTGGTTATTAGTGATGACACATCTGATAATGATCCCTTTGCAGTTTGGGCAGATGCATCTGAAATTAGTAGCGATGGGTTGTCTAGTTACCAATCTGATGATGAAGGTGGTAGGGAATCCTCTGATCATGATGATAATGACCATGGTGATAGTGGTTCTAAGTCTAAAGGCTTTGACAGTAGCACATTTGGCCATGAGTTTTATGTTGAAAAAGAAGGTCCTATTAAATTTGAAGTTGGTATGCTTTTTGGTGATATAAACAAGTTTAGGGAAGTTCTCAAAGAGTACACCATTCAACAAGGTTGTAAAATTGTTAGGGATAAGAATGAAAAGGGAAGGGTTACTTGTCACTGTGCAGCTTTAGGTTGTGAGTGGAGGATTCATGCATCTCCTATACCTGATGACATAACATATAAAATTAGGTCATACAATGGAGAGCATACCTGTCTAAGTTCAACCATTAGTGTTGAGGCAAACTCTACTTGGATTGCAAAGAAATTTGCTACCACATTGAGGGCAAATCCTACAATGACCCTTGATGCCATGCAAGCAGAGTTGCAACAAAGGTTTGGGATTGAGGCCTCTAGAATTCAACTATATAGGGCTAAGAGAAAAGCCATGGAAGAGATTGAAGGCAACCATGGCACCTCATATGCTAAACTTCCAACCTATGCAGCTGAAGTTAGGAAGAGCAACCCTGGTAGTTTGGTGAAAATACAGTGTTATAGGGTTACCCCTCAATCCCCCCCTGTTTTTGAAAGAATATTTGTTGCATTTGAGGCCATGAAGACTGGGTTTAGTAGTGCTTGCAGGCCCTTTATTGGGATTGATGGGTGCCACCTTAAGGGCCCATTTGGAGGTGTTCTACTGGCTGCTATTGCACTTGATGCTAACAATGGCTTGTTTCCAATAGCTGTGGGTGTTGTAGAGTCTGAAGGTAGAGAGAGTTGGGGCTTCTTCATTGATCATTTGCATACTCTTATTGGTGGAGATACACATGGCCAGCCACTAACATTTATGTCTGACCAACAAAAGGTAATTTCATTTGTTTATGCACGCTCTTACTTTTACTGTTTAAGCGTATTACACATATGCATACACTAATAACTACTTTGGTTTGTTTATAGAGTATTGACAACGTAATTGGTGAGATTATGCCTGAAGCTTCTCATAGACTGTGTTGTAGACATTTATTTAACAACTTCAAAAAGGTCCACCCTGGTTTGTTATTGAAGAAGTACTTTTGGCAAGCTGCTAGAGCTTATACTCAGCTTCAGTTTCAGCAAACAATGGAAATGATTAAGAGCATATCTGTAGAGGCTCACACCTGGCTGTCCAAAGTCCCCGTTACTAGTTGGAGTAGGCATGCATTTGATGAGAGGCTTAAAAATGACCATATAACTAACAACCTTGCAGAATCATTCAACAATTGGGTTGGTCCTTTGAGGTATAAGCCCATTCTGTCCCTACTAGAAGGAATTAGAACCAAAGTCATGACTAGGATTCAAAAAAGACATGACAAGGCATTGGGTTGGCCAGGGCTTGTGGGTCCTAATATAAAGAAGAGAATTACCAAAGCTAAGATGCAATCAAGAAACTGCACTTTGTTTTTTGCTGGAGGTGCTGAGTATGAGATTTTGGAGGATGGCATGACTTATCAACTGCACATTGACCAGAAGAGGTGTAGTTGCAGAGAGTGGCAAATTTCTGACATACCTTGCAAACATGCTGCTGCTGTAATCACACACAAAAGGGGCAATATCGAAGAAGGGTGTGACCCATCATTCTGGAAAGAAGCCTACTTAATAACTCATGGGGGCATGATCCACCCAATTCCAGATCAAAGGATGTGGGAACCTGTTGGGGGGGATGTATTGGAGCCACCACCTTTGAGGAGGATGCCTGGAAGGCCAAGAAAGAATAGAAGAAGAGAAGTGGATGAGGCACCAGCTGGAACCAGTCAATCTAGAAGGTCACAAACGATAAGGTGTTCAATATGCCAAGATTTTGGGCACAACCGGAGGTCTTGCCAAAGGGCTCCAGTTGCCAAGAAGAAGAAAGCACCACAAGGGCCATCTGCTACGGTTCCACAGCAGGTATTATGTATATATTGTCTAAGTTTGCTTTAGTTCTACTTTCATTATGCAACAATAGTAATTGGTTTTATGTGTCACAGGGTCAACAATCGTCAATTGGACTTTCTCAAAGTGTTACACAAGTGGAGGGTCCTTCAAGAGGAAGGGGAAGCACAGGTAGAGGAAAAGGGAGAGCACCAAGGCCTATCAGAGGGAGAGGTCGCGGCAGTTCATTGGGTAGAGGAAGGGCAGCCAGTGCTTCAACTGTTTCAGCTTTAGGAAATCATGTAAGTGGTATAAATCATAAATATGCGTGGTTTTTAGCCTTTTGAAAATGTTTAGGCCAAAGAGGAGGAGTTGCCCATTTCTACTAACCGGTATTTTCGTAATATTACTGATTGTGGAATTAGGTGACGGGCTTGCCTGGGTTTGATTGGAAACGGGCCGACAGTCAAAACACAGCGCCGTAGGCCCTGTGCTCTGTGTTTTTTAGCCTTCTGAGGCCGTTTAGGCCTCCATTTGGGCATTCGTTCCGTTTTTGGGCTATTCTTTACGCTCTTATAACTTTCCGTAGGAAAGTCCATTTCAGCCCATTCTTTTTTCTAATGTTTTGTTTTCCCATCTAATTTGTGGGTCCGAATTAATTTTGGTATTGTTTCTTTATGTTTTCTAGGGTTCGCGTTGCGTTGCTACCTTTATATTCCGTTTTATGCCTTAGGGCCAAGGAGTTGATAAAGAAAAGAGTCAGAGAGAGTTTCTCTAAAATATAGTGTTTGTAATTGTCCTTATCGCTTCGATCATCAGTTTTCTTATGTGCTTCCCTGCATCACATTTGTTGCAGGGCCAAGAGTCACAAGGTTCTCAAATTATCACACAAGTGGACACCAACTGGGGAAGTGGAGGAGGCAGGGGCTTGGGCAGAGGCAGAGGCAGAGGCAAAGGCAGGGGTTTGGGCAGAGGCAAAGGCAGGGGTTTGGGAAGGGGAGTACCAACCAGTGAGTATGCTCAGTTTTAGGAAAACTGAAATGCCTAGGTAGTATGGCTTTTTGGGGTTATATCAGACTATTTATCATAGTATTTCTGCATATGTTTAAATGGTGTGTAATTGTTGGATGGTTGAACTTTGTTCCTTCCAACTTAGTGTGGCCCTTGTGTGGATGACTGTCTTTTGTTTCATCCCACTAGCTTTGTTTATCACACTTGCCACAGGTGGGTGACTGAATTTTGTTTCACCCCAGTTAGTTTGGCCTTGGTTGGGTGATTGACTTTTGTTTCATCCCCCGATCAGTGTGCATCTTTTGTAAAGACAATGGTATGTAATTACACACCTTATTATGTTCTTATGGTACCTGGACTTTCTACATTGTGCAAGCAATGGATTTTCAGTGCAATTCTGCATTTGGCACCAAAATGAAACAATCACATGGCTTCTCAAATTTTTTCATATTAGCATCATAGTAGTCCTTTTACATTCTTCATGGCCATTACAAAAGATGATTAGCCATACATCATGAACACAAAAGCAAACACAACCCTCCTAAAAAATTAAACTATTTCATAAACCTTCATTACTGCTGCCATCTTAAGCCTTCATTATAGCTGCCATGGCCATTAGAAGAGCTATTCCAGAAAATACCAAGCTTACAACAGTTATGAAGTTCGGCATTGTTTCCCTCCTTTCTAATTCTTGGACCGTTGTACCAACTCTTCCAGCCAATGCATTCGGATTGTCATTGGATGCATTTCCAGATTCTGGCACTTGTGATGCTGGAACTTGTAATTGGGTAGGCATACTGATGGGGTTGCACCAGTCCCAGGCATGACAGCCACCTTGCTCAACCTCATCTTGACAACGATAATATAGCCTGCCCAGATTTTTTTCAGATTCTGAAATTTTCACCGCAGCCCTTTTCCCACAATAGCAAGTCCTGTTCTTATACTTGATATAATTTTGATTTTGAGAGCTTCCTCTTGTGCTTGAAGACATTTTGGCAAATGAAACCTAAGAATGCAAATTAATCATGCGAAATCAGGAAACTTTACACAAATGCAAATAGAACACCTTAGTAAATGGAGAGAGAGAGAGAGAGAGAGAGAAAGAGAGAGAGAATGAAATGCAGAAAAAGAGAGGAGAAACATACTTGAGAGAGAGAGAGAGAGAGAGAATGAAATGCAGAAGAAGAGAGGAGAAACATACCTGTGAGAGAGAGAGAGAGAGAGAGAGAGAGAGAGAGTGAAATGCAGAAGAAGAGAGGAGAAACATACCTCAGAGGGGAAGAGAGAGACGTGCCAAATGGGTGGGGGTGGAGGGTTTTATAGCTGTCCTAATTATTATTGGTTGTTTTTCTCTTTTTTTTCCTCTTTTGATGTAGAATAAAGGGTAAAGTGGGGAAAGAAATTGAAGATGCTGCTGACCTCATTCTTTTCCATCCCTCTCAGTAACGGAGGGCAACTGAATTTCAGAATTTGAAACCCAAAGTGTGAAATAAGGGAGGTCCCTGTCATTTCTCAAAACTGGGGGGTACTGTCTGTCTTTGTCAGATACCTCAGGGGGTCTGAGTGAAATTTGCCCTATATCTAATAAAGTCCGATCAACACGATTTTTGGTATTATTAGGATTTTCGTCGAACTCTTCAAAATGAACTGAGTCGGTCATCCAAATGTGATCAGAAAATGGCCGAAAAATTAGAAACTCACCGGAAGAAGATACCAACCCCTTGTATACCGGGGATACATAAAACTTTCTCAAAATGAGAAACTTTTTTATGCATCCCAGATGAGATTTCAAGGCTAGTGATTCAATCTTGTGCACATTCTTTAATCCTTATAGGACAAGGGAAATGATTTTGTTATTCTCTTTTTTGTTAACGCCACTCCATACACTTGCAGGAGAGTGACGTTAATAAAAAAGAAGCTGCAAAATTAGCAGCATAGTACAATCTAAATTTGCAATTTAATCTATGCACGTACTCTATTTTAGTCCCCCGTATTAATTGGGATTCTGCGTCTGCTTGTAATATCATCTCAGTTTGATTGGGATTTAGTACTGCATGTTTCGTATGGAATATGGATTCTATAAACTAGGGTTGAATTGCATTTAGAATACAGAAATGGGTTCAAGGAGTTTTTTTTTTTTTCCCCCAATTCAAGGGAGATATCATTAACATCATACGAAAAAAGAAAAGAAGAAGAGAGATCTTATCAATCGATTATTGCTTTCGGCAAGATTTGACCCTTTGACCTCTCAACCAAATTAAGATTGTACAAGAGTGACCGACTGAACTAGATCATGTTGCGTTCGGATTAAAAAAAGAGAAGGTGGTTGGGTTTCTATTTGGTTATTATTGGGGATGATAACGAATTAACGATCCAGTGCTGTGGAAATTGGCTGAAGAAAGAAATGACAAGTTGACAACGAATTGTTGGATGGATGAAAACTCGTGTCTCTGACACGCGAGATTTAAGGGACTAACGGCATCGTTGGGGAAGTTTGAGCCTCGCATCTTTTTTTAGAGATTTCCCTTCCAACTCTCTTAACTTTAGGGTTTCTGTTTCTTAAGAGGTGTTTAATTGGTAAAACTGGCAAGTATTGAGAATTTGGTATAGAATTCCTGAATTTCATGGCTCGTGGGGAAACACAGGGTGTCTTGGTCCCGCTTGCGTGCATGTTGGACTAATCACTACAGTCCTCTCCCACAGCCTTCTCATAGGCTTATGCGTGGGATGAGGTGATCCAAGACTTGCAGGTAAGGGGAATTGAACCTAAAACCTTAGGTGGGAGCTAAGTCTAAAGCCAAGACCACCTGACCAACCCTCGGGTCCTCTTGTAAGGCTTTTGCTAACCATTATGTTGCATTATTCTATTATATACATGTTCCTACTGTGGATAAGGGAAACTCATGTAAGATTCATTCAAATGTGCCCCTCACCTTACAGGACTATGTTTTTGTTCTCAACGGGACCACCTGACCAACCCTCGGGTCCTCTTGTAAGGCTTTTGCTAACCATTATGTTGCATTATTCTATTATATACATGTTCCTACTGTGGATAAGGGAAACTCATGTAAGATTCATTCAAATGTGCCCCTCACCTTACAGGACTATGTTTTTGTTCTCAACGGGACCACCTGACCAACCCTCGGGTCCTCTTGTAAGGCTTTTGCTAACCATTATGTTGCATTATTCTATTATATACATGTTCCTACTGTGGATAAGGGAAACTCATGTAAGATTCATTCAAATGTGCCCCTCACCTTACAGGACTATGTTTTTGTTCTCAACGGTTCTAAGTTTTTCAAACCATAAGAACAGGCATTTAGGGGGATTTTGCTATAGAATTTATTTTGCCGTGTTCTCTTGTCAGTTGAAATCAATGTTCTAAAAATTGTTAGGCGCTAGTCGGGCAGAAAAGGAGCGCCTAGAGCATAGGCGGGGAATAGTCGGCTGCCTAATCTAGGTGTTGGACCACCTCTTAGCGCCTAGGCGATGATTAGACGGAATAGGCAGCCGACTTTTAGAACACTGCTTGAAATTAAAATCGGAACTTGTACACTGCATGGCTGCATACGACACCCATGCAAAGACAAGTTTGACAAAGAGGTGACTTTGTAGCAGTAAAACCTAATTAAGAGCAGTTATCAACCTAAGATAGATGATTTAAAGAGGACAAATACCATTTCTTGGTGATTTTGGTCCATCGATGACAATCTATGCCTCTTGAAGTGCGTTTTTGCCTTCGACTATTGTTATTGCTATGAGCAAGTGAGTTCAACAACCACAATCTATATCTGGCTTCAAATACCATCTAGAATGGATGAAGACCAATGGAATGGTTGGATATAGGTGACTGGAGGTCAGCTACAATCGATACCAAACCTTCTATGCAATGTAATACTTGTCAATGGCATGTTTCTCTAGTCTTACAGCGGGAGGAGATGCAACAGAAGGTTAGGAAGTGCTGGTGCTATTGAGGCTGTTGTTTCTAATTCTTACCTTAAATTTCAGAAGTCTCAAGGTGTGGTTGCATAAGGCTTGCTTCTACCTACGAATTCTACTTCTTCTATGTAACTGTCAAATCTTGTTTCTTGCTTTCATATTCAACAATAGAAAGATAGCCATAGTTCTATTTCAAGTTTAATCATCATCCCGATGATGTTTTTATGGCATTAGTTGTCCAGAACATAATTCTTTGCTGTTTCGAACGAGTTAATGAAGTTTGAGTATTGTCCACTGTGTATGTTCAGTTCCAGCTTTTCATAGCTCTATTTCCATAGAGAATTAACCCCACTTCGATACATTTGTGAGTATATCTGTTTCAATAACTAATAATTGAGAACCCAAGTAGAGATCACACCCTAGTAGGGTTCAAAGCTTGATTCCAAATCTCTTTTCATGCAGTCATGCTGGCGTTTCTTTCTCGCACTGCAATCGTTTGACATTTAAATGTGCCAGATACAAACAAGACAAGCCCAAAAATGAAGTATTTGAATCTGCTGAAAATGAGGCAAATCTGGAAAATCCCAAACAATACGGCAGGTTCTCTAAAAGGTACGGAGAGACTAAAATTGGTGATTTCAAAGGTGGGAAAAATGTCTCACATCCTGTTCAGGCTGATTAGGATGCCTCTGGAGACGTAAATATGGAGGCTTCCATATCTTCTGATGATGTTATCCGTGCCGGAGGGTTTGGCTAGAAATGACATTAGCAGTTTTCTTCTGCTAACAAGTGACTGCACTGCTTCTCTTTGCAATGCCTGAGACTACGAAGATCCATGGGAGGAAATAGGCAGACCAGGTCTTGGATGGAAAGAAGCTACAAAGTAAGAGTAATTTCGCTGTTAATACCATTTATATGGAGCTCCTGCAATTCAGTCTTGTAACATGTTCTGTTTCTTAGATTCTGTATGTGAATTATGTGGTTCAAATTTATGTCAATTTAAAGAATTCCTCTTCTGCTTTGCCAGTAGTTAGTTGTTAACGTGGTGGAAGCATGGCATCGCTCCTTGTGAATAGAACTTTTATCATATTGATGCTGCTGTTCATAATTCTACAACAAGGTATTCCGATTAGATGACTGGAATGGAGTATTACTCTCAAGAACAAAGTGCCAACTAACACAGCCTTCGCCGAAAAAAAACAAAAAAACTAAAATAGCCTTGCTAGTGCAGTCATATTACTTGCAATTGTCAGGAAACCCACAGCGCACGAGCATTGTATTTTCCATACGCACCTTCTCTTTATGTGAGCAGAGATATTCGTAGTTTCAAGCGTTTTGTTCATGTGCCTTGTGGCTGTCTGCGATGGGGTTTATTGTAGAGGCCAGTCTCACGAAATGGCTCTTCCTTTTTGGAATATCTTCTGGCCTGGAGCTAGGATTGCTAAAGGGTCGTACGTGGATTTCCTCTTAACAAAAATTTCCCATTGTGGCCCGAAGTGGTTTCGCCATGCCTCTTGAGTTTTGTGATGTGGAAGATATTGCTTCACCCCAAGTCTGGCTGTTTCGCAAAACTCTAGGATTCTTTTGTTTTGGGTCAAAATGTGTGCTAACCCATCTTTTCCAGTCGAAGATGGCATGGCAGAGGATAGGAATGAAACTAGGTAGAAAATATCTTCATCGGGGGTGATCATAGATGTTCTATTGTTCCACCTGCAATATAGAGATGAGCTAAGTCCGATTTAGTTAACCAAACATTTGGACTACTAACAAGATTTTGATAAAGTTACTGTATCATTACTTGGATTTGTTGGCTGGGTAGATGAGTATTGGACCAGTGCTGGAGTCCGTAAGAATTTTGCCAAATACCATTTTCGCAAATTCATGGATTCTGCTTCTTGGAATGAGAAGATTTAGCCATGGGTGAGGGATTTCCCATAATCCCTTCTCTCGCAGTTTCAACTCTGATATGTGAACTCTATCTAGGAAATTCACATAGGAGACTTCCGAAAGGAAGAGCGTGGACTGAATATAACTCATTTCCGACAACAATCTATCGATTTCCTGCATTGGTAAACAGATGATGTTGAGGAAGATTTTACATATAAGGCAGTGTTTTGTTTAGTTTATGAAGCAGGAATGGAATGACAATTTTGTTGGAATTCTCTCCAAGGTTCAGTTTGCCTAAACATAACAGAATGTACGTAACAAATGGAATTAGGGAATGACCACTCCGTTGGATGGCCGGGTGTTTTCCATTCCTTTCGAAATTCATATTAATCACCCATAATCCTTTCTTTCCTTTTTTGTGAAAAAAAGAACATTAGCCTAGAAAGATTTGTTGGAGGGAGGTACAAGTTTTTAGCAATTCTCACCTGGTTCACTCTATCGGCCTCATCTGGGTTGAAGTATTTGGCTATTTCTAGGCAGAAGAGAGTTTTTCCATCCGAGCGGAATTGACTTGCTTGAACAGGGTCTTTGGGATTGAAGGAAGATCTCCAGTTATTAAGGAGACCGGTTCTGTTTATTATGACGAAACCTTCTAGGTAATCAAAAGCATCCTCAGACAATATCAGATGCTCTTGGTCCTTTGTGAAGCTGGAAAACTCCGAGTAAAGCACTTTTATCCATTTTACCTGTCGTAAATGGTAGATTAGCTTAGTATTGCTTGCGATATCTGAATACAGTTTGCATACAACAGTTGGGAAGAAAATATTGTGTTTACCATCAAGGGTGCAGGTTCCAGAGAAATTCTTGCCCGGGTGATAATACCAAACTGTCCAAGTCCACCAAGAACACCGTTAAAGAGGTCAGCGTTCTGTTTCTCTGAACAGGTAATCAACTCTCCTTTCCCTGCACGACGCAGGTTTCAGCAATGACATTTTATTTCGTGTCAATGGAACATGTGAAACTCTGTTGCATTAGTTTACAACTGTAAATCCCGTCACATAAATCAGTTTTGTGGCTTAGTTCACAATCTAGCCAAATGCCTGTAAATTCATCATTTGCAGTAATTTGCTTGTCTTGTATTGTCTTAAATTTCTGCATTGTTTTTTGCCTTTTTTGTTGTTGTCTATATTCGTAAAAACTTTCTGAAAGCAACCCATTTTACAGAAAAGACCAAAACGATGTTTTGAAATTTCAAATACTCTTTGTAGCAATAATTCGTAACCAGTATGGAAATGATGATTTTATTTGAACATTACGTTGGCCTCGTTTTTTAAAACACAAAGAAACTAAACTAAGAGGGTAGGAGGACTAAGTTTTGGTATTGGCTTGTGAATTGTGTTATTTTCTTTGAGGTGATTATTTTCCCACTTCTAAGGTGTTATAAATTTAAGCCGTTCGCCCGTTATTGCCTCTCTCTTCAAAGTTCTGCCTTTAGGTAAAATGAATTCGAATAAACTATTCGAAAATTGTGTGCACGAGTAATGAGATTTATGAACAGAAATTTACCTGTGACAACCTCTAGCTGATGCACATTATTTATCTGTGGGCCATGCCGGAACGCCTGCCCACTGACTCCAGCATTGGATAAAGTTCCCCCGACGGTGAGATGTAGGTAGTCAGTCCAAGATTTTGGTGCAAGCCCATGCTTAAGACTCTCATGTAGTATATTTATCCATAGCTCTCCACCAGAAACATCCACATAAGGGAATTCCCCGGTTTGGAAATGCATTTCTTGATGAAGTGATTCCATGTTGATGACCACCCCTTGATTTGCTTGTGCTTGACCTTGGAGGGAATGGGCATGGCCTCTGGCCGCGACCGTGAGCTCAGACGTGGGGCCCATGCCAAAAACATGCTTGATAATAGAGGAAATATCGGAAACTGATTTAGGATGCAGAACTGCAGATGGCAGGTGATGGTATATATTGCCAAAGTCATTGGCTGCATGGTCAATGTTTTTGGTGCTCAGATACCCATCAAGACTTAGCTGTTTCAGTGATGAAGGGATCATCGAGGAACCCGAATGAGAAGAAATTTTTGTGGAGACAAAAGGGTAGTTGGAACAAAGGTTGTTTTGGTCGATAATACAGCTCAAGAAAATCACTGTGAGAAACCTGAGGACTGTTAGGTTCTTTTTTATATAAGTTGGTGTTGCCATTTTTGCTAGATTATATCTGCACACGCAGAGAGAGAGAGAGAGAGAGAGAGAGAGAGAGAGAGAGAGAGAGAGAGTGAGAGAGAAGCAAACTAAGAGGAGAGGCTTAGAAGAGCCCAAGGAAGGGTGCGAGGAGAATTTAAAGGGAAGGTTGTGAGCAGCGCAGTGAACAGATACCAGTTGCCAGTTGGGAAACTAGTGTAGTACCATTTGTTGTTTTATTGTTTTCTTTAGGAATTAATTTGGATGCCGCTTTTGTGTTATAAAGGAAATCACGAAAAAGAAGGAAGACTATTTATTGCTTTGTGTTTATTTAAGGAATAAATATTTATGTCCTTTTGGTGTTCCAAAAGAGTTACAAAGATGAGAAAGACTCCACTAATACTTGGAACCTTTTCACACAGTTGCAAACGGTTGCTGGTTTCTCTCTTTCCACCTAGTACTGGAACTTCTTTGTAGTTGCTGATCATGTTCACATTGCATATTTTTCTTTCCACCCGATGGACTGGACCGTAAAGTTGGATGACGTGAGCTCACCACTTGGGCTATTTTGATCATCGGTTAGACATATTTTAGGTCCGTGTGTGGATCACCTGCGAAAATAATCAGTTTGATTTGAGTGTCCTGGATGAATGATCGATCATATATTCTGTAGCTAAACCATACTATACTGATGCACCTAAATTACATCTCAGTCGGATTTTTTCCCCCCATGGATGAACTATACTGATGCGCCTAAATTATGAATGAAATGGATCTTCCATCTTCAAAATAGAGTCTGTGGTGGAACCACATTTCCCAACTGGACCAGCTTGGATAGAAGCCAATTTTGTACACAAGAAGTTAGGTGAAGACAGCATTCCCGTTGCCTCTTCCATAAAGCGGGAGCACTTGTGCGTTGTGCATTGATATTTACTGTCACGTCTACTCGTATCATATTTCTCTATACGATAGTCATAGTCTTGGCTTCACCAACAGTGGTTGATGCAGTGTGTCAAAAAAATTGGGAACGAGAAGGCATTCAAGTTGCTGTTGCTATAGCTAATAAGGGAGTACCAGTTGCTATTGCTAATAAAATTGTTGCACACATGAGTTTAACCCACAAGGTTGATTTCTGGTATGCTTCTGCATGTTGTGGTCGTAGTAGTTGATGAGGTATTCGCATTACAATCTCACGTAGATCATACTGTTTCTTAATAATGTGTGAGGATGTTGATCAACTGGACACCCTGGCCATTGGGTGAATCAACCCGGAATTAGTGGGGAGGCCCCTACCAAGTTGCTTGCTTCATTCTTTCTTTCCACATTTTCTCTTGCTGGCTGATGACATTGCCATTTTAAGCAAAGGCTTCCTATAATTGACAATAGCAACAAATTTCTTCACAAAGTGACTGCAGGAGTACCATCTACCTTTTTATCCCACTTCTGATGAAGACTTGTAACTTAGCATGTTGTACTTCTGTGTATTTTTGCACCACATTTTGTTCTTCCTTTATGGTCCATTTGGGGAGATATCCATGGGGGAGGCCCCTACTGAGTGTGATGCTGGTAGAGATAAGTGTGCCAAGTGATCTCAGAGTCATGCATGCTGCATAAAGAGTACTGCTTGTTTCCTCAGAAGGGTATCTTTGGTTTCTTTGGCTTTCTTTATGATGAGATGCATTCTATTGACTTTTAAGGTTGAATGCACAAATTTGTGTACTCTAGATTGAGAAAAAAGGCAGAGCAAGGAGGTATGAATTAGGAACTAATAGCTGCTGAACTTTTCATGCATGGAATACCATTTGGGGTTCAAGGAACTGGAATCAAGGGTTATATCAGTATATTTTATGTGGATTGAGTTGCTCATATTTCGGAGCTAAATGGGGACACTATTTCATTCGTAAAACTTTATGAGATCAACCCTTTTGTGCATATATTCTAAGATTAGGTTTGTCTCCCGTCCTCCCGTCCTGCCCTGGCCGCACCCTAGTCAATTAGGGAATTAGCTTTGTTAGAATAAGTAGGGGGAGATGCCCTACTGACCAGTTATTTGTGACTTTTAGGATAGTATATGCCCTAGTTTTCTTCTGGTACTGACAAGAAAATATTTGGGTCACGGGGAATTAGCTTTCTTAGAAAAAGTAGGGGGAGATGCCCGACCAGTTATTTGTGACTTTTAGGATAGTATATGCCCTAGTTTTCTTCTGGTACTGACAAGAAAATATTTGGGTCACTCAAGTCAAAGCCGGCTGGGAAAAGGAGGGGCAAAACAGAGGTGGTGCCTTAGTGGTTGTGTGGCAGTGGAGGGAGGAGCCGAGGAGGAGTGGCCAAACTGGTGCGAGCAGATTGTTTGAAAATACATAATTGTAGTAGGTGAAGAGTGACATTAACTTGAAGGGTAAAATCTTCTATGAAATACTAGAGTCTAGAAGTCGTGTCGGCTCGGTAGAGTGTTATTCAAGGATGTTCGTTTTGTAAACAAACCAAGCTTAGAAAAGGTCTTTACAACTTGTCAAATTTTCTAAGCTCCCCTTGAATCGGCTTAATCAAGTTATACTTAGAAAGTCAAGCTACCAGTAACGCATATGTTTGATGTTCTTTTAATGAGAAAGAAGTTTGAACTATGAAGATGTTTTCTTAGCATGTAGTAATTATTCAGTGGTCTTGTGGTAGCACCAGGTGGTGCTCGGTGCTCCAATTGGTCTTGCGGTAGCACCAGGTGGTGCTTGGTGCTCCTATACCTTTCACAGTCACACATTCATGTAGGACTCAAACACTAAGTTGCAGGTTCCACGTGATTGTTCGGCTGTGGAGGGGATTTGGCATTACGCGGCGATACACCAAGAGCACCTAATAACTTTTCTTTATGGTCTATGGATCTGTTAAAAGCATTGAAGGGTGGTTTTAGTTTTCTTAACATGGAAGCTTGGATTGTCTCTGCTTCCTCTGGTAACTGTATCTGTTGTTAAATTGTGCTTATCCCATGCTCGATCTCTTGGAAAATTGCATCACAGCGGGTCCACCACACATTCGTTTGGGCTCCAAGCATTTTAGTGTGGGCGCCACACAACTTTGTGGCACCACAGAGGCCCTGCGGAGCAATGCCTCAGGAGTTTAAAATAATTTCTCAGTGGTAATGGCCTAATGGGGGCTCTGTAGGGGGGGCCTTGGATGAGGTAAAAGAGGCTTTGTAATAAGGGAGGGAAGTGGAAATGGGGATGACAGTTTGAATGGGGGAAACACTGAAAAAGCCTAGCTGACCTATCAGCTAGATTGGCTTTGGAGTCTTGGATCCCAGCACTAGGACAACCCTAGATGATGCTCTCTTATATATACTAATATATTTTCTGTCTAGATGATACTTTTATGCCGTACAGACTACTATTTTGGAAATCATTATTACCATTTGTTTTTGTGTTTTATAGTGCTTGTTATCCATCCATTTATGCATCTGAAGTTTCTCGATGCTTGGGTTTACGTATCCATAGCTTGGTGGCCTGGAAGTACTCTTTAGCACTCGTCGTAAGTGGACATGTGAAGTCCATCTGCATGTCCATTTTCCCTGCCAAGGAAGAGACCCGCCTGGCGAATTTGACTGGAATTTTTGAAACTATCTATTTCATTCAGATGCATGGTCACCAGATTGATGCTATGTCTCTTAAATTTTTTAATGATCTCAAACGTTAGTTAGTTTGTAGTCCAATTATTGGTCGGTCGCAGTATGTAGTCCAATTATTGGTTGGTCGCGTCAACATCAGCGTGATGTGAGATAAAGTATTAGATACACAGTCTTTCTATACTACTCCATTCGTCCTTTTTGTACAGTCCCGTAAAAAATGCCGATTTTTGTGACTTAAACCTACGCCACAACATGGGGGCAGATAATGCTCCGGATTTGTAAGGCGATTAATAATATCACATCCTATGATTACTTTAGAACTCTTCTTCTTCAAGCTTGTGTCTTAATCCTGGCATTATTTCAGTGGTTTACTCATTCAAAGGCTACAGAAGAAACATGAGAAAGTAAATAAGTGATTGTCCACTATGAAGTCGCATTTTCAAATCTTGCAAAGTCCAAACATTCCAAACTATAGGGTCACTGGAGAATTTGTCTGGCCGTTAACTACTTCATGACCCCGAAATTAATCGAGATGGGCGCAAGATGGCCCGGATATCCAATTATCGGAAAATAAAAAAGGCTGCACACGAAACCTTTGTAAATTGTCTTCGGTCTTTATCGTCCAACTCTCTTTTGGATTGTGGAAGTTGTTGTAGGTATTAGGCAAGGTTTGAATATGTGTGCTCAAAAGCCATTATTTTATTTGTATTAAACTCGGTGCGTTTTGTTATGCAATGGTCCAGACTTTAGACCATACTTTTCGTTTCAAGGAATTCTACTCACATAGATTTACGTGCACAATGCGGACACAGATGCATTCGGAATCATTCGATCCACGTGCATTGGACAAACTGTCCCTCTCTTCATGGACTTCTTCATAACTGCAGTCCTATCAGTTTGTTGATTTTCATATTTCATTCATCAACTAGCATTGTTATAACGCTTGATTGGTTCGTGCAGATATACGCTCGGGATGAGGTGCATGTGTTACAAAATGTCAAAAATCAGGGAATAACTATTGAAAATTTAGCGGATAAAAAAAAAAACTATTGAAAATTTAAGCTTTCAAGACATCTTTCTGTCCTTGGAATTTTTTTTTTGTTAGGTCCTTTTGCATGGTTTTCCTTCCGACAAAAAATTAGTACCTCACATCGGTAAGGGTTTTGGATTTTAATAATTATCTTATTTCTCTTTACACTCATTACTTATAAATTCAAAGCCAAAATCCAAAAACGAACAGTACCATTTCAAATAAATTAGAGGGGTTAAGTATATGGAATTAGAGGGGTTAAGTATATGTGGACTTTAGGGTTTTTTCTCCCTCTTAAGTTCTCGTGTTTGAAATCTCTCAGGTACTATCAAGGTTTATGTAGCCCATCCACACATGATTGACCTTTGTTGGAACTCTCGCTAGTGGATAGTGGAATTGGTTCCGTGGAAATTAGTTCAGGAGCATAATTTGGCTCAGACACCTTGAGTTATAAAAAATTTGTGGACCTTACTGTGATGTAGTTTTTGGTTAATTAGTCCACCATTATCGATTAACTATTGTCCCTCACTATCACGTCATCAGTTGATGAGTGGCTAATACCTTTGGAAAAGTGAAATCCCTTCCTTTATACTACAATCTACCATAAGAAGAAACTTCGGATAAAAAAAAAAAAAAAACCCATAAGAAGAAACTCCGCTTCCCAAGAGCAAGAACAATCGGCAACGATTGATGTCCCCTCTATTTCGAGTCGAAACTTCATCTTTAATTTCTACCCATCCTCGGAATTCATACGAAAACCATGCCCATGATTAGTGTTCAATGAGATGTTTATCACGATTCAACCGACCATAAGGCTAACCCCTTGTGGTTCTTTGTCGCTGATTTTTAAAAACTCTCCAATCATTTTATCCAACAGGGTAAGACACCACAATGATGCATTATCCAATCTTTCAATGGTGATCCACCTCAGTGGGTTTTCTCATGTTTGATTCCACCCAATAGGTCTGTATCAATGAAATATTAAATCCCATATCAAGAAATGGGTGATACTACTATGATTGAACTTTTTTGGGCTTACCTCGAAAAGTGAGGGAAAATGTTTTGAGTTTTCTTCCTGAGGTATGATTCTGCCCAAATCCTCTCCACTTCAACAACATATTTAAGAACAAAGATATGGATTTAATAATCCAACATTGGCAATAATATATTGTCTTAGATGGCATTGTGTTGTCCAGGGGGAGACCAATCAATGGAAAATAATGACAAAGTTAGGCCAAATTAATATGGAGTCACACATAGGACCTTGTCAGATAGCATATTTAGTAGCTTTTGATTTGGTGTTGGTGTAAGAGGTGCAGCCAATGAGGACGAGACATGTGGCGTCAAGTGGCCTGATTGTTTCGAGGGCTTAGGGTGGTTGGGAGAATAATAATATTGTCACATGTTGTAGCATCAATAATATGTTTATTTGTTGCTTGATGATGATTCTATGTGACTTAGTATTTAGCAGCAAAACTTCTAATGCGGAGTAATTCCAATCTATGTTCAGAGGTGCAACGTCATTAAAATACCCTTCAAAGGAAGAAGCAAACTCGGTGCACCATTTTGGTATAGCTCTTTCTCTCACATTCAGTTTGAAGAGTGAGAAATGAGTCTTCAAATTGTCTAACTCATCAATTCTACTACGTTTGATTGGTGAATTAATTGATTGCTTTGGCACCAAGGGTCCCTTTGGAATCAAAGAATTAAGATACATAGTATATTTTGAAGAGCCCCTTTGAATGCACTGATGACTTTTCAACTTACCACACAAGTCAATAAAATACATATATATTTGATGTAAAATTTTGTTCGTTCCCTTGGAGATTCTCTAGAGAGAGCAATTATCTAGTCTATAAACGTTATCTTGTTCCCTAGCTCACTGACATTCCACTACAATCATGTCTATTTGTCTCCTGCCCTACTTTTAGGGACCCCCACCTTCTCTCCCATATTCTTCGTGCAATCAACTTTGGTGCTGTGCTTCTGTGCCTATTGTTTCTGTCTTCAGTACTACCCTATGTTTTTTATAGTAAAAAAATGATCCCCAGGCTAGGGCAGCAAACGAGCCGAACCGAATCGAATCGAGTATTGGAATGTGCTCAAGCTCAGCTCGTCAAAAAATAGGATGGCTCAAGCTCATGACGAGCTACAGGACATGGGCTTAAGATCGGCTTGCTTAGGTTCGGAAAAAGTGTTCAAGTACAATGCGCAGTGGAAATATATTGAAGCCCTCACGTTATAAAGCAATCCGTTGTGTTTATTTCTTATGAAGTGGCGATGTGAGACTGAAGGAAAAGCAAAAGGAGAAAGAAGGGGTTTCATGGACTTGTCCCACATCGGAAAATTACAAAATTGAAGAGCAACTCAGTACCCTACAAAGCCTCCTGATGGATCTCCACCTTCACGTGTAGTCACTCCTCAATGACTCATGGACAACCTTTGGTGTTGACTGTTAAAGAGACGCACACGCATATATAGTAGCTCGTGAGCCAACTTGAGTCAAGCTTTAATAAGTTTAAGCTCGGCTCGTTAGTAAAATGAGCTCAATATTTCAGTTTGAGTTCGTCCGTTTGTGTTTTGAACCAAGCCGATTGGAGCGGTTGTTGAGCTGAGCTTCGAGCTGCACGCAAGCAGTTCTGTTCCTTTCCAACCCTACCTAAGATTAAGCCTTATCATTCTGTCATAGCCTCAGCCCCATAGGTCATCAACCGGGGGCGGGGGGGAAATCATGTTTGATTATTGTTGTTTCCTAACAAATTTTCATGGCACATTGGAGAACCGTTTTTTAGGATACAAATTTTTTTTGAAAGAAAAAAAATTTTAATTAATTTTTGAAATTGTTACAAAGATTAATAGGAACAAAGAATGATGACATCATATTCTTATTCCGAAACCCAACCAAGAAAACGCTAGGAATAATTCTATGCTTATCCTAGGCCCAATTGCCAAATTTAGCAAGAAGCCAAACATAGAAACACCCATTGGGACAAAGCCCACTCCTGTTGGCCTAAAAGCCCAAATAAAATAATAAGCTCAAATACCTAAAGGGCCCAAAATTCCAGATAATAGGACAAACCCAAACACCGTTTTTTGGGATACAAATTACACATACAAAAATGTCCAAGAACACAATTTTTTTTCATTACATACGTGTTAAGGATACCCGAGCCTTATCATAGGCAGTCTTAACACAACTATGTCTGGAGTCGTTGAATATATGTGGAGTCATATGCATCCAATGACTCAGGACACAAATGTCTTCTTAATAGTAGTAGGTGCAACCCGCAATGTTAAAGCCAAGATCAAGAGCAGGTGATTCAACTAGATAAAATTTTGTTTGTCTTTCAATTTTCACCATTATAGCTTCTTATATTATAAAGTACAGGATAAAATTAAAAAAAACAAAATAAAGAATTTCAATGGAGCTTCTGTGCTCACGGTATACAATCTTCTTCTGCCAGGGTCAGGGACGTAACCAGAAATTTGTATCTGTTGGGGCATATTCCAACACTCGCAACTTTGTTTTGGGAGAAAAATTATCTATATCTCCTTTCTAAGAATTTGATACACCTAAATTTATTATCTTTTGAACTATTTCTTCAAGATCTCAGCCAAAAATTGTAAAGAAAATAGAGTCCCACATTAGTTGGGAGTAGAATGGATGATCACTTAATAACATTAGCTTAGAGTAGCAACGAAGAAAAGAATCACCAATAATTTTATGTTTTGAAAAAATATTATTTTCACAAATAAAATAATTAAACTTTTAGTTCTAAACGAATCATCTTTTAGATAAAAGGAGAGCTGTTAAGACGAGAAAGAGAGTGATGGTGAATGAACGCAAGGTAGAGAGAGAGAGTTAGGCCCCGTTCCGGAAAGAAAAAATAAGTCCTTATTTTTTAATAAGGCAATTTTAAGCACAAAAATCATGTGTTTACGCAAATTATTTTCCTATCAATATGAATCTTATTTGATAGATCTCATTAAGATCTTTAATACGGTGCAAAAAAATTTGAAAAATTATTTTTCATTTACATTATTTTTGAGTTTGAAAATGTGAAATAAGTACTTATTTTTTAAGAAGGTGTTCTCAAACGGGACCTTAGTTGGGGTGGGTTCCTCCCCACCCCCACCGACGCCCCCATTCCCTGCCTCTCCTCTTTGGCCCCTTCCTCCACCCACTTCCTTCCTCCTCACCACTCCCCATCTCCGGCCTCTCTCCTCTCCTTCTCCTTCACCTTCTCTGCTCACCCGGCTCAAGGTTGTGAGATAATTGAGACTCTCTCCTTTGGGAGTTAAGATTTCCCACTCTCCCCCTCTATTTTTGGACTCAGGAACCAGATTTGGGGTTCTAGATCTGGTTGTTCTTGGAATCAGCGTACAGGTGACAAAGTCGGCATCTGCAGCAGCTTCTACCTCCAGTCCGAGGCTGGAAGAGTTCGAGTTGGAGCTGCGGGTCATCCAGGAGGGCTTGCTCCGTGTTCATACCTGGCCTCTCAACTTTGGTCTCTCCAACCCCTCCTCACGATTGTGTTCGATGGATCCGGCTCCGGCATTATGGTTCCGTGCGGGTATTTTTTTTTTTCTGTTTTCCGTATTTTTCTTTCTATTTTTTGTTTTATTTTCTTTTGTTAGTTTTATATTTTGGGACCGGTAATGTCCCCTTATTATACTGTGTATGTTTGGCTGGGTTTGATATTATATTGGGATGATTTGGTTTGCTCGAAAAAGACAATAACGAGAGAAAGATGGCTGGGTTTGATATTATATTGGGATGATTTGGTTTGCTCGAAAAAGACAAGAAAGAGAGAAAGAAGAGAAAAGGTGAAAATGAACCTACTGAAATGAAAAATCGATACTATAGTGGATCAAGCACTTGCGGCTGTCTAATCGAACTGATTTTTCGCAAGGCCATTCAAATAAAATCTTAAAATTACCGAACGATTTGGATTTTTTGTGTCCGACCCACATGCGAGTCCTGTTTGTCGGTTTGTGCACCTCTGCCGGTACCCACAGACTGGTTGAATTTAATTATTGCTAACTGACCGAATATAATGAATGTGATCCCATCACAAGATTTTTTTATTTTTTATTTTTTGATCAGCGATTCTATCACAAGATTTAATTCAAAGAAAAGGACTTAACAAAGTCTGACGGTACAAGAGTTACACAAAAGTCAAACCACAAGTTCATGAAGGGGGGATCAGTGGAGTTCAAAGAAATGTTGCACCATAATTGACATGAGAAAAGGCCATGCCAAACATGAAAGTGGAACTCTAGTACTACAACAAAAATCTCGTACAAGCACATGGATGAGGCCCATTAGCTTCGGGTGTGCGCAAGGACAGAACCAGAAATGAAATCTGCCTTGGGTTAAAATGAGTTCGTGGGTAAAATAGATTGGCCTAAAATTATTGTGGCTAAATTTTACATATAAAATTTGTGTTTGTTTTTCAAATTTGACCTGGGCTATAGCCCACTCGCCTATACATACAGTTCCGCCCTTGGGCATGCTCCCAAAGACCAAGAAAGAACTCATTGATATCTATTGATTTGTAAAAAAAATTTGGTTCATTTTACCGAAAAAATGCATTTTTTCTAAAAGGCATAGGCTTGCGCGCTAAACATTTATTTGGGGACGGAGAGAGTAGTATTTTATCGCATTTAGATGATCAAGCTTTTAAGGAAAAAGAATTTTTAAAAGTGGCTAATTGTTTATCAACAATATCGCGGAGATTGATGACGACATTAGGGTCCGTTTGATTAGCGAGAAAATTATAGAAAATGCAAGAAAGAGAAAAAAAAATAGTTTTTTTGTGTTCACATTTAGTAAGAATATCTTAGAAAGTGATAGAAAATGAACTTTCATGTACAACCCTCTAAAGCATGAGAATTTACTTTACTTTTTCTCACAAAATGTGCAGGGAAATTTTATTTTTTCGAGAAAATCAACAAAAATTACTCTAACTTCCTTCTTTATCCTCTTCCCTCAATCTTTTCTCTTCTAATTTCAGCAATTTTATTCCCTCCAAATAAGGATATCTTATTTTCTCTACTATTTCTTGCAAAACTTCTTCCATTCTAATCAAACGGATGTGAGAAAAAAAAAATCTTTTCCTTTTATTTCACTTCTCTTTCTATCATTTTCACTTTTCATTTTATTTTTCTCGCTAATCAAACAGAATGCTGATAATTATGAGCAAAAACGGTGAATATTTTGGTTCGTAATAAAAGCACAAAAGACGTGTCTTTGAGAGGAAGTTAAAATTTTACACACTAAATATAGAGTTAATTTGCTTATGTGACAAAGTTGAAGCGTCATCAGAAATCCCAAATTTAGAAAAGAAAATCTTTTTCACGGCTCCGTCGTAAATAGTTGTTTATGGCGCTAATCACGATTATCCAAAGTATTTTGAATGGTCACTATTAATTGCTGCTGTAAAGAAACTGTTCATTGCTGAGCCGTGAATAAGTTTCTCTCTAGGTTTAGAATATTTTCCTTCGGATATTGTAAGTTGTCAAGTTAGAGAGACCTCTCTCTCTCTCTCTCTCTCACACACACACACACACAACTTTTTTTTTGATCCGCCACACAAAAAACTTGAAGAGGCAAAAAGTTATACCAAAATAGCATATAATACTTTTTGCTTAATTTGTTGTTTTCAAGAGCTTTTTGCTGATATGGCTCTTTTAATTTGACTTCTTTCTTCTTTGTTTTTTGCTGCCTCCCTTGGAATTGTTCTCTCCCTTATATGAATTAATAAGATGCAAAAGTTCTTAACGCTTTCTCCCTCGTTGACATCCCTTGTTTCATATAGGTCATCTTTTATTAAATTTGAAGCATAAAACTTCTTGGTTTTTCGAAACTACAGAAGTTATAAATATTTGTGTCCGTGTATGTGATAAAAAGTGTGAACAAAACGCTATTGCTAGGTAAATATTTTTCGACTTTAACTTGAAGTGTAAAGTAGTGTGATTCCTTAAAAATCGAAACTCATAAAAAGAAACTAACATCATGGCAAAGTTTAACCTGGCGAAAGTTTATAATGACAACCATTAGAAACCCAAAAAATAGAAATGATGGACAATGTAAAGTAACCATTGAAAATCACGAAATTGGAATATGATTGGTTCTTTGAAGTTTACAACATAGGATTATCAGGCTTAGTTTCTCGTATTGTCTAAACGGACTAAAGCTTACCGAAACACGGATTTTGAGACATGTCATTTTTTTCCACATACATCAACTAAAAATCCAAATAGCAGAAATAATAACTTGTCTAAGACCACCTAATGGTCGTTTTTATTTCATCTAATCTTCGGTTGGATTCCCCTCCCCCTCCCCCAACTTGATGTATCATTTGTCAAGTTTTCTTAATAAAATTTATTTTGCCGATAAAAAAAGAAAAGAAAGAAAGACCACCATAATCTATAAATAGGCTTTTTATGGAAAACTCACCATGACATTTACGGAGAAAAATTTCCTCATTTTGGATTTTGGATCAATGTCATGCCCTTTGCTTTTTAAGGGGGGGGACCAAAATCCTTCTTTTTTTCCATTGGTCCTACCATGTTGAAGATCTTTTAATCTTGAGATGTTTTATTTAGCAACTTGATTAAATTTCTTCAATGGATCTTTAATCTTGATGTTATAGCACGTTGATTACTTTCTTCAATGAACCCAAATCATGATTAATACTGTCGGTGCGGTTCAAGAAAATAATTAATATTGTCGGTCCTCAAAGTGATAATTGCAGTCCTAAAATTGCAGTCCTAAAAAAAGAAGAAGTGATAATTGCAGTCCTAAAATTAAAGCATTATTGGCGCATTACACGATTTGCTTTGCAGATCGAATTCACCCTTTTCCTATGTGACAAAAGGAAAATGATGAAAGGAAGAAAGAACATAATGATTTTAATGCACTCATACTAACTTTGGTGCTTGTTGAGGCAATTTTTATTTTTTTATTTTTAGGAAAGATGATTTTATATGTACCTTGGCCTAATTAAGGTCCAAATTCGGGAGGAGGATTTTTTTTCCAATTAAGGGGAAAGTGGACAGTACGTGCTGTTGGGCCATTTAATTGAGTCCTTTTCAGGCTCACAATGGAGATCAAAACTGTTCATCTTTATATGTCGTTGAGAACATCAAAATTACGAAAATTCCTCTCAATAGACATTGACTAACATTGTACACGATTTTAGAACACTTTTATTGTGAAAAAAAAGAAGAAGACTCTTAACAATAGGCTGGAACCGATTTATCTCAACACAACTATTTTTCCGATCGTGCACTTATCGATACCGATATATCAACATGATTTCTGACAAAATTGACGTTGTTTTCAACAAACTGTAAATATGAATGCATGATTCATAGTATCATTCAAAGTAGACTCGAGAATGATGCCAAGATAGCACCGATCAACCCTTTCAAGAAACAAGAGAGGAGCCGAATCCGATAAATTAAAATAAGTAGAAGAAAACAAAAGTCTACACTATTATGCTAGTGGCCGGTACTTATTACTATATTATGTACTGGGTTGGATCCAATGAAGTCCAAGGATGCCTAACTTTGTTACCTAAAACATGCCTAAAACAGACCGTCTGTCTTTCCCCACCGGGGGGGGAAAAAAAGGACTGAAATTGAATTCCTAACCATGTTAAGTACTACTACTTATATTTATCTTGACTCCTTTATTTAATGTCATGTTTGATGAGTACTAGTACTATAGTATTATACTTGGAGTCCTTTAATTTATTGAGGGGACTAAAAGTGGATGGTGACGTAATCCCATTAACTTGAGTATGAACTCTTTTTTTTTATTCTTTTATAAGACTGATATATTTTGTGAGTGTTTACACTAGTGATTAACTTATGCATAATATTTTTTTGATTTTGTCTTTATTCATATATTTTTATATTTGTTAGTTTTAAGCCAAATTTTTAGATGATATGGGTGAGTAAGGACGAGATGAATCAGAAAAGTAAAATTTTTTGGGAAATATCCAAAGAAAAGCTCAAAAAGTCATTTTTTGAATTTTTTTCTTGAATATTTCCCAAAATACTTGTTTAAAAGTGATTTTTTTTTTACTTTTCCGATTCCTCTCATCTTTACTCACCCATATCACATAAAAAAAAAATAGCGTTAAACTATCAAACGCAAAAAAAAAAAAAAAAATTGAATAAGGACAAAATCAAAATACTGTGGTGCAAAAGTTAATCACTAACGTGAATGGGGCCTAAGGAGGCTAATGACTCTGTACTACGGTGGCAAAGCCAGGATTCGGCCGCGAGGGTGGCTCTGTTCAATGGAAATTTGGTTACATGTTGTGCGAAAAAAATATGAGGAAGAAAATTAAGTATAAAATCATAAAATTAGGTTTTGTCAGTGGGTTTTTGTGTGTGTGTGTGAAATAGAGGCTTACTCCGATTCAATTCTGGCATTCAAAAGGAAGACGTCACGATACTAATTTATCGCAATTCGAACCGACCATTCTTTAAATTGTAATTTTAACATTATTTGTAATACAATTAAAGTATTACTTTTTTTTCATACTCGTAAATAACTAATCGAACCACATTACTACATTACACTATGCAAAAAATTGTGTTCAAATGGGTCACGCGTGTGCCTCTCCAATTAGTGGAAAAAAATTACATACCCTTATGGTTTATGGAAAAATTTAGAGAGAGAGAGAAAGCTGATATTAAAGTTTCCCAAAAGAGGGAAAAAAAACTGCTGCCCGGGAGACTCGAACTCCCGTTGTTGAGGTCCAGAACATAGCACAGCGTGCTGTCCTGGCCGAGTGGAACCCGCTCCGATCTTATTCCGATGATCGAAAACATTCATTTCGTAGAGCTCGTCAATTAAAACAAATACATCAAAAATTAGCTTGATTGGATATCATTAAAAGTCTGATCGGAACATTTTTATCTTAAAAAAATAGATCCAAATACTAGATCAAATCCACTAGAACCCATTATTGACAAGTTATATGTGTCCCGATCAGACACTTAATGATATTTGATTGAACTTATTTTTGATACACTTGTCCTACTCAACGAGCTCTACAAAATAAATATTTTCGATCATCAGAGCGAGATCGAACCGAGTCCTGCTCAGCCGGGACAGCACGCTGCTGCGCCCTTAGAGGGACAGCTAGGGATGCAAAGAGTACTGTCACGGTCACCTTATCCGAAACCACTTTAATAGTGCTGGCAGTAGTACGGAGTATATCTGCTGGGTTGAACGAAATTCAAAAGCATGAACCACTTCACGTGGCCGAGTCACCCCCTTGTTTCCTAAAAGCTCATTTATTGCAACCTGTAACGTGGAGAAATTTTTCGGGTACCGGGTGGGTACCGCAGTGCCTATGTAGTGTTCGAGCAGGTTTATTTATGTCGTTCAAAAATGTGTTAGATGCGTCAGATTAAAATCTTCTTTCGTCTCATCCCACCACTTTCTCTTATCTTTCTTTCTTCGAATTCGAGCGATCCAAAATTGAAATGGACGACTTTAATACACCGAGCGAACACCACGTGACACAAAAAGCTAACTAGCTAAAGAAGATTTGGAGGGTCCGAAATCAATGAAAAGTTTTGCGTGCGCATGCGCACAATAGGAAACACCATTCCATTTGCAAAAGGAAAATTGAGTCCCTCCTCCCTCCCTATCCCTAGTAGTAGGAGTACTACAAAGGCATCCTTTTCCTTTTTAGGCACACACCCATTTCTTTGATGAGTGAGATTATTCCGGTGCTCCTGGAGCACCGGCTCTGGGGCCTTCTTCCAACACGCATTTGTGCACGGGAGCCACACATTTGGTGGTGGCAATCGACTTGGAGTCCACACAAAAACATAGTGGAAAAGGCCTTTGAAGAAATGAATTACTCCCTCCGTTCTTAAATAAGTGTCCGATGTGCAAAATTAGGCCTTCAAAAAGATGTATTTATTTCGTTAAAAAAATCAAATTTTTTTCACAAATCAATAGATAGCAATAAATTTTATTAGATTGTGCAAAAAATTAAATTTTTTAATAAAAAATATGCATATTTTGTAAAGTCTAATTTTGCGCGCCAGACATTTATTTAGGGTCGAGAGAGTAGTAATTTTACCTTTTCTTATCGCATAAAAAGGCCAGCAAAGACGAAAGAAACGTAGAGTAGAAGTATGATTAGTCTCACCCTAAGTGCACGAAGCCCAAATGAGCCTAACTTGTATGATCGGTTCTAACTACACACTAGTATTGCTCGGAGGTATCGAGTGGGCTGAGCTAATCACATTACGGTAGAGGTAGGAGACGGGATGGTACATCATAACATGGTATGAACTGGCACGACACCTCAAAGACATTTAGATTAATTGGAGCACCGTCATAGGCATTAGACATAAGAGGGACATCTGCTCATCATAATTTGCCCATACTTCTCCTGCGATTAAGTAAATATTCATCACTAAGCAGGCAAAATTTGCATATGGTAGACCATTCTGATAACAACCAAGCTATGGGGCTCATCAAAAGTATATAAACAAAATTCCATTGAAGAACCCTACCTTATTGGATTATAAAGCACTCCAGTAAGTAGCTTCAACTCACAAATGGAACGATCAAAAGTCTAGTTTGTAGATTGATCATCTATAATTGGAGCAAATTTATTGTCTTTAGTGAGAAATTAAAAGAATAAAAAGTCAATGGCTTTTAGTACATAGTTTGTGAGGGGGGTTAAATAAAAGCTCACTCAGTGTACAGGTCCAAATGTAGGGAGAGGAAAGTTGTGCCGCCCTCTAGTCTAGTCCTGCAATAGATCCGGCAGCGAGCACAGCCACTGCACACATGCATGACTCGAGCACGAGTTTATTGTTTCTATTCACGTATTGTTAAAACTGTGGTTCATATATGAGAGATACAGAGAAGTTGAATAATAAGAGTCAGTTGCGAGCGTAGTTTATTGAAGCGAAGCGGAACGGAACAGAGCGATATGGTATAAATATTCGGGGTGCGGGTTACGCCTCCCGTGGTATGGTAATGTGTTATAAGGGTATTATGGGTATTTAGGCCATAATACGGATTAGGACAGGAATAAAGAAGGTATAAATGTTCTCTATTGTAAAATCCTATGTATTGTGATTATCAATAATAAAGACTGCTCTCTTACTCCTGTGGACATACCAGATTTTGAGAAATCACGTATATGCTGTGTCGATTTCTTTACTGTTTTAAACCTGTGAATCGTGTGTGTGTGTGTGTGTTTCGATCTTAACACGTATAAATAAAATTGATTCATTTAGATTAATATACATGTAAAGATTTATGCCAGTGTGTCCTTTATAAGGATTAATAAATTCTTTTTAATTAGAAGAAAAAAAAAATGAGAGTTGTTCTTCCTGCAATCAATTGAATAGATAGCTAGTTTTGGAAAAAGAACCGTTGGTTCTTTAATCAACTTCGTTATCATCACAAGTATATGGTCTAAATTAAGTTGTACAATTGGAAAAATTGGTAAAGCAAAAGTAAAAAAAAAAAAATATCGTGATATTATGGATGAACTTATCGGTATTTCAAATTTACGCTCTTTCGTTTCAACTCTATAAAAAGTATTGGCACTGATATTGTGTGGATTTTTATATTTTATTTTACAAGACTGATCAGTCAGGCATGATGACTGCATGACATGGGCACGGGGATGGACACAACAAGACTGTGGCATGTCTTTTTTTTTGGGTTGCGTTTCTTCTTAGTTTTCATGTTCGGAACGCGATAGGTGTCATCCATTCTTGTACGGTAGTAGTCCATATGGGATTTTGCCACGACCTTAATCGAATCCTTCGTGGTGGACAATAAGATGCGTGCAAATTAGGCCGGACGTACTAACTTATAAGAACAACTAGTTCTTGGCGTTTTGCCTTTGGAAGCTGGCAGCTGAAGGTGGCCAATGGTGCGGGTGGCCAGAGATAGTGGAGGAGGGTGAGGGGAATGAAAATTTGTTTCCAATAGTAACAAAAAAAAGAGGGCATATAAAGAAGAACGCATTTTGACAGAACTTTTAACAAGTGTTTTCTGTTGCCAGAAAACGAAAATAGCTGTCATGCATGCAAGCTTATCTTTACTCTGTGTTTGGACTTGCACGAGGGGAGTGAGAGAAAAGAAAAGAAAATGAAAGGGAAATGGAAGGAAAGCGAGAGGAAAACTTACTGTGCGCAATACTTGAATTTGCTATTTTCTCTCATCTTTCGTTTCGAACCAAACTATGGAAGAGAACGTTTTTTTAATTTTTTCTGTTCTTTTTTTTTTTCCCATAAGTTCCAAACAAATTAACCCTTTTGAGAATCAAAATATTATATTTAACTTGCAAAGAGATCTGTACCAAAGGTATTGTGTATCTATTTCGAATTATACCAATTTTATGATCAATAGTAACATACTAATAACATTTTAAAGTGGAAAAATAAAACGAAGGTTCTTTATTTTTTGAATACTTCTGCATATCCAACGAATAAAAAATTAAAGTTCTTCATTTTGAAAACTCAAATGAAGTCTTATCGGAGGAGGGAGATAGAGCCGGTCTTTGCCTTTAAGGGGCCTAAAGAAAAAAAAATTAAAGATTTGGTCCTTTTTGCCAGAAAATAACAAAGGGTACCAAAACAGGAGAGCTCTTAAATTTTGAAATTTTTTGGGGGACTAATGCGGTCATCGCGGCTTTAGCTCAGGAACCGGCTCGATTCTTCATAATGAGATTTTGAAGCTTGGCTCCTCCAGAGTGGAATGAAAATTCCATTCGAGCCAACAATGGAACATGTTTTTCCTTCGCCTATGACAGAATGATAATTAAAGCTTTATTAGCCGTACGGTCAATATTCTAAAGGATGAGACCCCACTTTTCGAACGTGTTTAGCCACTACTCAACTACAAGGCGAGACATTTCAAAGTTTGAAGCACGTGAGGGTTTATCCGGTCATCAACTCTAAAGTTCCGGATCCCGTTCAGCTAAATAAATTAATTGGCTAATTTTTTTGTTCTTATTCAATTTTGTTTTATATTTGTTAATTTTTCGTCAATTTTTAGAAAATTATTGCATCGTCATGATGAGAGTGAGAGGAATCTAAAAAGTAAAAAATTATGATCAAAATCTATTTTTTTAATAAAGACGAAAATTTGGCTTATTGGCTTATTTTTGTCTTCATTCAAAAAAATAGGTTTCGATTGTAATTTTTTACTTTTTAGATTCCTCTTATTATAACGATGCAATAATCCCCAAAAAATTGATGAAAAACTATCAAATACGAATTTTTTCCAAACGGGACCTAGTCAACAACTCTCAGAATTAGTCGACGACTCGACGTGCATGCAAGCTGACTTGTACACACATATTAGAGCACCCCCAAATCCAATCCTTCCAAATTCTCTATTTTGGAGAATCAAAATTGTATATTTAACTCACAAAGTGAACACAGCTATTTACACGAAACTCCAATCACCATTGTTCATTTCTTCAAAGTTTCATCTATTTTTCTGTAAATATCAACCAAACCAGCTGTTTGGGGAGGGGCTCAAATACTAGTAATCATGCATATTGTCGAAATTAAGGGAAACATGAAGATAATCACCATTATCCACAATATTCCCATTTCTCAGAACTCGGATGATTGTCATAAGTACATAACCCCGGGATTTGGCCAAGTAGGTATAAGAAAACAACTGAAGGGCTCATCGCAAGTTCGAATCCCATGAAGGCCAAGCATTCCAAACCTTGGGGCCGCCAAAGGTTTGTCCATTCGTTAACTTCAAGGCTCTGAAATTAGTTCAGATGCGCGCAAATCGACCTAAGTATCCGGTTATAAAAAAAAAAAACTTGTCAGAAGTGCACTACAAACGGGAGAGATTAAACTTAAAAGTTGTTCGAATATGGAGGTGACCGGGTGGAGAGCATGAAAAGACTTCCTAAATTAAAATGGACAGAGATGTCCGACTCCGAATAATGACTAACGAAGACTTCGGGGTAGTCTCTCAAATTGGTTAAAAGTACTAGAAGTGTTTTTTTTTTTTTTTTGTTTCATCACCGAACGAGCTTTTTTCCTTCACAAAATACTACTAAGAAAACTTTTAGCACTTTTTAGTTATTTTAGCACTTGTGAAAACTACCCTTAGAGAATACTATTCACATCTTTTATTTACAATGACTTGCAAAGTTGACAAAGCCCCCAAATTAAACAGCGACTACTCCTAAAAAACACAGAAATTGACATGAGAAAGTGCATGGATGGTCAAAATCTCTTTTTAGAAAGGGATTCGCAAGAGATTTTTCTAAAACCATGTCCATCCATTTTTATTTTTTAGTTTTGGGTCTACGAAATTATTATTGTTATTGTAACGTGCAAGTGGAAAGTATGAAAGGACTTCCTAAAAGTAGAAATGTCCAATTGTAGGGTTGAGAGGACTTGTGGGTCTGATGGTAACTAACACCAAATATATCCATATCTATTGCCACAAGATTTCCAACATGAAGAGACCCTCTAAAAAGGTGAGAGAGAGAGGAGAGAGAGAGAGCTCAATGATAGGATGTTGAAGTTAGTTGATGACTCTCTGGACCTTGCAAGCACAATTGAGTTAGTTATGACTCAAAATTTCTTTAGGGCATACGTGGCGACACACCAAGTAACTCAAGCAGGGACTCGAACTTGCTCCTTTCGAAACGTGTATCGAAGTAGGAGTCAAACCCACATGGATTGGTTGCTAAATCCACCATCATATATATATAAATATATGGTTCATCTTATCTGCCTACATTGACAGACAATTATCTCAGTCTTGGAAAGCAAATTTTGGTCCAATTGTGGGCACTGACGCATACATCTTCAAGGCAAATTCAAAAGGTACCCCTTCAGTACTTTTTCAAGGTAGCTAGCTAAAATGGACTGTTTCTTCACTTTTCTGGTCTTTTGTCATTCAAAAGGAGATTCCCAAAAATAAGCAAAACTTGTCAATTTTTCTAAATTCTCATCCAAGTTGCCTTTGAAACTGAATCTCATGTCTGGGCTTAACTGGGCTGGGCTTACAAGAGCAAGTATGTTGGTCATTTCATCCCCCTTGCAAGCATATACCAACTTAAAACTTTGGGCAGTGAACCATCGGCCCGCAACAGAAATCCGGCCCAACCATCCCTACTCTACTTCCCAACATGCCTTTTAGGTGGACTTGAGCACTTAAAAGCTCCTTAGTGAGCAGTGACGAATGCAAAATTTGCACTCAGCAAAAGCCCGAATCACGTGTATTTCTACATTAATAACAACAAATATAGTTCATAATATATAGCGTCGTTTGCTAGCTGTGAGGAAGAGACGAGATTGTGAGTATATACGTAACCACCATTTGATATCGTACTGTACAGAAATATTAATAGGTGTGCTGTGAAACGGTCTTTTCATTCCCTTTCAGAGGGGTGAAAGTCTTGTAAAGGAATAAATACTGTAAAATAAAGTCTTGTGAATAGTGTATTCAAATAAGAGTAGTAAATGCCCAATAACAAAAGTCTTAGGTGATGTACTATGTAGTAGAAAAATGACGGGCACCAATTATGTAAACTTTGTTTGATAATGTAATCAGCCTTCTTACTCCGTTTATGAAAGGAGAGCTTCACCTCTGTAAAAATCAAGTTAATGAAAGCCAGTGTCTTTTCCTAATATATCCTGTGCCTTGTATTCTCTCACTCTTTGATCCTAACCTACTTCGTGAACCCACAACCAAAAAATGGTTGATAATTTGAGATTTTAGGGAATTTCACACATATATAGGAACTTAAGAACTTTTATTTTACTCGAGAGACTTGCAATGCCAATCCTATAGAACTTTTCCAAATTAACATCACAAACTAAGATAATTAGTGGGGGTTTTTAGACTTGTGCAGAGGCCGGCCATCCCCCGCACCCGTCCGCCCCCTGTCAGTGAGTCAAGCAAACCCCCCTAGGAATTCGAAAATAAATCCTTGCATCATTTTTTCATCAATCCAACCATTTTGAAAAATCTAGTCGATCATACTATAAGCTGGAATTTTCTGAATTCCATCCTCCGCCATTGCTTTCCTCAAAGCAACGGCGTGGTCCCACATCTCAGCTCCCGCATAAACGGTCGACAGCAGCACATATTGCCCACAATGTCGCGGTCGCGATTCGAGCAGCCATCTTGCCAATTTATTAGCCAACTCCGTTGAGCCATGAACCTTACAAGCACCCAGAAGAGCCCCCATGACAGAGGCATCGGGTTCGAAAGGCATTGTGCTTATAAAACCAGCAGCTTCTCTCAGAAGCCCAGCTCTGCCCAAAAGATCAACTACACAACCATAGTGCTCCATCCTCGGAGCAATGCCAAAGTCGTGCGGCATTGATCGAAATAATTCCAAACCCAAGTCAACAAGCTCTGCACGAGCACAAGCACTGAGAACTGCTACAAACGTAACCTCATTAGGGTGGAAGCCTTCTGTCTTCATCATTTTGAACATGTCTACCGCCTGCTTCTCCATACCATTTAAAGCTAGCGAAGAGATCATTGTGTTCCAAGTGCACACCTCTTTAACAGCCATTCTACTAAAAACTTCTACAGCATATCCTAAACAACCCATTTTCCCATACAAGTCTATCAACGCTGTTCCCATGAAAACAGTTAATTCCACCTCATTCTTAATGATGTACCCATGAACTTGCTTCCCTTGGTACAGGGCTCCTCCTCCATTACAACTAGAACATGAAGAAAGCACACTAACAAACGTAGCTTCATTGGGTTTGACAACACCCCCAGCTGAATCCTCGCGCGCCATCATCTTCTCGAAACACAGAATCGCCTTCGCAAAGCATCCGTTCCTCGCGTACCCATTAATCACGGTCGTCCACGAAACAACATCTCTCACTGTCATGCGCCGAAACAGCCCGAGAGCCGACCCCATATCCCCGTTCCTGCCGAGTGCGTCGAGCATCGCGTTGCAGGCGACAATGCACGATTCTGGCATTTCTTCGAACAGGCCACGGGCATCCGAAACGCTACCAAGTCGCGCGTACAGGTTGAGAAACGATGTCTGCACAAACGGGTCACGCGATGCGCCGCGCTTGATTGCCTGGGCGTGGAGGGGCTTGCCCAAGTTGGAAGCCGAGGAGGGCAAGGAAGCGGCGGCCGCTTTGACGAGGGGAGGGAAGGTGTGGGGGTTGGGCGGGGATCGGTGGGAGAGCATGTGGGTGAAGAGGACGAGGGTGGTGCGGGGTTGGCCGAGGTTGAGGTAGGCTCGGATCAAGGCGTTGAAGAGGAGGGTGGGGTGCCATTTGAGATGGTTTGAGGGAGTGTTTGTTGGGTTGGGGAGGAGGTTGCCGGTGGTGAGGAGGAGGGAATGGAGTTGTTTGATTTGGTTGGGGTGTTTGGTGAAGCGTTGGAGGAGTTGCAGTAGGGATTCTGGCGAGTTGGGCATACCAGGCAGCAACTCATTGCATACACCATCACCGTTTTATTATTATTCGATTCCAAACTCAACATATTTAACCCTTGTCCAGGGTGGTAAAGGAGCTGAGCTTTGTTGAGTTCGAACTCGGCTCATTTGAGCTTGAGCCAAGCCTGAACGAGTTGAGCCCTTAATGAGCCAAACTTAGTCATTTTCTAAACGAGCCTCCTTAATCGAGCCGAGTCTGCCTTAACGAACCGAGCTTTTGTGTTGAGCCAAGCATTAACGAGCCAAGCCAAATCGAGCTTGTGAGCTACTCGGCTTATTTACACTCCCTTAATGAGCCGGCTTACTTGAGCTCGAGGGCTGTTCGGCTCATTTACCCCTTGCCATGTCCTATATGTGTCCATCCCGTGTCCCCACCTTCACCCCTAATTTGTGGCGACCCGCACCAACTCTTGCTAACTTTTAGTCTCACTACGTGGCTAAAAAGATTAATCTCAAGTTGTACAATAGCTCGTCGAAAGTTGTTATGTATTACATCAAATTCCTTTTAACCCATCGATGTGGGACTAAATGGGGCTTCACAATATTCCGTCTCCCCCAAAAAATTAGTTATATTTAATGAACACGGCATCATACAATTTTTGCTGTGTCCCCGGCATGTTCTTGTGTCAGACAATTTCACCTTGTTTGAAACTTTAAATACACGAAACCTTACGCATACGAAACTTGTCTTAGTGAATGCTGTAATACCTGGGTTACCAATGCATCACAGATATCACAACTCATCAATTTTTGCCAAATACAATCTTCTGAATAGAAAGCATTGAAGAAGAACTGGATCATACAGAATACCACATTCGATAAGCTCAGATGCCAGATACCTTACATGATGCCAATCCATTGAATCTATCCAGATGCCCGAGGCTACATATAATAGTTTCCGAAGCTTGACATGCTTACTATACCGCCCCGGTATCGGGGATACATTGAAATTCTTACAATGAAATATGAAGCAACTAGGAAACATAGTAAAAAAACAGAAAGTTTAACCTCCAAAAAGTAAAAGTATTTGTCTTGCACAAAAATTTCTCTAACTAAAAGTAATCAGACCGTCTGCGTTGTTCCAGAACCTAAAATGTACGACGAGTTCCAAAATACAATATGCAAATACAGATACCCAGTTGCATTTATTCTTTTACGTCACAGTCCAATCCCAGCATCACCACACTATTTAAACCGTATAAATCTGAGCTTGCACTAGCTTTCACTCCCAACTCAGCCTGAAATCCATATTTGAGCAGTTAAGTATCATAACAGAAGGGCTCGAAATAGATCTCAATCAAGGATACCACTTCTGAGGCAAACATAACCATCACAGACAATATGCATGCTATGAACTCAAGTAACAGAACCTCATACCTGTTGAGTGTGAAGTTGAATTCGGCGTTTTCTGTGGTTTCAGCATCTCTGGTCCGGACCAGGAAGAGGGTGGTCCAGACCAGCGCAAGAGGAAGCAAAACCCATTGCAGCATGCTTAGTCCAGACGAGGGAAAGTTAGACCGGACGAGGGGAGGTTGGTCCACACGAGCGGAATGCTGGTCCGGAGGAAAGAAGCTGTGCGTTTTGGTGTTTTTAGGGTATTTAAGGCTTCTCTTGTATACCCCATATAAGGCAAAAAAAAATACGCAGCCCCTATTTTAACTTGTTTATTTGTTTCATCACAGTGAAACCCCCCAACACCCCGTGAAGTATGATTAGCAAATAGCTTAAGTCGGAACCACGTATATTGCGTGTCTCATCTTTCGATTGCTTGTTTCTTTTGATTGTGTGTTTGCTCTCTTGCCCTAACAACACCAACCCTTCCGGTAACATGGCAAGCGCCATTATGATCACATAAGAATAACAAAGCAACACACTGGTTTTGTTTCGTTTTCAAATCTCACATAAGGGTTATGAATTATGCTATATCACATTATAAAACTTAACGTTACATGATACCAAATCAATTATTCACACAATCACTATGACATATATCTGCCAAAACATAATTTTCTGTACTGTTTTCCCCCCTTGAAAACAGCTACCCAGTTTGCTTCAGGGTTAACAACTTGAATCCGTGATACAAATAGGCAAAAGAAGGAATCCCCTTTTGCGAAGAGATTTTAGGACACAACATATTGTATACAGACCGCTTACGACATAAACCAGTGAGTACAACCACCACGTATCCTGGGAATGGCATACCTAAATTTCATGGCAAAAGGATCTAGTTTCCCGAGTCCATTTCAGTTTAAGGTGGAGGGTTAAAATCACTCCACTATACTACATGAAATAGGGAAACCCGTTCAGATCAGTAGCGAACTTTGGTCTTAAAAAACAAACTAGTGATTTCGCACTTTCGATCATTTCCATTGATCTTTGTACAATTTGCATCGTAACATCTATTTTAGCTGATTTTCACCCCTAAAACTACTTTCTGATAGCCTTAATTACTGTCGGCCGCATCCTTCCACGTTCCTCGTAGGCTCATACATAAATCGCAAAAACACTCTATCAAATAAGAAGAATACTTAAAGATTGTTAACAGGGATAAGGATCTTTTCTCATGTGAACCCCCATAAGGTCCATCACAGTGGCATTTCGGCAGTCCGAGTCATCTATTTTCTAGGTCCCATAGTGTAAAATCACCCACAAGCCAAAAATTGAGTTTGTCGGATAGTAATAAGTGCCTAATTAAATCATATTTATCTTGACAGAAATGGACAGTCAAAATTAATCCAGACGATGATAATTGTGACCATAAAATTCTTCAACAAACAAATATAGCTAGTCCCATCTTAAATAAGTAAATATAAGAGATGTTCCATGAATTTTTTTTTTTTTTTGCATTGAATAATTGTACGTTAAGCCCAACAAATTATCTAATTCAGACGTTAAAATAGTCTTTCCAATGAGGATCACAAGAGAGACTGTCATTCCAGTTAATAGACATTCAGAATTATTCTCATGATCACTGTGTGTTGATGCAGCTTCAGGACACGGGAGTAGCGACAGTAATCATATCTATTCAGGCCACTGAATTATTTTGCGAACTTCATGGTGGTAACTAGTGTCTTGTTTCATCTTGTGGCTGGTAGTTGGGCCTATATAACTTAGGTGGCAGCATGACAGTCGGGTGGGAGTCATGGGACCCTACGGTCTGCCACTCAGACAAAAATTAACAGTTGCAGTGTAATAGAATGGAAGATGGAAAGAGACCAAAGTGGGTCTCACTTATTAAAAGTTGATAGAAACACGGAAAGCTTATAAATTCAACCATCATGTAAACATATGCGGCACCTCTTAAAGCTAAATCATGGCTCCGCCCGATTCCTTGTGGAGATTAATTGATCACCTATCAACTGCTCATGTTATTCACAGTAACTGGCAACGTAGATAAAAAAAGACTTTTGTAGTAATAATATTATCTTGAGCAACAAATTTATTTACGAACTGTATGCTTGCCTGCCATGTGCCTAACCAGTCTTGATGTTTGAACAAAGAAAGCAGCCATCGGAGTTCTAATAATGCCAAATTTTCAAGCCATGGATAGAAGCCAACAAGAACAAATTCTTGACTCAAAAAATCTGATTTTAGCTTCTGATGTTCTCATCATGATGAGGCAACAGATGACAACAAGAAACAAATACTTGACTTTAAAATATGATTTTACCTCGTGTCAAAAAAAAAAATATGATTTTACCTTCTGACGTTCTCATCATGATGGGGCAACAGATGACTTCAACTTCTTTGATGGTGGGTTTCCTCCGGAAAACACAACGTAGGAATAAAAACATAGCATTGCAGCACTGCCACAATTGAAGACCAGAAAAGCAAATTAACAAAGATAACTCAACAGCAAAACTGAAGAATCTTCGTAGAGAAGCGCTGACAATTAGATATTGCAGTACCTAATGAAAGCATAGAAGCCTGTTGGGAAAAGTTTCGTTGTCTGCATAAAATTATCGCTTTACAGTTAAAAACAAAAATAAACTAGCCAACCAGAGAGAAAAATATAATGCTGATGCGATGCGCTACCATTGAGTATGTCTGGACGTTCTTCCAAAGAAGAGCCGCAGCAAGTACTGCAATGTCAAAACAGAACATCCAAAGTGAAAAGAGAAGTGACCAGTATCATGAAATTTTAAACTCTATCTTGATTATTTTTCCAACATACATGAATATCGAGCATAAAATGGGAGTATTCCTTATTGTTTTCACAAACCACTTTTTCCAATTTTCTTCCTTTAATTAACTACAAAGAATCATCTTTAAATTTCAATACTCGGTAGCAGGATGTAAAAGAGTAATGATCGAGGCATAGAGCCAAAGTAAACGTCTTGAGGATAGTTATCCATTGTAGAAATAGCAAAGCAAAATCCCCCGTCTCATCTTTTAGCTAACACAATAACAGCTCCATTGCGATCACGGGTTCGATGTCTAATTGTCCAGGCAGTACGATAGTATCTTGTATCTGAACCGGTGGCTCACTTTTTCTGAGTAATGGGTATTCTCCCCTCCATGCAAGAGTAACCCCAGATATTCCCACCTCATCTGACTAGAATCCAACACATCTCTCCCTTTTTAGCTCATAAGGAGGGCTTTTGCTAACCCAAAAAATTGGTAACATAAATATCAATCATAAGCATCATTACTCAAATACAAGGTCCTTAACCAAATAAGAATTTAGAGAGATTATATTAACTCGTATGTCAAATATAGCTCCAGTAAACAGTCAATCTAGAAGCACACCGACTATTTTTAGGAGTTAGGGCTTTCAGGAATAGAGTCCAGGGTGACATATTTAGTCACACTTGCTATTCCTCTCTTAGTCACCTTCTTCTGGAAATCTTCCAACATGCTATCACTTTTTTGCCCATTCTTGAGTGTCTCACTTGACCTCTCCCACAACCTATGCAACCACCTTTTTGTGTTTTCCTCTCGCTTCTCACCAACTTTCTATGCTTTCTCTCTTCTATTTCCGTCTCTCTCTTTTTCTCTCATCCCCTCAAATGTAATGCTCTTTCTTCTATACTCGCCAGTAAAGCTATATAATTTATGTTTCTCTGGTAAAGAGCAAATAGCATATTCCTACCCGAGAAAGTCTTTCCAAGGATGCATGACCTTCCAGTTTTCTTTGAGAACTAGAAAATCATCTCCTGTGAGATGACTTGCAATGCTTGGTATGGGTTCCATTAACGAAAGGAGCACAAACTCGAGAGATAAAGTGCATCTAATTAGCCTCCCAACGTCAATGGCCACCGAGTGACGTGAATTTTACACTGTAATATTCCTCTTCTCACTCACCCTAGCCCTCCACACCCTGACTTCTCATTCTCTTTCGTGTTTTTATCTGTGAGTGAGAAATTAAGTGCTACTGTATTTTTTTTAGAGTTCTAGAGCCCATTGCATCAACCAAGCACAAGATAACCGTCTAAACACACACACAGAGAGAGAGAGAGAGAGAGAGAGAGAGAGAGAGAGAGAGAGAGAGAGAGAGAGAGAGAGTTACTAAGCATTATAGCCTCCAAGTCCATCCAAAGTCAAAGATGCACAGACTTAGCATAATGGAAGGAAATGCAACTTCTTATCAAACTCTATTCTTAACTGTTGATTCACTACTTATGAATTGAATTTAATGCATGTGTATAAATCAGTAATGTTCTGAAGTTAACAAAGAACTGCATCTTCCAGAAACCAACCGTCCAACACAATGGGACTCGAGTCAACTGGATGGTAGCCAAGTTATTGCCTAAACAACAATGCCCTTGGACATCAAAACTACCTTTTGGCACGTGTTACAGTTGAACACGATTCATCTTATAAACTAGCCCGGACCAGAAAATTTGAGGAGAAATGCCACTGGTATGCACAAAATTCCAGATAAAACAACCATTCAATGGGCCAAACATAACGCAATTAAAATTCGTGTTTCTAGTTAATCTTTTCCTTCAAACTTTCAACTTTTAAGTGCTAATTTCCTCTCTTCTTCTAGATATGACAGGCATCGAAACAGAAAACTAAGATTTATATACACAGAGTCACAATTTCAAATAACACGAGAACAATACCTGCTTGTCCAAGGATAAATGGCAAGCTCGATTTTCCTTGTCTCCAGACTTTTAAGCTAAAGGTGCTGAGGGCTAGCAAAGCACCTCCAAATAGCACACCGGTGCCTAAGGTAGTAGGATTTCTTGTAAAAACAAAACCAGCAAGTCCCCCACCAAGAACAAGCCCACCTATTGGAAGATAATGTCAATACTAAAACCAATCAAATAGCACAGAAAATAAGGATCTATGATGGGAAAAAAGGTCAAGATATGATTAAAATGGATCATCGTTACACTAATTTTATGTTGCCACTAAACATCATATCAAGAATTCTGGTTCTGCCTTTAGACTCTACCAAGAGAGAATATCAACAAGCGCTTGCGGCTTAAACATCCTGCATCTCATGGTCCAAAAAGTAAAGTTTGTATATCTTGGCCTGCTAGGCATGACATGTGCTGTGCCAGATCTGGCACAGACCGCCAGAAGATTACACAGTAAATCTTAAGCAGTAAAGTTTGAAAGTTGATAGGATTTAAATTTTGAAAACAAACTTATGTGGATCCAATCAGAACCATGAGTAATGAAATTTGAATCATGCTAGAGTTCAGTCATAATTATTTAGTCGAGGTTAAGTGGTCTTTTATTAAATCAATGTATGATTCATTAACTCAGGTCTCTTGATCATTCGAAAAGTTGATAGCCACGAGTTCTAGGGATCACTCACAGATCGGGCAATCCATCAAGTTCTGTTATAACTTATAAGATCTCTCTCTGTCATTTTTATTTGTTGTAGATGATTTTTGAAAGTTAAAAGTCCTAGTTTCCCAACTTCTTCCTTTAGCCAGGCCTTGCCAGTCTTGTTTTCCTTCCTTAAACCATATTTTACAAACCTATGTCATTCTTCCTTCAACCTCACCACTCTATCACATAAAATTACACCAAAGAAAGGATGATAGAGGACGTCCATTATATTGCAAAGTCACTTTCCCATATGGGTCTGTATATCTAGGTATTGGAATTCAATAAAGCTCGAAAAATAATACTTTTACTGAGTTGTTTGAGACATGAGAGAGTAACAATCTTGGACCAATCCCTAATTAATTTCATAAAAGAAAAGGTGCACAAGTACATAATTACTACCTAACAAGTCTCCTTCACCTCAGTAATGAATAACTGAAAGGTTATCTTTGGCTTGCTAAATCACATGTTTTTAACTGACACTGAAGCACACTCACCAAATGGAATGCCAAAACAAAAGTCATGAATTTTTGCAGCCCTTTTATGCTCGGTGATAACCTGTTGTTCAGCTGGCTCACTAATCCCTTTCCCGTTGACATTTTCTTCTGTACTTGCATAGGACTTGGCTGAGCCTTCAATATGGGATCTCGAAGTATCTGGAGTATACTTTAAAGTTGTCTTAGTCTGTGAACCTGAAATTCCTTCACCAGTTCCATCACTAGCATAGACAACACCTACCTACGACATATACTTTCCATTAGTAAGTACCACTTGGAATGCCGTAAAAAAGGAAAAAAGCATATCTAATTCAAGCTTTTTTTACCGTTTGTATGCCAACGTCAAAAATGAATAAAAGGGCAGCATAAAGTAAGAGTCTGAAAGAGCAAAAACATCACTTTCACTTTCACTTTGCGCTTCTGATTGGAAGACACTTCTTTAAACCCCCCTTCTAGAGGTTTAGCTGAAGATTTCATGCAATTACCAAAAAACAACCTTCAACCATGATCTCCGTGTAAATGATCACATACTTTGAGCATCCATAGGCTATCAAAATGTAGTTGATCTTTCTGCCAGGTCATTCATCCCCGAAGAACGGGTTTTTCAGCCAGGGAAACGCAAGCAGGACAATCCAAGACATTCTATTACCCAATCCATTTAACACATACATAACCTTATTGATCAAAGGGCACGTCATAAAATCGAACGCCTCAGTCAAACCCTGACTGTAATTTTTCTGCTGTTGGGATAACCATCCCACTAGACAGCATTTTAAACCTAGAGTAAACTTGAGATGAAACACAAATTGCATAATTGTCATATGCAATATAATCACTTCTTTACATCGACCCCCAGTCCTCATATGCGATAGCACCATCTGCAATTAAGTGCTCCCAGAGATTTAGTGCAACTCACACCTCCAAGAGATTTTTTTTTAAAACTCACGTGCTCAGCCAGTTTGCGTGCACCTCGACTAATTCCAGGGACCAATCCCACCGCTGATTCGCGGGGGTCCCAATTAAAACCAGAGCAAAACCCTGTATGGACTGACCACACAAGAGTTGATAGCACCTAGGAGTTTTTGAAACTTTTCGAACCCGAGACCTTAGGGAGCAAACCCTTAAAACCCAAGCCTTGACCACTAGGCCAAACACTTGGGGTTAGCTCGAAGAGATTATTGATTCGTTTCAAATTATCAGTTAAACGCTATTAAAATCACCTGGAAGCTAGTCATACCCTACCAATCCAATTTCAACGTTGCCTAAAAATAAACAAAAATTTCCGAATGTTACAAAGGATGGCCCTGAAATCTTGAAATGGTACCTTGGAGCGAAGAGCGGGGCAGGGAGCCGATCGAGCCTGGTGATGGAGTCTGCGATGGATTGGTAAGAAGCAGGAGAGCTGATGGGTGATTGCTGACGACATGATTTGGTTGTTTGATTGATTGATTGATTTCTTGATGTTAATGTCGATGTCGGTAAAGGCAACGGAGAAAGCGGTAGAAGAGGGGATTCGTCAACAATGATGACTGTTTTTATTTACTCCATTGTTGAAAACCCGGAAACAGAAAACGCGATTCTTCTCGAACGGATTTGGTCAAAGATTCTACCTACCCAAACCACCTCTCTCATTTGTTTGGAATATTTGGGGAAGGAGGGGAAAGTGAAAAAAAGAAAGGAAAATCATTTTTCTCACTATGACTTTATTTTCTTTTTATAACCGTATGTCTCGGCCACCTTACACGTACCTTGACTAACCCCCGGTGGCTCCAATGTTTGGAATGTTTAGGCTCCATGAGAATGAAACCTATGAACTCATGTAAGATCACTTTATTGCTTTCTCATAACCACTTACTTGATCAAACCCTTTGAAATTTTTTTACTGTAACTTGTTTTTATTTAATAATTTTCCTAATTTTTAGAACTCAACACTTAACCCACTCAAAGTATTCATTAGATAACAATAAACTCCTTCAGCTAGCAAAAACAAAACTTGTCATGCGAGCAAAATATGGCAGGATAAATAAGATTGTTGACAAAATTACTCTTTTATCTTCATCTAAGGATTATTTCTCGAAATTAGAAGAGGTCGGAGAAAAAACAAAAGAAACCTTATGTTGGGGTCAGTGAAGAGAGGATCGTGATCAATTGATGGATAAGAGGTGATTGAGGTTGGATTAGGTTCCTTTGTAGTGTGGTGACTAAATTTGGTATTTGATGTGATGGTTTTAAAAGTTATGAGTGAAAATAACACGGTGGACAAATGGTAAATAAATATGTTTTCCTAAACGTCTAGTAAATCTCCATGTTAATGCAACATGTTTTGGTTACATTGGCACCTCCCACTTGAATAGCAAAATAAAGGAGCAAGAGTAAAAATTTCCACTTTCTTAATCATTTTCTATCTTTTACTCCTATTTCCTTTTAAGAAAAAAACAATCCGGACAAAGCCTATGAAACCAAAAAACTATGCCAACTACCCATGAAATTTATGGAGAATACATTGTTGGTGCAAAACTTGAAACCTTCAAAATCTGGAGCCTTTTGAAACTTGAACAAACTGATGGAAACCGCTTCGAGTCACGTTACGTCGTCGCTTTCCGAAAACAGTATTCGCCCCCACCAATTGGTGCGCACCGTGTTACAGCGAATCTGTTCTGAGGATAAAACGAAGCCCGATCAATGATCTTCTGCCTGCGTCCGCACAAACGAAGGACAGACAGAATACCGAGCCTAAGAGAATCAATTGAACCAAGGACTGTTAATTCCGTTTCTGCAGAATAACGGAATAACAGTATAGAAAACAACGAGACAGAGAAGCAGGAGAGTTTCTGGATATTTTTTGGTATGTCAAATGAATTAACCAATGGCCTATTTATAGACTTATAGGCACCCTTACGTGAAAGGTTGTGTCTTTTGTAAACACACATTAGAAAGGGTATGTCTTTTGAAGACAACTAATTATGAGAAAGGATCATGCCTTTTAGTAGGCACTCTTTAATTAATTAATTAGGAAGAGTCATGCCTCTTGGAGGCACCCCATTTATCACACCCCTTCCTAACAATCTGTCCCTTTCTAATAGTCACACCCTAAGTTAATAGGTGTTATAACTATTCACGTAAAGTCATACCCCCATGTGAAAAGGTGTCGCACCTTTTCACAAATAACCTCCCGCAATCTTTTATTTTGAAAAATCTCCAACATACAACTAGGCCAACACTTCAGCATAATTACGATCAGGATTGTTCGCAATTGGGGGTTGTATCAGAGTCGGGTCGGATTTCATCCCAACCGACATAAATCGAAGAATTAGAAACATAAGAGTTCGATTATTTACCCTTCATAGATAAACTTGAGATTTGCGCCCATATGCGATTAATTGTATCATGGACCGGAGCGATAAACCTATTGAAGGCCCGATACCGACTGAAACATGGTGGTCCGATAACGACTGAAGCATAGAGGTCAGGCATTTATATTCGGAATTGTATTTTAAAATTGCATGCGAGGTTTTGCTGGACTTTATTAGGGCGGGCTCACTCTTAGACGACACTTCTTCAAAAACCGGGAGGCATCCCTGTAGAACGAAAGAGAGCCAAGAATGGTCTCCTCTTTCAGACCCCTATTCCTTCACTCCCTTCGCTTCAATCCCTTCACCAGAAGACCTCTCCTCTCCTTCCCCCACCACGAGGTTCCTCTCTCTCTCTCTCTCTCTCTCACACACACACACACTAACACTGCTATGTTTCTGGGTTGCTTGGTGTTGACAGTAGTATTTCATATTCTTGCTCTTTTGATTTCAACAGAGTGGCGGTAAATACCCAATAACTTGGGTTGGGACTCGAAGCCGATTAGTTTCTTCCGCAGGTAAATAAATATCTCTTATGAATTTGTACATGGGTATTTCGTTCTATGAATGAATTGGTCCAGCAGTGATTCTGGTATGTATTAGGGGCTAATATTCCACTCAGTACATCTGCATACAAGCGTAAGCTGTTAGAAAAATGAGCACAACATTTTGTATTAATCAAGCTATTCGATGCCCTCCCCGTGTTCCACATGGAGATGCAATTTTCCATACATAGAGCTAAACAGAATAGAAAGGGGCTAAGTAGAATCAAACGGAGAACAAATACAAATTGTGGGACTCGAACTCAAGGCCTCTCCTTAGCTGAACGTCGATACTATGTTAAGTGGCCAATTATCCCAAAAGCTTAAGTAGTTCGTAAGTGGAACCAACGATGCGTATCAAGCTATTCACAACATCCTGTATGTACCCTGGTGGCCCGGTCGTACCCCAACTTGGGTAGTTCTTTCTTTTATATAAAGTTGAATTTAGCTTGATAAGACTTTTTTCTATCCTCAACGTGCTTCAGATTTATGTGTTGTTTTCTTGGTTCTTTGATGCAATGACATCTAACTTTGATTTGTACGTTACTATTGGCATTAACTGTGGTTTCCGGTTTGTAGGTTGAATCTTTCATTGACTATGCCATTTACCTCATTTTTGCATTTGATTTTGTTACCGTTAACTATTAAAGGTTGCTCAATTATAAAATAGCGGTTGTAAAGCCATAGCCCAGCTGTGCCTGTGTCACCTTTTCTTAAATGTTTTTACTATCGACGAATTGTGTCCTAGCAGTGGCCGCATAGGTGCTTCATCATCTAACTTGACAATATTTCTACTGTTTTCTTGTTTCCAGTTGAGGTTTCAGAATTTGTACATGATGAACTTCACAGTGAAGTCAGAGCAGAGGAAAAAGATACTGCACTTCGCCTGGCTCTCTCAAGGCTAGCAAGTGATTTTGGCAGAGAGTCTATGTTGTCTTTGCAGCGCTTTTTTAATTCAAGGCGTTTGCCGGTGATATCTACAGGTTCATTGAAGCTTGATATAGCTCTTGGGATTGGAGGATTACCCAAGGTGACTTCCTGAAAAATCTACGATTCCTGTATGCAATCTTCTGCAAACCAATGCATAAATAGGCTGCAAATATGCAGTGGTAGAAAAACCATAATAATGCAAGAAATTCACGCTGTACAAAGTAGCCTCCTCTTGTTCCGCATTCTGTGATGATAAAAAATCATTAGCTTGCCAGACCTATAGCTTTCGATAAGTGATATGGATTTTTCTGTCCTTTTAAGACATATATGTAGATACCTTGCAGCCGGTCCTGCTCTGACCACCTTTTGTTTCATTTCAAATGCTTTACAAAACTTCTATTTGTACAATTATATGGCAGCAGCATCTAATATTTTAATTTGAAAAACTTTCCCTTGTTCATATTTACACACATTAAAGGGCCAGTCCTACTTTCCCTTTTTCATTTTGTGTCACTGAACACATTTCTAACTGTAATTTGATGCAGCTTCTAGCGATTAATACACTTTTCGCACTGTGAAGTTTTTGTACTGTAATTTCATAGGAGTATTGGTCTTGAGCCTATAAGTAAGCCAGTAATCTTTATTTTCAACAGGAAGTCAAATGACAAGTATTTGTTATATGAATTGGCCCAAGCCTTGCTTGGACAAAAATCGTCTTTTCTCTATCCTTTTGCGTCTCTTTTTTCTTTGGGTTAGCTATCTTAGTATTATTCTCGGAATAATGTATAGCCCTCAAAACTGCACCTTTTTGCCCCAAGCAAAAGGTGTACCTGTTATGCCCTTTATTTTAGTCAGATACTTGGGGTGTTACAAGATAATGTATCATTTAATTTCTCGCTTTTGCTTCCATGAGTTGATCATGATCCTTTATTTGTAGCTCAGAAGGATATCTCTCTAACTATTGCTTCTTTGTGGAAGTCAACAATTTTTTGCTGCGCTTTCTTAAGATAAGAGAAAGACATGGCGTGGAAATTGTAATGCCTTCTTGTTGCTTTTCTTTTCTGCAACTTCAGGCAAATGTTTTTGAAAAAGTGTTGCGGACAACCCGACATATGTTGTGGTTTTTTTGGCGAATGTTAAGCTGAATTTCTATGTTTTCCATTGTGGTTGTTGGTTCACAGTGCCCATTATTTGTCAAATATAAAAATTCCACGTTTTTTCCTCACTATGCAGGGTAGGATGGTTGAAATTTATGGGCAAGAAGCATCAGGCAAGACAACTCTTGCCCTTCATATCATCAAGGAAGCCCAAAAGCTTGGAGGTACAATTTTCTTTTTTCCATTATCAGTTTCAAATTGTGGTAGTTTGAACATGATTTGTTAGGTCCTCTCTGAAAAGGAAGACTATTACTCTTTGATTCATGGTTATCAAAAGCTTGGTTAGCTGATATACAATAATGCTAGCTCAACTTATTATGTTATGGATGCTTAGAAAATGTAATATTTTTTGGGGGCTACCACAAACTATTGCATATGATTCATTATAATCGACTCCGAAGAATGCTGCCCTTGGCATGGGCAAGAAAGTTTATTGTGGGAGATTGGAAGCCTAAACTTTTGACATCAAGGTTAGAACTCTATTATTGGGTTTTGTCTTTCGAACATTGTCCATGGCTCCATGCTAGTGTGTTGTGATGCCTAAATTGCTCTCAGATATCCATGTGTGGGCAAATATGGAGGGGCGGACTCACAGAACTGCAGTTAAACAGTTTTACTTCGCATTCTTGTAGAGGCCTGGTTTTAATTTTTGGTCCTCTAGAGCGCCTTCTAAATGTTGTGGGTAGAACAATGTTCATATCTGAGGGAGATCCTGAAGGCATTTGCATAGGTGTTCATTTTCAGGCCAAACATCGACCTTGCTACTCGAGACTGTGAAGCATGATCAGAATGCTTCCTGATTAGCATAGGCATAAAGTTATTCATGGTTGTATTGGGCCACGTGATCTATGATCAAACATATTTTCCCAAGTTTCCTTGTGTGAATATGCACAATTATGTTTATGGATTAAATATCCACCTTTATATAAAAGTCCATTAAATGGAAAGTGGATTTTAAATGTTTTCTTGTTCAGATTGGATGCCTTTTTTGTTGGAAAATGTCTACTAAAAGATAGTCAGTTCGGCAGTTCATAAATTCTGCTTGCAGTTTGTGTAAGTTGCTTTGTAGAGATGCAATGGCTGCCGAATACGCATACATGCATTCTCTCATGTGTAGTGAGCTACAGCTATGCTTCTCATAATTACACTCTTCACCTCCTCCATGAGTGTTTACTCACCCTTTTCTTATTGCTTTATGTCATCTGTGGACAATGAATGGTCTTTATTGCAGGTTATTGTGCATATCTTGATGTGGAGAATGCAATGGACCCTTCCCTAGCAGAAGCAATAGGAGTAAACACGGAAAACCTCCTCATTTCTCAGCCAGACTCTGCTGAGAATTTGCTGTGCATGGTTGATACACTGACCAAAAGTGGATCAGTAGATGTAATTGTGGTAGATAGCGTGAGTCCTCTCCCTCTGCCCCATAGTCGTCTTCCTTTTTTCTAGCATCAATCTCAAAACCAATTGGTTATCTGTGGAGAGGCTGCCTAGACTCCCATATATGTTCTTTTAGGTATTATTTAACATTTATTGGGCAAGTTCTTAACACCTTCTTGAAAGTAAACCTTGACTCGCACGGGAGAGCTAAACAAGAAATTCACACTATGAGGATCACAATTAAGTGAGATGTATTGTTGGATTAACAAGCGGAATCGATAACTAGCAAAATGTAGTCTTGCCAAAAACCTTCCGAAGCGTAGCTTTAATACCATGCTATTATGCTAAAGCATCCAATGGAAATCCGATTCAGTGAGTGGGGAAATCACGGAGAGTCGTGGAACTTTCTACTGTAGTGCATAAAGCGCGTAAAGCATGTTGTTTTACTTAGCTTGTCTTGTCCTTGAAAGTCTATTGATGCTGTCAGAAACCATGTTGGGATGCAGCTGTTAACAGTTTTACTTATTTTTGGTCCTTTATGGCTGGGTCTATTCTTGATAGGCTCTCTGGCTTGTTGTAGCGAGTGTATATGTTTTTTATGTGAGGAAACCTAGGTCTATGTATGCCCCACCAAACGTACACACCGGGGATAGGTTTTCTACATGTTGGGTACTATTGACATGGGACTGGCTCGTTGTCGTTTTGTAACTGGGTTCTCATGAGTTGTTTGCTCTGGTCAACACTCCTCTACATGGGAGAATTTTGTTCTCTCTAGACAACTCTTCATGAGGAATTGTGTTTTCTTTGGGCAAGACTTCATGAGGGAGTTGTGTTGGTGTGGCAAAAATGGATCTCCTTTGAACGCTTCTGAGTAACACTACCATATCTTATTAATCTGAATAAACCAGTATGCCATTTGGATATTTTGAAGATAGTACCCCTATTTTGTACTTGGCCATAGTAGTGAATTATGAATATTTGTCTGTGTAAACAGGCTACATATACCTCATGGGAAAAACTCAAATAGTTGGAAGTCTAACAAGATGTTTAGAAATGATATTTTTCTTTCATCCCGTAACCTGCTTAGAAAAGGGAATTTTTTGGGTTTCTCCCGCCTCCATGTCATATGCTTTAGTGCAATGGAATGGTGATGAATTCTTCTGATACTCTCTGGTTGATTTATTCCGACAGGAGGTTGGTAAATTAGATGTCATAATTCTTTTGTAATTTTCTATTTATTGTTCCATTTGTAAAGTTAAGAAGAGACCGTCTGCCTACTAAATTCATCTAGAGCCTATAAGGAGTCTTGTGTGCATCTGGGTTTAACCTATTTTTGGGAGGGTGCAGGTAATAGTTTGCCTAGTCAGGAAGGGATGTTATATAGCTATTTTGGTTGTGCATGTTCTTTGATTTGGACTTTAGTAAACCCCACAATTTGACAGTTTTACAAGTTTATTGTTCATTGGTCCATTGGTGGTTACGTGTTTACATTCCAATTTACATTCTGTCTCTTGCTTTCAAATTTCAGTTGATGCTATTGTCCCTTCAAAAGTGTTCACCTTATTAGAGCTTGTCCCACATTGGTTAGATATAACCCTTCAAAGAATCAAACCTAGTATATGAGTTTGGGCAGCCTCTCCACTCATTGCTAGGTGGTTGAGTTGGATGCTTTAGCATGGTATCAGAGCTAGGTTTTCTGAGGCTTTTGGACAAGACTCAATGTCATTGATGGTGGTTCCCCCTTTGTTTGTCGTTGATAGTTGTTTACTTCACCACGTGCAAGTCAGGGGTCGCACGTGCGGGGGAGTGTTGGAGCTTGTTCCACATTGGTTAAATATAACTTTCAAACCTAGTATATGAGCCTGGGCAGCCTCTCCACTCATTGCCAATTGGTTTTGAGTTGGATGCTTTAACACACCTCATGTACTCTTAAATTCTTCTTCTTCGTCTTCTCCTTCTTGCATTGTTATTGAGGATTTGTTCCTTTTGCAAACCCCTCCATTGTCTTTGTACTATATACGATGTTCACCATGTGTTAATTTTTGTAGGTAGCTGCTCTTGTTCCCCAGCGTGAAATTGATGTTGTTCTCATTGGTGACAAATACAAGGACATGCAATCACAAATCATGACCCAAGCACTACGGAAGATTCGTTCTTCATTATGCCAATCTCAGACTTTAATCATATTCGTTAATCAGGTTGAACTTATCAAGTCATTGATCTGTTTCATTAATGTGGTTCGTGTGACTGCTGATGTTAACTTTTGGTCACCTCGCGGACATCTAGGTGAGATCAAATGTAAAATCTGTGAAGGGCTTTGGACATGCAGAGGAGGTTACTTGTGGCGGAAATGCCTTGCCATTCCATGCGGCTGTAAGGATGAGAATTTCAAGAACAGGATTGCTCAGGTCTGAAGATAAGGTAAGCCTTTATTGATAGGCATATCTATTAAATAGAGAGGATAAGATCCTTTTTTGGCGTATTTTGCGACTCAAGGATGCTTACGAAAGAATTTTTCATTATGAAAAAGCTATAAGGCAAATGGTGTTATACAAGACAGAATTTTGAGCAACCAAGAGACAACACAAGAGAATGAGTATTTGCTGAATTGCAGATGGATGGGTGGTACGACTAAGAGAGAAAAAACTAGAAATGTAAGGATTTTTTAATTGGTAGGGGTAACACCAAGGAATATAAGTTGAGAGAGAATAGACTTGGGTGGCTGATCAAATTCGGTGAAGACCAAGAGATGCAAAATAAGGTCAACCAGTAATTACTGTTGATGAAAATGCTTGGGGGGTTGGGTAAACCTGTAGCTTTCTAAAATGGAGTCCTCAACCTAAAATGGTGTCCTCAATTTAACTCCTGGAGGCCAGATCGTGATCTTAATCAATTCATCTGCACTGGGTTTGTAGTGGTGTTAGGAGATGGTGGTAGAGGGGGAGGGCCCTGGGCTCGTGTAAGGTGGGTGTGAACGGTTGTATGTGTTACGTTTTCTAGCTTCTTATGAAAGTGTTTGTTCTAAGGTTTCTAACGTCACTCGTTTGGACGGTGGTCTGTAATTGGACAACAAACTGAAATCATTCACATTAAGGACCAAGCAAATGACACTTATAGTGAGGGAAGAAATTAAAAAAAAAAAAAATTCACAATAGTTGGGGAATAAAAATGAAATCAACCCTCGCAAGGAGTATAAAACCGTTTTAACTAGTCAAGACACTAATCATTTCCAAGTCAAGAAACTAAACATATCTCAGCAGTCTAACAAACAAGTCAAAAAACAAATCATATGCAAGTAATCTAACTGGAAAACACTGACACTTGACTTTACGAATAATATCCGACTAATCTAACTAGAAAACACGATTCGTTTCTTGACTTGTTTGTTAGACTGCTGGGATATGTTTAGTTTCTTGACTTGTCTGTTAGACTACTGGGATATGATTAGTTCTTGACTTGTTTGTTAGATTAGTAGTGGGATATGATTGATTTCTTGACTTGTTAAAACGGTTTTTTGCTCTGTGAGGGTTGATTTCACTTTTATCCCCCAACTGTTGTGAGTTTTTTTAAACTTCTTTCGTCACTATATGCTGATTTAACGTCTTCCCTCACTTGGACACAAATCGTAGGATATGTATCCCGTATCGTTGGAGCTGTGGTAAAAAAGTGTAGGATCTTAGTGAAGATTGGATACATAGAAGTTGTAAGAGTAAAATGGCAAAAATGAATAGCATATTGCTTGCCCCGATTGATTGGCACACAAAGCTTAGTCTGGTCTGGTCTATGTTGGTTTGGTTTAGGTTATATGAATACATAACTGACATGATAAAAATTATGACATTTAAAGCAAGTTCTATGTTGAAGCTTTCTATGTAGAGATGGCATTTAATTTAAAGTCCACTTCTAGACTTGACATGTGATTCTTTAACGTTGTCCAGTTCAATACGAAGAGGTCTTTATATTCGGTTTGCAGTTAACCTTTGTAGAACTAGATTTCATTACGCTTCCATTTTGTTACGAAAAAGTAGGTGTCTGTTCCTTTCATCAGTCACTTCACGTTTTCAGCAATTGGAGTTTTCATTCTCTGTGTTCTTTAGGTAACTGGTGTCGGGATTTGTGTCCAAGTGGTGAAAAATACGTTGTCTCCTCCAATGAAGAAGGCTGAACTAGCGATAAATTTCGGTAGAGGCATTCGCTGCGAGTCTGAGGTTTTGGATTTGGCTTGCGAACATGGAGTCATTGTGGAAGAAGGAAACAACTTCTTCATTGATGGGGATGTCGTCAAAAATAGAAAGGAAGCTGAGCGCTATTTGGCCGAAAATGATGCGGTTTTTGATAACATTGTGAAATGTTTAAGATGTCGGTTATTTGAGGGACAAGCATAGTCATGGGAATCTGGTACATCAATTCATTAGAAAAACCTGACAATTCTTTCAAGATGTAATCTTGGAGTTGTCCGATAGTGAGTACAAATTGCTACTTCCTCAGGCCAGTCTGCTCCATCAGCTAGTGGTTTCATGTCATTGTACTGCAAAGAAGTTCGTCTCTGCTTGTGTTACAGGCCTTACGGCTTCGCTGCTCCAAGAATTTTTCTGCCTACGGGGTTCTCTTTTCTTTCTGCTGGAAAGCATACAACATCAAACTAGCAGATCATCTATCGATTGGCAAAATTATTTGGAAGATCAGTAAATGCATTTGTGTGACGACGTGCATATGATTGGCCGGAGTCGTGTTCCGAATGATTGGTCAAAGTTGTATGTACTTGGCTGGTTCGTGCTTCCTGGACGAGGATGTTATTGTACCATGACTCTATATTATCTTGTTGTAACCTTAATTTCTTATTGTTTAATCTTAGGCATTTTGCTGATAAGAAAAAGGAAATCTTGAATTGCTCTCTCTCTCTCTCTCTCTCTCTCTCTCTCTCTCTCTCTCTCTCAATAACATGCTTAACAGAAGCTCGTTGGACAAATTATTTCCCGCTTGGAAGAACTTATGGCTCCAGATTGTACAATCAGGGAACCATGCTACTCAAGTCAAAAGCTCAAGTTCAGTTCGTTAAAATAAATTTCGAGATTAATTTGTTACATAAACAAACCTACTTAGAACGATTTTCAAACTTGGTTAAACTTTCAAACTGAACTTTATCAAGCTACAACTGATAAACTTATAATGGCTAAAAAAAATCAATTTAGTGCTCGATTAAAGTTCATTTAACTACTAGAGCTTGGAAGCTCTAAACGACTATGAGTTCCAAATCTTCTCGCCGGTGTCGGTTTGACACTGAATACGACATTCACCTAGTCAACGTGCCCGTGAACCTGTGGGAAGAACGGTGAGTTGATGCGACATCCGGGACCGGACCTCACATTTACAAGCGGAAGCTGAACCGGACCTCACATTGACAAGCGGTTTCCTTACCATGGTCCAAGGGTGTGTGGGCTCGGTAGGTACATGCTGGATTCCTAGTCGAATGGACTCTGATGGGAAGATTTGAACTTTGTTTCGCAACTCCCCACCAACATACTCTAAAACTTTCTCTGCATTTTATATAACTCGAAAAGTTACTATACAAACACGACTTGACGTTCCCTCACCATGTTAGAATCCGTGAAAAAGTTATTCAAATCCCAGAGGCCAGAATAAAAACTTTGCAACTCTATTTGCACACACTGCTTAGCAGAAGACCACCAAAAAATCTGTAGTGGGCCGAATATCCATAGTTCCGAGGGTTCTTTCGTACTCAGAACCAATAGGGCGGGTACCTCAATTCGTCTGTAATATCACTACACGTCGTGGGAAGGCACTCCCCTATTTCGCTAAGCGTGTGCCGACCCCAGAGGCTCTCCCGAGCGTATTCCTTTCATGACATGTTCTACCACGTAATCGCTCAGTAAGACCTTAGCTCGTTCGGCGGCATCTCATGAATAGTATATGCAAGTGGGAATCAAAGGGTCATCTAGAAGCTTTTTACTTATGGCCGAAAGTGACATGATCTAGAAGCTTTATACTTATAGTCGAAAGTGACATCATCTACTTGTCTAACACTCAAAGTCTTGCATATAAATAAGAGGTGATACCACAATGTAAATGATCGAATCTCTCTCATTCTTATAAACTTCATTAAAAGCATGCTTTTCTCCACACATCATATTGGACATTACCATACTGGAGGGGAGCCGAACTCTGGTCCTATTGTTTGCTTCCATCTCCCACTTCCCATAACCCGACCCGTGATCTCCCCTGGATACTAGATAGATTTTAAAAAAAGAAATTGATTTTCGCTGCTCTTCATTTTTAATGCGTAGTTACTAATGCCATAAACACAATGGATAGAGCGTGAAAATCAAAATCATTCAAAAAACCCATTTCGGAAAAAATTACGGAGTATTCGACAACTACACGCAATTTTTCTCTCTCTACAACTACACGCAGTCATCTTCAACTTTGGCGATTCCAATTCCGACACCGGCGCCTCGTCGCTGGGCTCGGTTCCCTCGACACCGGCGGCCTCTTGCTCAGATCAGTCCGGTCTCTCCTCTCTCTCTCTCTTCCTGTCCTCGTCCGTCTCTCTCTCTCGATTTGTGCCTCTCTCTATCTCTCACGGTATGCGTATGTGTGCGATTGTGGGTGTATCTATGCATATACGTATACATGCATATGTGATCGGCGAGAGAGAGGCATAAATCGTTGGTGATGTTAGATTAAAGGCAATGTTCTAAATGGCGCTTGGCCCTAGTAGGCGGAGACCCACCTACAAGCGCCAAGCCGTCTAGGTGCCGCCAAGCAATTCGGGATTTTTTTTTTTTAACAAACCATTATCCAATCAAACTATAGAAATGTATCCATAATACAAGTTCAAAGTTCTACGTAACCATAATGCAAAGTTTAATGTACAAACTCAAATGAAATTAAGTAGTAGCAACTAGCAAATAATAAGTAGAAATAAACGAGATCGGAGATCCCTAATGCCAAGTTAAAAGTTCTCCTTTCTTTAACTCTTCTCCTCCATATCCTTCCAAAACTTGATCTACATTAGTTTAATACTATTACATTTTAGTCGCCAAAGGCCTCCAAAGACGTCGATGATGCCGCCAAGACTGCCAAGGCCGCCAACCACCGCCAAACCTCCCTGGGCGCCAAATCAAATGCCAAGGGGTATTGGCGTGGCGGCAGGGTACCTCCAAGCGCCTAGGCGGCCTCGGCGGCCGCCATTTAGAACAGAGATTAAAGGAAAGGGCAGAACTGTCATCCAACCACCCCGCTTCACCAACGATGGAGGTACCCCATGTCGTTGGCAAATCCACCCGCAGGTGGATTTGTGTGCCTGGACGACACAAATCGGGGGCCAAATTAGTGGGAGGTTTTGGGTTGCCAAACACCGGAAAGGACAGCTAAGTAGGGTACATTATATATATATGTGTGTGTGTGTGTGTGTGTTTTGGGTTGATTGGGATCTATGAGGTCCGCACTTAAGCTAAGCTAAGTAGGGGATCCCCTAATTTGGATGACATGGCATAATAATTGCGGACCTCATAGTACCGATCAACCCAAAACATATATATAATGTACCCTACTTGGCCAGTTGGGATCACGTTTCTCCTTTAGTACTAAAAACCAAATCAAATACATATAATGTACCCATGTACCCTGAATCATATTTTTGTGATGAATGCTCAACCTGTGATTCATGGGTCAGTGTTGCTGATGCACTTGTATCGCCTCCTTGAATCTTATTGGTCTATATTCTTGAACAGGTAATAGGTAGAAAATGTGTCACATAAAAGCACAAAGAAGGATATATTAGTGGATGTGGGTGACCAAGTATCTGATCTTATGTGGATTACTGAAAACAGGGTAACTGTGTCATCAAATAGCCGTTCATGGTTGATACCGTCATCCAAAAAGTGGATGGCACTAGCATTGACTGCTATATGACATTCCTGTACTAGCATGTTTTCAGAAGTGCATCTGAATGGCACAATCATTGAAGAAAGCTCTCTTCTCTCATCATGTTTTCATCAGAAGCTATGCATCAGTTATTCATTTTTGTTCAGTCACTCAGAAGACTGATTTAAGATCGATCTGCGACAGGGGATATGTTTGCAACCACCATTTCAAAAATCTTCGAGTTTTCAAAACGAGTCATAAACACTTTCTGCAACATTACTGTACGCCTATTAAGACAGGAAGCATATGTTGGGAAGGATCCTCTCGCACAATTCTGCTCAGAAAGCTTGAAGTTGCTTTGAAGGAGCATCAAGTTAGTGAAGCATGGGAAGCGTATAGTGATTTCAAAAACTTGTATGGTTTTCCAAACCAGTATCTTATGAGTGAACTTATGACTGAGCTGTCCTACTCATCTGATCCCAACTGGCTTCATAGGGCATGTGATTTGGTTTTTTTAGTACTAAAGGAGAAACGTGATTTACTTCGGCCTGACTTACTAATTAAGCTCTCTCTTTCCTTAGCAAGAGCTCAATTGCCTGGTCCCACGTCAATGATTTTGAGGCTAATGCTGGAGAAAGAGTGTTTGCCACCTTTGAATATATTGAGGATGGTCTTTTTGCATATGGTGAAAACAGATGTTGGGACATATCTTGCATCCAATATCTTGATTGAGCTTTGTGATCGTTTTCAAAATTTGAGTGCAACCAGATCTGCTTCTAAAAAGTTGATAAAACCTGATACGATGATATTTAACCTTGTTTTGGATGCTTGTGGGAGGTACAAGTCAACTTTCAAGGGCTATCAGATTATAGAACTGATGGCAGAAACTGGCATCATAGCAGATGCACACACCATTATTATCATCTCTAGGATTCATGAGATGAATGGTCAGAGGGACGAGTTGAAGAAATATAAAGATGTCGTCGATCAGGTTTCAGTTCCTTTGATTCATCACTACATACAGTTCTATGATAGTTTGCTGAGCTTACATTTCAAATTTAATGACATCAGTGCTGCTTCGGAACTCATATTTGATTTGTATAGATGTAAGGAATTTATTAACAGCCGAGAAGATAAGAAAAATCCTGAGAAGCCTTGTTTTGTCCCAATCGGATCTCAAAATCTAAGGGCGGGATTGAAAATACAGGTATTCCCTGAACTGATCCACAAGGACTCTGTCCTCAAAGTGGATCCGAAAGAGGAGTTTGTTATGTGTAAGAGTGGGAAAATTGTGATTAACAACAAAGGAATAGCTAAGCTTGTTGTAACATGTAAGAGAAGTGGTAGGATTAGTGAACTGTCAAAGCTTTTGATTAGCATTCAGAAGGCGGGTTCAATGAAAGACGAAAGTTGGTGCTCTGAAGTGGTTGATGCTTGCATTAATTTGGGGTGGTTGGAGATTGCTCATGACATTTTGGATGACATGGCGTTGGCAGGGTGTCCGATGGGCAACAGTTTATATTTATCACTTTTAAGGGCTTACTATGAACAGAATATGTTTAGAGAAGCAGGAGCATTGCGAAAACAAATTAGGAAAGCAGGTTTGGACATAGATATGGCTAATGAATCCTTAACTCTTTCAGAGAGAAGAACAACTTCAACTAGAAAAGCAGATTTGGCCCAGTCTTTCATCAGAGAAATGGAAGAACAGGAGAAAACTGTGGCTTCTACGGTGTATGAGCTCAATTCTTCTATCTACTTCTTCTGGAAAGCTAAAATGACAGGGGATGCTTTGAAGACATACAGAAAAATGCAAGAGATGAAGATCCATCCTAGCGTGCAAACCTTTTTTATTATGGTTTCTGGGTATTCTTCTTTGGAGATGTATCGGGAAATCACGATCTTATGGGGGGATTTTAAACAGAATATTGAGAATGGAAATTTAGTGGTTAACAGGGATTTATACGAGTTCATAGTATTGAATTTTCTTCGCGGTGGTTATTTTGAAAGGGTGATGGAGGTAGTTGGGCACATGAAGGAGCATGGTATGTACATTGACAAGTGGATGTTAAAAGTGGAGTTTCTAAAGCTTCACAAAGATCTTTATAGGAACTTAAAAGCATCTAGTGCTAAAACTGAGGCTCAAAACAGGAGGATTGAAGATGTTCGGGCCTTCAGGAAGTTGGTTGGTATCCAGTGAAGTTCATTATGAAGTGAAGTATATGGCTTGTTTGAAGCTTGGGACTTGGTTTGGTGGTGGCAGTGATGGGATACTCATAGGAAGAAAATGAAGGTAGTATTTTATACATTTTGAAGATTTTTTTAGGGTTATCTCTCTCTTGGGTGAGCATTCTCCACTTACACATGTTTATGCACACAGAATGTCATCCATCAGTTTGCATCTTTGTAGAAAGTCCCTATTTCATTAGTGAGAATTATTTTATATGGTAAAGCCATTTGAATTTAATAGCTAAATGGTTGCTGTATATTTGTTGGTACCCTTTTCCTCTACAAGGAAATAACCGTGGGCATGATGAACCTGGATTCTGGCCCAACAATGCTATAGGTGCCCAATACTAGATAGACAGAATTAGCTCTATTAGAGCACCTCCAGGTAATCTATAATTACAAGAAAGAGAACCAAACCTTAGTCGCAGGGAGCTCCTAAAGTGGTGACGCTCCCACCTTAGGAGTCCGCTGTTGCGCTCCCAACTAAGGAGCTTGATGAGAGCCCACTCCCATTGAGACGGGAGCTCGCTCCTTACGAAGATATGAGCTTTTGTATGATCTTTGTATAGAAAAATTGTGATTTATCACTTGGCTTTATAAAATGGTATTTGATGAACTCATATACCTAGCCCAAGTCATGATATCTTGAAAAGAAAACCATATATTGTGACACTAGCCAATTTCTTACGCTTATGGACTTGGCCCATATTTTCACTTCCTAAAATGATTGTACTTTTAAACTGAATACTCTATGCTACAGTATTTTCATAGTATATGTACATGCTCCCAACCTTGGGAGCTTTTGTATTCCCCCACCCCCGTTTCCGCTCCCGCCCCCGCCCCACCTCGTGCAACTAAGAACCAAACCATTAGAATCATACTTCATTAAACTTAGAGCATCTCCGACCAAGTCTTCTAAGTGGGGACTCCAAAACTTAATTTGAATATGTGGTATATCGTTTTGAAATTATTCTGATATCTTTCAAGAGACATTCATTTTTATAAACTCATATAATTTTGAAGTTATACATATCAATACATTAATAGTAAATTTTGTTGGAAGGCAGGTCAGGTTTTATGCTTTTCTACTGATTTTGCCCCTAGATTCTTGCTTGATTTGGTCTTCTGTTAAAGAATATGGTGGTCTATTTACCTATTGACTCCAAATGGTCAACACAAAGCACTGCTTGGAACAGGAATTGGCATTACAAACCAAACCAGATAGAGGTGTTTAGTACTCTCTCTTTTCATATGGAAGTAGTACTAAGAGTTTAGATCTTGTCGCTCTTGGATAAGGAAGTATTTTATTTTTTTGATCGGCTGGATAAGGAAGTATTAACTGTTACTCATACTTTGTGGGTGGGCTTTAATTCTATTATGTGATTGGGCCAGTTCTAGTATGCCTTTGTCTTTGCTTTTGTACTGGATTTTGGCTTATTGTTTTTCTTTATGGTTCTCAACTTCTCATATATCTATTTCGTACTTTTTAATTTAGGGATGTTGAGTGAGGTTTGCTAAATTCATTCGCCAATTCTCGTTGAAAGAAGAAGCTCTTATATGTACATTTACTTCCACGCGTGTGTAAGAGGTAAGACACGTGTCTTGGTTTTCCATTTTACTATTATTGGAGATGGCAATGGCCTTCTGTTCTTTTAGGTCAATTTTTTGACTTCTTTATGAGTAAATTAGTTGATCATGAGTTTCAAGCCTTTTGTTTTGCCCTTTCGAATTTCTCTCCAATGTTAATCGTTGTGTAAGGAAATGGATTGTAGCTCAATGCCTTAACTTGGGCTAAGGTGCATTTTGCAGGTGAATCTGAAGCTCTTGCATTATGTTGGAGTAACTTCGTGAGGGATGTCACTGAACAAAAGTAAAACAGGCTCAGAAAGGTAAAAGGAAAACGAATCTGGAATAGTCTTCAGTTGATCTTGCCATTCAAGGAAGATAAAATAAGTTGCTTTAACTTCTTCCCTCACTTGGTTACAAATCGTAGGATATGTATCCTGTATCGTAGCGACGTAGGATATACATATCCTATTCTAAATTCTATATTTGGTTTGCAATTAAACTTTTGTAGAACTGGATTTCATTACACTTCCATTTTGTAACGAAAAAGTAGGCGTCTGTTTCTTTCATCAGTCACTTCATGTTTTCAGTAATTGGAGCTTTCATTCTCTCTGTTCTTTTAGGTAACTGGTGTCAGGATTTGTGTCCAAGTGGTGAAAAATACGTTGTCTCCTCCGATGAAAAAGGCCGAACTAGCGATAAATTTTGGTAGAGGCATTCGCTGCGAGTCTTGGATTTGGCTTGCGAACGTGGAGTTGTTGTGGAAGAAAGAAACAACTTCTTCATTGATGGTGATGTCAAAAATAGGAAGGAAGCTGAGCTCTATTTGGCCGAAAATGATGCCGTTTATAATAACATAGTGAAATGTTTAAGATGTCATTATTAGAGGGACAAGCATATTATTAGAGGGACAAGCATAGTCATGGGAATCTGGTACATGGATTCATTAGAAAAACCTGACAAATCTTTCAAGATGTAATCTGCGAGTTGTCCGCTAGTGAGTACAAGTTGGCTTTAGATAAGCGTTTGGAGAACTTGTGCAGTGGATTTCAAAATCTGAAGTTGCTACTTCCTCGGCCAGTCTGCTCCATCTGCAAGTGGTTTCATGTCATTGTACTGTGAATAGGTTCGTCTCTGCTTGTGTTATGGCTTCTCTGGTGGTGTATCTCAATCTCCAACAATTCTTCAGCCTATGGGGTTCTCTTGCCTTTCTGCTGGAAAGAAACACATCAAACTAGCAGATCATCTATCTATTGGCAAATTTTTTTTTGGAAGACCAATAAATTCATTTGTGTGAAGACGTGCATATGATTGGCCGGAGTTGTGATCCAAATGATTGGTCAAAGTTGCATGTACTTGGTTTGTGCTTCCTGGACGAGGATGTTATTGTACCATTACCCTATTTATCTTGTTGTAATCTAAATTTTCTATCGTTTAATCCTTAGGCATTTTGCTGATAGAAAAAGGATATCTTGAATTGCTCGCTCTCTCTCTCTCTCTCTCTCTCTCTCTCTCTCTCTCTCTCTCTCTCTCTCTCTCTCTCTCTCTCAGATTAGTTATTAATCTTGTATAGAAAATAACAGTCTATTATGCACCAAAATAAAAAGAACTCCGCCTTTTATTTTTATTTTTATTTTATGTTTTGTTTTGTTTTGTTTTTGTTTTCTGTTCAAACACATAATCTTGAAATAACATGCTTAACAGAAGCTCGTTGAAAAAATTATTTGGAATACTTTCTTCGAGATAGCAGAATCCCAGTTGGAAGATCTTATGGCTCCATATTGTACAATTACGGAACCATGCTTACTCGAGTTAAAGCTCGAGTTTGGCTCGTTAAAAACTTTTTCAAGATCAATTTGTTACAAAACAAACCTACTTCAAACAATTTTTGAACTTTGTTTAACTTTCAAACCAAAAAACAACTAGAGCTCGGAAGAAACGATCCGATTTGCATGAGGAGATACTAGACCAACTTTTCAACATGAAGCTCTAAACGACTATGGGTCCAAATCTTCTCACCGGTGTCAGTTCGACACTGAGTTCGACATGCACCGAGTCAATGTGCCCGTGGACCTGTGGGAAGAACGGCGAGTTGATGCGATGTATGGTGTGGTGATACACCTTAGGACACGTTGGCCTTTGCAGGACTGCGTCCTAAGTGGCATCTCCCAACCGGACCTCACATTTCCTTACCACGGTGCTCGGTACATGCTGGATTCCTAGTCGAATGGACTCCGATGGGAAGATTTGGACCCCCCAACCGGACCTCAAATTGGGATGCCATTTTCTTCCCAACTAAACCCATGTGTTTGTGGCTCCGAGGGAAGAAACGGCGCGGTGATCGGACCCAAGGTTTAGTTGAGGAGATAAGGTTCTGTTTATTACAAGAACTATAGGTATACATAGTCGATGATCAAGAAAACCGCTGCTTTGTTTCGCAAAAAAGGTCCTATACAAACTCGACTTGATGTTCCCTCACCATGTTAGAATCAGTGAAAAAACTATTCAAATCCCAGAGGCCAGAATAAAAACTTTGCAACTCTATTTACACACACTGCTTAGCAGAAGACCACCAAAAAATCACTTAAAAGTTAAAACAAAGAAACTCAACAAGCCAACCGGAGAAAAAATCTTGTCAATCTCTGAAAAGACCTTTCATGCCGAGAGAAATATGCGAAGAATTGCCTTTCCATCCACCGTTTTTGCCAACAGATTCGCCATCAAAAGAAGACCAAGATGAGAGCCTGAGTTTGTAAGGTGAATGGTAATCGGTAATGTTATCGAAGATTCCCAGCCGTTGCTTCGGTGTGCTGAACGATCTTTCCTTTGCCTTGGTGGATTCAGTGGCAGCCATGTAAGTGGGAAAAATTGGAGAGTTTGGCAAGGAACTTTCATCACCAATGGACTTGTGTTTGACATGAGAAAATGATCTCCTTGGGAGTGTCAGTTGGGAATTCATTTCTCCAACAGGATTCTGTTTGGTTAAATTTCTCTGTTTCATCATTTGTGTGGTTCCATAGACTCCAAAGGACATGGGATTTGAAGACACAGTGGAATTCAATTCTCTTCTTCTGCATGATTCAGAATCCACCCTTGGGTCTAATTGGTTGCTCCATCTTCCACTTCCCATATTTTGATAGTTTCTCCTCTCCTGAAACAAGACATTACTCTTTCACAAGTGAATTGTATAGAAACTGGATTATGAGCGCAAGTCGCGTTTACAACTCGAAAGAATCACTCGATTCTCGCTTTGGCTTTTTAAGTTAACATGTTGATGATTTGATCATTGAACTTGCGGTTTTTCATCGGTCAATATAGTTCGAATTAGGTAGAAGGAAAACACCGCGTGGTATTGAACTGAAGGACCATTGTGACTTCTCTACAAACGAAATGCGCCTCAGGCGCAATTTGAGCCCGCACCGGCACATCATCTGCACTTCAGGCACAACATATGCACCTCAGGCGCAATTGAAGTGCGCCCTGGGCGCGTCAACTCACGAGTATGCTAGAGCGTTTGTGAATATTTCTGTGAGTTGTGAGAAACAAATTTGGTGTGTAGGTAGTGGCGGTAGTTTGTTGGTTTAGCGATGGTGTGTAGATGGTGGTGGTGATGGCATGGTGGTTGTAGTACCGGTGAAGTAATGGTGGTGGTAGCGGTAATAAGATGGTGGTTGTGAGGTGGAGATAGTATTGGTGGTGGTAGAGGGGTGACAATCATGGCTGTGAGGTGACAATGGTGGTAAAATTATGGCGGTGAGGTGGTGGTAGTGGTGGATATGTGGTGCTAGTATGAGGTGAAAAGATGGTGCTGGTTATGTGGTGGTCAAACAAAAAATCTAACATCGAAAGATTTGATTTTGGTCGAGTTGATGCGCCTGAGACGCATTGCATGCAAGTGAAGAATACATGGATGCACCTGGGGAGCAATAGGATTGCGCTTGAGGCATATCTAATGCGCTCCGAGCGCATTTCATTTGTGAAGATTACATGGATGCTCCTGGGGAGCAACAGGATTGGGCCTGAGGTGCGTATGTTGCGCACCTGGGCCGCACTTCAAAGCGCATATGATGCGCCTGAGGCATTTCGTTAGTAGAGATTTCATGCGCCCGAGCCGCACTCTTACTGTGCCTGAGGCGCTTTTCACTCAATAAAATTTTCAACATCCGATGGGAAATGACCCTAACATGTCTTCGAATTAGGATGAAGATGGGGGGCGAGGAACATATTACAATTACAATTTCTCCTGGACTCGAATTCTTCAGGCCGCGAAGAACTCATGGCCACAAAGAATTATTCTTGGTCGCAAAAAATTACTACGGGCAGCAAAATAATGGAATTACTCTAGCCGCAAAGAATTACTCTTGGCCGCAAAAAATTACTCTTGGCCGCAACGAATTACACTTGGCTGCGAAAAATTACTTTTGGCCGGGAAGAATATTACTCATAGCCACGAAGAATTACTCTTGGCTGTGAAGAATTACTTTTGGCCTTGTAGAATTACTCTTGGCCACAAAGAATTACTCCTAACCGCATAAAATTATTTTTGGCCGCGTAGAATTACTCTTGGCCGCGTAAAATTACTCTTGGCTGTGTAGAATTACTCTTGGCCGCAAAGAATTACTCGTGGCAGTGTAGAATTACTTATGGCCTCATAAAATTACTCTTGGCCGCGTAGAATTACTTGTGACCATGTAGAATTACTCTTGGCCGTGTAGAATTACTTCTGGCCGCATAAAATTACTCTTGGCCGAGTAGAATTACTCTTAGCCGCGAAGAATTACTCATTGCCGCAAAGTTTTGAAAGCATGATTACTACGTATGACGGTTTGTTGTTTTTGTTCATGGTTTCCGCAATTGGGTTTTCAAGAGGGCCACTTGGACTTATTGGATTGAATTGGGTTTAACGTGCCTCTATTACTATTGATATGAAATCGAAAAAAAGCATTTAGAAATCTTCCAACTGGCCCAAAATATTTTTCTGCCAATCTCTTGGATATTTTGGGCAAGTCACTAAGTTTACGTTATATATATTTTTTCTTACCTTTAAGTTTTATTTTTTTGAATGACCATCCGTCTCGATGAGACTAAAAGTAAAAATTATGATGAAAAACAAGATAAAAATCAAGTATCTGTTTGAAGGAAATTACCCGATGGGAATACGAGTACTTCTTCATGCACTCTCTCTTCGCCGCGGCGTCTTGCTTCTGCAGCCACAAGGCCTCCATGTCCTCCTTCGGAAACAATAGCCTATAATCCCAGTTTTTCTGACTCTTGCACCCAAGCTGCTGATAACCAAAAGCAACAAGTGTGTATAAAACACCTTATGCTCTTATAGTAAGCAAATCACACTCTCTCAAGGAGAAATATGACAGTCAAGACTTTCTGCCGTCCATTTTGCACCAGACAAATGTGGTACAATGGGATCCTTATTGTTGTCCGATCAGAACGATTTTGTTACATGGGTGATCTACCTATTGAGCTCTACAGAATGATCCATTCGGACTAATAAAATGGCATCGGTGACAGACTCGAGTCGATTGCAAGGACTTTAGAGAAGCCATAACCCTTTACTGAACCATATCTTTTGTGCGTGTGTGTGTGAGTATTTTGAAAAACAAGTCATTGAACCTTATCTTTTGTTCACTAATATGATGATCTACTACAATCTCACTTACACTTGTGTTTCTCTCTGCCAACTCCTCTTTTGGGCTAAGAAACTGGTTCTTTTGATCATCATCTTTGAATCTGTCATTTGGAACTCTCAGTTCTTGAACTTGTGATTGTGACTTTGAAATGGGTGGCAGACACTTCAATTTGGGGATTACTGTCCTCCTCACAATTCGGCCTCGCACCATTGCTTGCAGCTTCACCAATCCCTTCAATGCCTTCAGCGCTTTTCTTGCCTGTTTGAATCACAACAGCAATGTTCACACCGACGTTTTTTATTCCATTCATAACATTTACAGTATCGAAACAGGTTATTAGCATCAAATCGCGGTTTAAACCAGATGGAAAATAGTATAACCAACTTTTAGTAATTCACAGGAAGTTTTCGAAAATATCAAACAAGTTCTGAAGTATATCTGCCAAAAAAAACAGTCAAACATGATTGGTACGTGTTTAGGATAAAAACTCCAAATGAAGTTTTTTGTGTTTTTCTTTGAATGGGTTAATCTCCAAAGAAGTTCTCTAAAGTTCAGAACTAAGGTGTTGAAATCTGTATCAAACGGATTTTCCTGTAAAGTATTTCAAAAAACCTGTTTTCGAAAACAACCACCAAACATGAACTTGTAACAGTGTATCGATCAAAGTAGATGAATCAGTGTGATGAGGTAGAAAAATGTAAAGCCAAAGCCGAACCAAGAATTGTGAGAAACTCACAAGATGAGCCCTATAAGCTGCTTGAATTTTAATGGCAGCCGAATTCTGTATCCTCTTTTCGTACTCTTGGAAAGACCTAGGAATGCCGGTGAGCTGGACAACCTCAGCTGCAGCCTTGGCGGCAGCCATTGCCGCCTGGGCTGCAGCCGCCGTTGCAATGGCAACAGCCATTGCCTGCTTTCTCTGCTCTTCTCTTGCTTGATTTATTAATCTCTGTGGTGATACCGATACAAGTGTGGGGTAATTCTCTGGCCTAACCCCTCCGAAAACCCATTTCCACCACTTTGATTTCTGAGGCACAGAAACAAAAACAAAAAACAAGGAAAACACAATGTAAATCCTTAACTACACAAAAAAGTACCGAAACAAGTTGGAAGAAATTGAAAGGAGTAAGGGATAAATCAACCTTTTGAGCCCTCGAATTTGGCTCGGGAACAAAGAGACTTTTCACCAAACTAAACCAGCTTCTCTTCTTCTTCCTCATTGAGAATCCATGAGACTCCAAATTCACTTCCCTGAGTCTTTTATTCCTCAGACACATTTTATTGTTAGAGAAAAATATCATTCATTTCTCATACCTGCAGAAAAGATGGGAAAAAGTTGAACCTTCAATGGGTACACAAGCAATTTGGGACACCCATTAGGACAAAGGAAAAGAAGATTGAGAAACACATCATAAAGGGGTAGATCGAACACTGACAATACTAACTTCTGCCGACAAAAAACAAGGAAAAAGAGGTAGAAAACACACGGTTGTACTAATGTCTTGCTCATGTTTTATGAAACAGTAACAGCTTTATATAGGAGGTCTTTGTTCTACCTACCAAAAGTTTTTAATCTCTTCCCACATCATATACAATTTGAGATGCTTCGGTAAAACCAGAATATAATGCTGGTTTTCAGAGCATCAGAAATAATATATGATCAAGAATCTTATCAAGTAAAGCAATGATATCGCACAACATGATGAAGTGATTCATTGATTATAGTAATGAATAGCTTGAAAGCCTTGGGCCCTATTAGGGCGCCGGAATTTCGCATTAGTCATTATGCGTTTATGCATTTTGCGTGTTTAGGAGTCGATTCTAATATGTGTCATGAAAAATGAACTAGAGAATGCAGAATCTAAATATCAGTCGGGGGGAGCTTTTTCGATTCTGCTTATATTTTCACTTATAAAATCCTTTTTCAAAATCTATTCTGCACTTAGTATCCACTTGCTTTCACTGATTCACATTATGATCCAAAAATCTATAATGTACAATCTAGGGTCTACAATCTACTTAAAATTTACTTGGGTCCCAATTACTCCGTTAGCATGTTCTTTGAATAGAAAATGGCCTTTGAAGCAAAGAATTCATAAAGTGCTTGTTCTATCACCTTTGAACCCAACACAAATCCATAGAAACTAGTCATGAAATGATTGGAAATCCAACTTGTTTCTCTCCTCTTTTGAATTTGATTCTTAGGGGTTCTGCTTTCAAGTTTCAAGATTATCTTCAGTTCAAAAGGGAAAAGGTGAGAGTGAAAGCTGATGTAAAGTGGAAGAGGCCCACCCAAACAATTGATCTGTCAATAATGTAGCTTTCGTAAGTATTTTTTTCCAGCGACTTAATATGATAGTCCCTTTAACATCACGGGGGACTCTTCTTCCCTCTCATTCCCTTCCCAACTGTCATTTTCACACCTGCAACTGACAGCTTCAATTGTCTGTTTGGTTAATTTGCTTACCGGATTTGATTTTCGCACCCCTCTTTTTACCATTTGCAATCTCCTTTTTTTTTTTTTTTTTTGTCTTTCTTTAGGGAAGTGATTTTCACGCTGTCCTTTTTACAAACCACACTCCTTTTTTGCCTTTATCTACGTGAATTTACTATTCTGTCCTTTTTTCAATAGGTTTTTTCGCACATCCAATGACAACATTGCAAATTCACGTGGATTGTAAAAAATAGGGAGTGTGAAAATCATTTCCCTTTATTTACTATACCTTTTAATGTGTGTTGAACCACTGAATGATCATATTGCAAACTTGCATTAACAAAGACCAAAAAAAGAAGGATTTAAAATAGAGGGGTGCGAAAATCATTACCCTCTACTGAAATTCTGAAACGAACTTGGTTCATGTTTTCTAGCAGATTTGGAAAGTAGTAACACTGCTGGGCAATATATGCCAATGGTTAATTTATCTTTGTCTATTGTACAAGAATGAAGACCCTGTTGTTTCAAACAATGCTATTGGAAGCTCAATTGTGGTTCACTAGCAGGATGAAATGAGTGTTTGTGGCAGTTGGAAGTATTTGGAATCCATAGGGAATGAGAATTTTTTTTATTATCGCGTAGACAAAAAAGAAAATTGGGAGTATTTGGAATCCATAGGGAATGAGAATTTTATTTATTCAAGTTCTTGAACGGTCTTGTTGTCGTAGATGAAAAAAAAAACGGTCTCTTTGTCGAATAAAAGGAGATTTGGTAGCTCCTTTTCTTGCCTTCCAAAACGAGTCATGCCAAATTTCAAGTAGACTTTAGATTTGGGTCCTCATTTGACAGCTATAGCTTAGAGCATCTCAACTCTCAAGTCTTCAAATTTGAGGTGCCACCAAAACTGTTCTATGTGACGGCATTTCCTGTTTTTTTTTTGCTAAAGAAATGGTCAAGTAAAATTGCAAAAATGGTTTTTGATTCCCAATTTCAAACCAACCAAGAACCTTCATCATATACATCAAGAACAAAACACACTTTTTCCTTCCCATTCTCAGACCTACCAAATAGCTTCATGATGTGTAGTTTGTATAGCTTCATGATATGTTTCGGAGAAAACTTCCATAGGTGGGATTGTTGGATCAGGATCAGACGTACCCATGGATTCTATTTCTTTCTTCTTCTTTTTCTCGAAGGTCGGGATATCCGGGCTAGTTTGCGCGCACTTCAACTATTCTCCTTCTAGGTCCGGTATTCTAATTCTTGTCGGTACACAAGTATTTATCACATGGAACCCACAGGAAATCGGTCCTACGTACTCACTTTCAGATAAGCCATGTGAAGTTGTGAAGATCTTTTGGCTAGTGGCTTTCGGCTCTCTAGTTGTCCAAAGTAGTAATTAATGGGGTACTCTTTTAGCACTTCCGTGTCACTTGGTACAGAGAGAGAGAGAGAGAGAGAGAGAGAGAGAGAGAGAGAGAGGCATAAAGTGGCTTTCGACAGTAATTGAGCTGTTCAATGGCCCAAGAAAAGTTATCAAGAATAGAGAAAAGGTTTCGTGGCCAAAAGTGCTTGTGGAATCTTTGGTTGATCAAATTAGATTGCCACGAGGTTTTTTTTTTTTTTTTGGTATATAACCCTACTTGAGACCAAACCATCTTTTTCCATGGTAGACCTGCAATAAATTTTCATTGAAAATTGGAAGTTGTAATAATTAAATCCCACCAATAGTACTGTTGCATTCACCACGAAGGGTGGTAAACAAGTTGGCTCCTTCCTCCCCACGGTCACAATTCGAACTCGGTGGTAAACAAGTTGGCTCCTTCCTCCCCACGGTCACAATTCGAACTCCTTCCTCCCCACGGTCACAATTCGAACTCGGTGGTAAACAAGTTGGCTCCTTCCTCCCCACGGTCACAATTCGAACTCGCTTGAGGTAGTAAATGTAAACTCAATGTCGTGTAATAGAATACCCTTGTGCTGCAGCTCGTCCCAAATGGATGGAATCGTTAGAGCCTATGTTCCTTTCTGAAGAGTAGAATTGAAGCATAGTGTCGAACAAGTCGGTGTAACTCTAGAGTTCTACTGTATGGTGGCAAACTTGATAGAGTTAGTTTTCAGGCTTTCAGCTGTGACCTCACAAGAGCATTTCTCAGCCGAGCATTATTCAGCGGGCAAGAAACCCTATAGCATTTCTTGCGCCCCGACACTAAGAATCAAACTTTAATCAATTGTGTGGGGAGCAAACTCACCAACCAACTAACTAGACTGGACTAACCATGCGGCTGAAGTTGTGTTTTCCTTTATGTACTTCATTCCTTCGATTCTTTCACTCTCCTACCACCTATAATTAATCTGAATACTCATAGGAGGGACCAAATAGACTGATTAAATGTAAAACAAACTTTAGGGAACCGGCGGATCAAAAAAAAAAAAAAAAAACTTTAGGGAACCGAACCAAAAGAGGAAACCTGTCCCTAAATGATACTCCTGCCTAAGCATGAAGCATAATAATCAGATAAAACCAGTGGATACAGACCTGTGTGTGCATTCATTACCGTTGCTATGCTAGCAACATTCTTCTTGTTAATTTAGAATGTCCGGACCATCTTACACGTACCTCGATCAATCTCTTAAAAATCAAACTTTCCTCGCAGGAGACCTATTTAATCGCGGAGTAAAGCACCTCTAAAAACTAATCCCACTTTCGATTAGCAAGAGACCAATTTAATGTCACAGTAAAGCCCTGTATAATCCCACGCGAGTTGATAATACCTAGTAAATTCGAATCCATGATCTAGGAGGAAGCAACCTCTAACTTTTTAACACCAGTTAATGAAAAGTGCTAACTCAACTTTCTAACGCATTAATACGACTTCAAATCACGAGAATTGAACTCTAGACACACCAGGAAACTGAACAAGTGGGGAGGTCAATTACCTGTGACTTATATCCACGACCCGCTATAAAGCGAGAGCCTTATTCACTGAATATGGCGTATTCTGATCAGATCAGTATTAGTCACCTAATTAGTGTACCCAGTTAGTTCATGGGGTCCCTGGTGCATTAAACTTCCCATCAGTTTACTTTTAGCATGTGCTTAAGCCCATTATGATCCAATTAATCTAATCATGCCTCATAACTGAGCCTGAGGTGTTCAATCATAATTACTACTTCACATATTCTGTATGTATTAATGCCAGCTATTTCAAGAACATAATTCATCTTCCCAACATCTCCATCAAAATCATCAAACTTTTATTACTACAAAAGTATGCATGAAGTTAATAATTACTACAAGATATGTACAAAGGTGATATGTACAAATCATAAGTTGTTTCTGGCTTATTTCTAGCCATCCACCATTGATTATTATAAGATACAAATGCATTCACATACTTTTTCGTTTTGTTTTGGGGTAATCACTTTTCCTTTGAAGAAAATTGATCAAAAAGAAAGGATGAAAGAAGTGCAGTTTCAGAGCTCAAGATGACTTCACTGTGGGTATGACCATCTTCCATCCTTATCCATGACTTGAGAGAGAAGGGCTGCTGAGTGATCTCCAAAATTCTAGCTCCTCTAGCCCAGTTTCCATATCCACCATAACCGGTATGCCTAGCAAAGCACAGCCATAGTTTCTTGTATGGGCAGCACCAGTCTAATCCATGGTTGTGTCCTACAAACACTGCCTGCCACCATGAAAAAGAACGCAACAACCACATAAGATCCCATTTTTTACCATCAAAGCACAAACATGGATGGAACTGCAGACACATAGGGTATGTATGTTCACAGATAAGAGCTTGGGTTTGATTATAAAACCTCATAGGATCATGTAACTGGCATTTGAAAGTAGCAATTGGTGGAGGTATTACACATCCTCTGATAGCCAAAGCCCCAAAACGTGGGATACGAAGCAGTGAGAGTGTGAATGGCATTGGTAACCCCAGCCAATGGGATCACTCGCCCCATACTAACTTGATAGAATTATATATCCCCTCAACTGTCGATCAGGCCAATAAATAGGACAGGTGCATCAACCATTTAGGGGGAATTTGGAAACTCATTTTCAGTTACGTAAATACTCTCATCTTCAGAGAAAAATCAAGAACAAAGCCTCCAAAAAATAAATTCTATTGCTCACTTAAGCCATATAGGATTTCAACTTCCAACTTCTGTAGCAGTGACTTAAACCAAATTTCCCGCTTCGGTACGTGCAAGTCATGGGACGCATACTGAGATACATGGTAGTAGAAGAAATATTACAACTATCTCAATAACATTTTATCCACAAGTACCTAGGTTTTTTGAATATCACGGAACACGATACCCTTGACAGAGCTCAATAGAGAAAACAGATTTTTATAGCCAACCCCAATTGATTTGGACTTAAGACTCGGTTTGGTTTGGTTATTCCTTCCACACAGAAGCGGCATGCAGTACTGCAATGTTCGCATTTCAAATGAACACACTGGAATAATATGCTAGGGAGTAGGGACAACTCACATGAGTAAGAAGAGTAAAATACGTGTAAATATGCATAGAATCCCAAGTTGTTGATCTGCTTACCAGGACCAGCTCAGCTTTGACTTCAACTGCAAAATCACACCATATGCATCTCTAAGGGCATAAAATTATAGTCAATATTTCTGTTTTCTCACCTTGACAGAAGGCCTTTCTTCAAGAAGTTTCATAACGCCCATTTCGGCTTCTTGAGCGGCAACACTCTCCTTGTTAATAGAACCCACACAGTACGATAATGGCAGAAACGTTGGAGCCACCTTCCCATAGGCTGTACTTGGTATGTGCCAGAAAATTATCTCAGGAACCCTACACAATACTGCTCCATTTGGTTGCTAAGAAAGCGATGGAAAGAAAATTAAGAATCTTCACATTTGCCATTGTTTGGTCTACATGACATGCAGCAACAGAAAAACTCAACTGAATCTGCCATAAAAGCAGTAGTGAAACTCTAGTTTGAGGTTTTTGATTTCCATAGTACAAACAAAGCAAAAGTAAGATTCTAATTCTCTCATCCTCCGAATTCTTGGCAACCAATAGGACAAAGGAAAGAAAAGTTAGAACACATTATTATCATTTGTTGCTTTATGGATACCAAGACGCAATGCAGAAAAATTAGGGAGGGGATTAAGCATTATTTTTCTTACCTCTTCCCCTTCAGAGACAGCTCAACTCTATTTGGGGCCTAAGGCGGAAATCAAAGCAAGACAATTATTTTTTACAGACATTCTTACGTTGTAACAATTTATTTAGACAAAAACTTCCTTGCTTTTTGGGGGAAAAAATGCCAAGTTTCTATTTAAGTTTGATATTAAAGTAATCAGCTAATTCTCTTATGATAATCAATGGCAGGAAAGATATAATAAATCTTTCTTGGAAACACTTAAGGAGCAGCTGTTATTACACGTATTGTCAGTAATAATTTTTGCGTAACGTATGCACTTGAAGAATTAGTCTAGAGTCTAGAGTTCTAATATGATTTCATCCATCGCTCGAAGCCTTCTCTTCGTTTGGCATTTACCCACTTACTAGTGAATTAAACAGACAAGTAAGAATATAATAAAATGTGGGGCCTCTACTGCCTACCTTGAATCAGGGTTAAGCTCATTCGATTTGTTGTGGAACCATTTTGCCTGGGTTCCTGACAGAACTTCTGGATAGGAACCACCACCTGAATCCATGAAGTACAGGAATGCCACTGGTGATTGAGGGTCATTTGATGATGAGAGTTGAATCACATAGTTGGATACGCTGGGCCAAAGCTCCTTTGGACCAGTTTTAGAGTACGATAACACGCTGTCCATGATCTCATATCTCATCAGCTCCAATCGCTGTGTTCCTCTGAAGCTACAATCTTCTTCACCTGAAATTGTGGATTTTACTTCACTTTAGGGATCCTAACATTGCAAGTGCCAACTCTTACAGAAATCCTTTCCATCTAAGACAGTCATGGCAGAAAAGGAAGCAGCATCTCAAAACCACAAAAACATTCTGCAAGTTGGTCAAAACCACCTTGCTCTAACCGGTTAAGGGGATGGAAAAAAGCCCCGTGGAAATTCAACCTGTATCAAATGGAGAATTGACCAGAAGAGCACTTAAATAATCTATCCATTTCAAACTCAGTACACAAATTAAGGTATTCAATAGACTCAGGTTAAAATGGCTCCTAAAATCCCAGGTTTGAACTAAATCTATTTGTAACATGAAAAAGGACACAGTAATGTCATTTTGCCGACATCTTGAAGCAAAATATAATGCTGCTTCATCGTGACTAGAAGTATTGTTGTATGCACTCTGAGCCTGTGGTTTTCCATTTGATGGCAGGTTTCTATGTTGATGGCGCCAATCTTACTTCATCAACATTTTCGCTACGAAATATCTTGCAGATTTGTCATGGGCGAGAGTCGTGAGACATTGGAAAAGACATACAATCGTTACTGACTTAAGTTTATCAAAAAACCAATAGTGCCATAATATGCAAAACAGGTGTTTGGCATTAGAAAACCTAGATCCCCAATTATGAAGACTACCATAAAAAAAAACCTGTCAGTTCAAACCAAGTACGTTGTATTATTGTTCTTAAAAAGACCAAACTGATGAAATAGGGGGAAAAAAGGCTGGTCAATTAATGTGTTGGCAGCTTTTCACAACTGTATCACTAATATTTCAACTTTGGCTTTACCTGGCAGAGAGCAATTTGCTGCAGGGCAGCGAAGTGGAGGAATTCCACTGGCTGAAAACCACTCCATTGGCCACTCAAATGGCGCATCATCATGGTTTCCAAACACGCTGGCCCATGGTATTCCTCTGGCTTTTGTTGGAGAAATTGCTTGACCCCAATACGAGCTTGCATTTCCAACCATTACGTTATTAGCCGTGACAACATCTCCAAGATAAACTACAAAATCTGCCATGCAATTGGGTTTTCTTAATGTGCAATGGATACAAGAAAAATCAAAGAATCGTAATGGTCTTATTTTTTATCCTCCTGGTTGGATATTTTACAATCAAATAACTAAGGCTCTAAAAGTAGGCAATAGGTAAGCCTTCTGGAAGTATACCTACCCTCATCGGGGTTTCACCTGTTCTCTGCCTTTTGCCTTTCACAATAGCATGGGCCTCCTTACCACTCAAGCCACATGTTTCTCCATACGTCAAAAAAATGAGCAGCAGGGGTAACAAAGGGGAGATCTCCAGCTCTTTTGCTAATCGGTAACTCCTTCAATATCTTCATAATAAGAGTGTAACTGTAGGATACATTTCCTCATTCTTTCTCCTATATGATTTGGAGAAAAAAAAGGGCTTTATAAACTAACAAGCAAGATCACCCAATGAGGATCGACAAAGCCTGAACCTCTTCAACTAGGATCCTAAGAAGACAACATATTTCAAATTAAAACCAAGCGTCTAGCAATGCTAGAGATAACCTGCGGGCTTATGGTTGCTGGTAAATGATGAATAAAATCTTCTTAGCCGTTATCCACAAGATTTCAACATGATATCAATGCGAATTGGTTTCGGGTCGGATGGCTCCTAAAGTTTAACTTTGTTGCAGATATAGGTCTTGGGTTGCAGGCCAAGTCCTAGCCGTGGATCTATTTCCTTCCTTTCTAAAAATTTCTTCGATGCATGTGTCTTATTATGTGGGTACATTTTTATAGATATCTACTACATATCGTATAGGTTAGCATTGCCAGTAGAAGCTCTCTCCAACCTTCTCCCTAAATCCCAGGGATTCCATAATGGAAGTTGAAGAGAATGTGAAAGCATCTCCTTGCTTATAGAATGAAATAGGTTCACATGTTTGTAGCCAAGACAAGTATTATTTGAATCAAGTAATTTGCAGGGAGAATCAATAAATGTTGACATTTTATCTATCGCGACAGTAATAAAGATGATAATAAACACAATACACAACAATTTGCCTTAGTATAGAAGATGCACCGTATCTTTTCCTAATAACTACAAGATGGATTATATCATATTCTTTTGCCCTATTTATTTTTACATGCATCATCATACCTGTAAATCTTCATCTTATATTGCACTCAATATGTAATGTTAAAATTCTTGGCCTGATTTTAGGATTTGATCCACGAATCCAGAACCACGACTTTAACAACATAGTTCTCCTCCCGTGCAACCGGATTGCATGTACAGGGATTGTTAGAGACTTGTTCCTGATTGACTCTCTAAGTAGCCCGTAGTCCTGGACTAGGTCAATAAAGTCAAAAGTCACCACCAAAACTATTAACACACATCATCTCATTTTTCTTCCTTACTAGAACTTTTTGTCCAGCTTTGTGATATATGGAGTCATGGACATGAAATTAATGCACCAGTTAATGACGTAATTGATACAATACCCACAATAGCTCGTTTCAAAGATACTATTGCAAAATCAATGTCAGGCTTCTTCCCAATACATATTTCCAAGTTGATGATATATGGACACGAAATTAAGGAGTGTAACATTGTTCCCTTCACTTCTAGAGGGAGTAACTTTACCCACTTTTTACGAGGTACATTTGCAAGTCCCATAACAACAATCAGAGTCGTTCATCTTTCAAGAACTGATTTGCTAGGAGACCATGCAAAAATTGAACTCAATAAGGCAAGCACTATTTAGTCACTTAATCGACACACTATTCCAAAATTCTTCGTTCCTACAAATGCAAAATCAATTTCAGCCTTCTTTCCTAGAACTATTTTCAAGTTTCTGACATATGGGCATGAAATGGAACTTTGAATCAGTCAATCGACTTTGGACAATATCACAAAAGTTCCCTTGTTTGAAAGCTCCTATTGCTATTTCAATCGAAAGTTTCGAAACCCAACAACTAAACCAACAATCAATAGTTTTTTGATAACTTAGGTGTCCACGCTAACTTATGCGCACCTTGGCTAACCCTTGGGGCCCAATCCCACCGCCCACTTGCAAGGGTCCCAATTAAAGCCAAAAAGCTCTGTATGGACTGGCCCCAAAGGAATTGATAGCACCAAAGAGGTTTCAAACCTACGAGACCTTAGGAGAAAGCAAACCCCAGTTTCAGGCCTTGACCACTAGACCAAGCCCTTGGGGTTAACCAACAATCAATAGTACTACCACTTTGTTAGTTTGTTTAACCATGGAATGAAGATATGTGACCATGTCAGACCTGGGTTCTCGAGTTTCTGAAATTAGTGAACTATTTCATTAGTCAATTGGACATTATCAGAAAATTTCTCTTCTTTAAAAGCTCCAATTGCAATATCAATTCAAACCCAACAACTAAACCACCACTCCATAGTACTACTACTCTGCCTAACCACAGAACGAAGATCAAAATCAATAGCAAGTGACAATATCAGACCTGGGTTTTCATTATCGAGTACAGTAGACATGACCTCCACTGAATTCAAGTCTTGCTTCGGGCCCCAATCGGTCCACGCGTTCTCGCCGAAGTGGAGGTCGGCAAACAGGGCGATCTTGAACGGCGCCGCCGACGGGAACCGAAGGTAGTTTACCGGCTTGGTTCGTAGAGCGACGGTCCATCCGACGGCCAGGATGAAGCGGAAGAGGAGAGAGAGGAAAGCGAGGGACGTGATCGTCCAGCACTTTCGAGCACTCGCCAATGCCATTCCTCCCAACCGGAAGGCGGATAATTGTTTACGCAGGCAGGACTCAGGAGTGCTGGACGCAGGCAGGACTCCTCTCCACCCTGACTCGGAATTCGTGTAGTGCAACCCCCGCACCCTGCGGTATCTGACCGTTCATTTTCAAGTTACTTAACTCCAACCTTAACTTTCAAGTTACTACTGTAACTCTTACCTTAACGACAAGAGTATATAGAGTTCATAAAAAACAAAAAGGGTCCGGATCTCCCAATAATTTGGACCGGACGAAACAGTCTAGATCGGGACCGTACGATCAATGGTTCGGAAAACTCATCAATTCTTATTGTCTTACGGGTAAGAATTTAAAAATACATCAAAATCATTCATTGCAACAAATGAACACTACTACTGATCAGCACCGTCTCCAATTGCGTTCTTGTGAAGTCCTTAAACTCTTATCCGTAAGACGGTAAGATATGACCTATTCGTATTTGATCAAGGATTACGGTGAGTTTTCCCTAAAAAGTTCAACTATAGCTTTAGGACTTTAGACTTTTCACTAAATGAACTTCCGGACTTTTAGTTGATATATGTGAAGCGAATGACTTGTTTTGAAATTTGTGCTTTCGCAAACTTTATCCCGCTTAATCTGTTCATCCGTTCAGTAATAGGGGAGACCCAGCCTTAGTCACCTAATTAGTACCCAGTCAGTTCATGGGGTCCTTGGTTCATTAGGCTCCCTGCTCCCAGTTAGTTAGCATGTGCTTAAGCTCACTGTGATCCAACTAATCCAATCATCCCTCATTACCGAGGTGTTCAATGACTATCTACTACATAGGAGTATATCCTAGGTGACCCAGTGCCAGTTATTTCAAGCACATAATTCATCTTCCCATCATCTCAAATAGTAAATATGTGATATATACCGTGATATGTACAAATCATAAGTTGTTTCTGGCTTAGATTCAGCCAGGCGCCATCGACTACAAGATAAAAATACATCCATATACCTTTACCTTTTGTTTTGGAGAAAACCCCTTTCCTTTGAAGAAAATTGATCAAAAAGAAAGGATGAAAGAAATACATTTCAACTTTGAGAGCTCAAGATAACGTCACTATGGGTTTGACCATCTTCCATCCTTATCCATGACTTGAGAGAGAAGGGCTCCTGAGTGATCTCCAAAATTCTAGCTCCTTTGGCCCAGGTTCCGTAACCACCATAACCTGTATGCCTGGCAAAGCAAAGCCATAGTTTCTTGTAGGGGCAGCACCAGTCTAATCCATGGTTGTGTCCTACAAATACTGCCTGCCACCATGGAAAAGAACACATAATTAACCATAAGACCCCATTTTTCACCCATCAATCAAAGCACAATCATGGGACCCCAGACACATAGGGGTATGCTTGTTTCACGGATAAGAGCATGGGTTTTGGTTACAAATTGCATGGGATCGCATTCTTGGCATTTGTATGCAGCAATTGGTGGAGGTGTAACATATCTGTTTGATGGCCAATCCCACGAAATGTGGGATATGAAACATTGCGGGGTCATATGGCATTGGCAACCCAATATGGTGGGATTACTCCCCCCATACTAATTCGATAGAATTATACATGCCCCCATTTTCGAACAGGCCGATCAAATAGGACATGTGTATCAAACCATGTAATGGAGATTGGGAAACTTATTTTCAGTTTCCGCAAATACTCTCATCTTTAGCGTAAAATCAAGAAGGTCAAAGCCTCAGAATAGATGCTCGCATTTCTGTTCCAGTTTGGAAGACGTGAGTCCTGGTACATATACTGAGATACACGGGAAGTGGGAACAGAAGGGGTATACTAGATAACCTCGATAACATTTCTTCCACACAGAAGTGGGATGCATTTTAACGAATTTTTTGCATTTGAAATGGGGCCTACTGGAATAGTACAATAAGAACAACACACATGACCAAGACAAGTAAAAAAACATGTAAATATGCATAGAAATCTTAGTTGTTGGTCCGTTATCAGGACCAGTTGAGCTTTGACTTCTGACTGCCTAAATCACACCATATGTATCTACGAGGGCAGATGAATTATAGTCAATATGTCTGTTATCTAACCTTGACAGAAGGCCTTTCTTCAAGAAGTTTCATGACTCCCATTTCAGCTTCTTGAGGAGCAACACTCTCCAGGTTAATGGAACCCACACAGGACGATTGCGGCAGAGACGTTGGAGCCACCTTCTTATAGGCCGTGGTTGGTATGTGCCAGAAGATTATCTCAGGAATCCTACACAGTACTGCTTCATTTAGTTGCTAAGAAAGCGGTGAATAGAAAATTGAGAATCTTCACATTTGCCATTGTTGGTTTACATGACATACATAGCAACCAAAAAACTCAACTGAATATGCCTTACAAGATTTGAGTTTGAGTTTTTGACTTTTTTAGAACAAACAACGCAAATGTAAGAATCTAATTTTCTATTCCTCTCTGTTCTTGGCAACCGATAGGATACACAAAAAACAAGTTCGAAGACATTATCATCATCTGTTGCTTTATGGGTTATACCATGCAATGGGGAAAAACTAGCAAGGGAACTAAGGATTCTTTTTCTTTCCCCTCCCCCTTCTGAGATGGCTCAACTATTTTGGGGCCTAAGGCGGAAAATCAAAACGAGACGATTTTTTCAAAGCATTTTTACGTTGTAACTAATTAGGGAAACAAAAGCTTCCTTGCTTTTTGAGAGGAAAATTTAGTTTTGTATAAGTGTCTCAAACATATTATTGATACGTATTTAGAAAGTCTATGGGTACAGAAAAATTGGTACAGATTTTGTACATAATTTTTTGTGGGGTCCACTACGGGTCCCATACAAATGATTCGAGCCGTTCACTAAATGTAAAACATTTTTTCAAGGGTCCTCGCAAAAATTCAGCTCAATCCGATACTTATAGATATTCGATCTAATCATCTAACTTTTTCATATCCTGAAATCTAAATGAAAAATTAGATGATTGGATTGAACACCTATAAGTAGCGGATTGAGCTGAATTTTTGCAGGAGCTCTTGAAAAAATATTTTACATTTAATGATCGGCTTAGATCATTTGTGTGGGACCCGTAGTGGGCCCCACAAAAAATTATGTACAAAATCTGTACCAATTTTTCTGTACCATTAGCTGGACTCGTACGTATTAAACTAATCTGCTTAGCAATCATATGATTATCAATGGTAGGAAGGATTCGATAACTCTTTATTTTGAAACACTTCATAAAGAACAAGCTGCTATTGTTTTTTTGGGTAATGCATGCACTAGGAGAATTAGTCTAGACTTCTAATATGATTTCATCCATCGCCTACCCACTTACTAGAGAATTAAACACATAAGGTAAGAAACTAAGAATATAAAAAATGTAAGGCCTTCGGCGGTGGGTTTGGCTAAGCCACTAATGCCAACCTTGAATCAGGGTTAAGCTCATGGGACTTATTTCGGAACCATTCCGCTTGGGTTCCTGATATAACTTCTGGATAGGAACCACCACCAGAGTCCATAAAGTACAGGAGAGCCACTGGTGATGGAGAACCATTTGCGGGTAAGAGTTGAAGAACATAGTTGGATACGCTTGGCCAAAGCTCCTTCGGACCAGTTTTAGAGTACGACAATGCATTGTCCTTGATCTCATTTTTCATTAGCTCCAAACGCTCTGTCCCTCTGAAGCTACAATCTTCTTCACCTGAAATTGAAGATTTACTTCACTTTAGGGATCCCGACATTGCATGTTCAGCTGTTATTTTTTCAAGTGCCAACACATATTGATATGTTTTATATCTAAGACAGCCGTGGCAGAAAAGGAACCTGCACCGCACAATGACAAAAATATTCTGCAAGTTGGACCACCGAGTTCTAACTGTAAAAGAGACAGAAAAAAACAAAACAAAAAAGTTTTTTAAATTCAAACTCTGCCAAATGGAGACTTGACCAGAAGAGCGCTTCAAAAATTTATCTGTTTAACTGGAAATTCAGCATACCAATGGAGTGAGGTATTGAAAATCTTTCATTTGCTTTCAATGTACATGTATTCCCACGTTTGAACAAAATCTATTTGCTCTACTTTGACAAAGGACACAGTGATGCCATTTTGATAACATCTTGAAGCAAATTTTAATGCTGCTTCATGCAGATTAGAAGTGTTAATGTATGCACTGCGACAGGTTTTCCCTTGAATGACCGGTTTCTAATTGGATGGGCCCATCTTTCTTCCTCTGCATTTTCATGGGCGACACACTCAAAAAGGTATCCAAAATATTGACTTTTAGTTTATCAAGAGCCCAATAGTACATAATATGCAACATAGTAGTTTGGCATAATAAAATCCAAATCCATAATTTACTTGACTACAATCAAATAGCATGTCAGTTCAAGGCAAGTAAGTTATATTATTCTTCTGGAAAACACCAAACTGAGGAAATAAGGGGGGAAAAGGCTTGTCCATTTATGCTTATCAGCTTTTCTCAACTGTATCATTAATATTTCAACTTGCGGTTTACCTGAGGCTGAGAGTGAGCTAATTGCTGCAGGGCAACGAAGTTGAGGAATTCCAGTGGCTGAAAACCACTCCAGTGGCCACACAAATGGTGCATCGTCATGGTTTCCAAACACACTGGCCCATGGTATTCCTCTGGCTTTCGTAGGAGAGATTGCTTGATCCCAATACAAGCTTGCATTCGCGATCATTACATTATTAGCAGTGATTACATCTCCAAGATAAACTACAAAATCTGTCGTGCAATTGGGGTTTAGTAAAGATAATATGCAACAGAGACCAGAAAAATTTGGAAAACGGTAATGGCCTTATTAGCGATCCTTCTTTTTGGACATTTTATAATCAAATAGAGCTAAAGCTTTCCAAGTAGGTAATGGTCGGAAGCATTCCCTCATAGGGGTTTCACCTGTTGTCTGCCTTTGCCTTTGCTTTGACAACAATAGCATGGGTTCCCTTACAGCCCCTTTGGATTCTGAGAATGGGAGTGATAAGAGAGAGCCCTTTCTCACCAAATCTCACCATGTTAGTGAGATTTGGCGAGAAAAAGTGGAAGGAGCCAGTCAAAAAATATCATTTTTGTACTTTTCCCTTTCATTTCTGACCAAAGTACTCAATCAAAATGAGTGATTTGGCAAGAAACTCTAATCCTTTCTTTTCTTATCAAATCCCCTCAATTCAAAGGGGCTGTTACCACTCAAGCTACATGTTTCAATGCCCCAAAAAAAATGGGCGAGGAAAGAAGGCGCGATTAACAGCTCTTTTGTTAATTGGTAACTACTTCAATTTCTACATGGTAAGAGTGTAACAGTACGACACAACTCCTTCTTTCTCTTTTTTTCTTTGGTAAGTTCCTTCTTTCTCTTTTATTGAAGGCTTTATTATTTTTTACACTAATAATTAACGCTGCACCTCTTCATCTAGGATCCTAAGAACACGAAGAAATTGCAAATCAAATCGAGTCCTTCTACCACCACACCCAATCACACACCCACACTCACAATAGGGATAGAGCCCGCACACACTACACATCTAGCGTGTGTGGGCCCCACCCTTATTATGAGTAGGGGTGTGTAAATGAGTGTGTGAATGGGTGTGGTGTTAGAATTATTAAATCAAATCACAGCTCCCTGCAATTCTAGAGATAGACTGCAGCCTAAAGGATTGCTGGTAAACAAGAGTCAGAGCCACTTAGCTACACTACATAGTATCAATGCGAATTGGTTCTGGCTCACATGTCTCTTAAATTTTAACTTCATATCAACGACAGGTCTAGGGTAGCCCTTGCAGGCCAAGTCCTAGCCCTGGAACTCTTTTCTTTCTTTTTAATTATTTCCTCTATGTGTGTGTATTTTCCCATGTATATACTACATTTTTTATTTGATAACCAGGTATCCGAGTCAGTTTAAGTGCACCTCAACTAATATTGGGGGACCATAAACCCACCATCAACTAGCGGGGGCCCCACTTAAAGTTGGAGCAAATGGAATATGGTACATATCGTATAGGTTAGCTTTGTTGGTAGAATCTCTCCCTAAATTCCACCGATTCCATAATGGAACTTGAAGAAAATGTGAAAGCATCTGCTTGCTTATGTAATGAAATAGGTTCACATGTTTGTAGCCACTAGCCAATGCAAGGGATTATTTGAATCAAATAATTTGCATGGAGAATAAAAAATGTGAGTCAAGTCCAAAAATTAATAAGTTTGTATCACTAGTAACGATGATAATAAACACAATACAACAATTTATGTTAGTATGGAATATGCCCCTATACCTTTTCTAATAGTTACTAGAAGATGCATGATATCCTATTTCTTTTAACACATGTCATCATACTGGTAAATCTTCACCTTCTCTTACACTACACTGAAGTATAACCTTACAATTCTTGGCCACCAATCAAAAACCAAAACATTAACAACATTGCTCTCCTACAAGTTCCGTGTAACCGGATTTGCATAAGCAGGGATTAGGTCCATGCAGCCCAATGACACCACCAATGTATAACATGCAACATCCCATTTCCTTCCTTCCTACATCATTTTTCTACCTTGGTGATGATACACAGACATGAAACTTTAGAATCACTTAATTGACACAATATCCAAAAATTGCTCATTTGCAAGCTCCTATTGCCAAATTAATTTCGGCCTAATTTGATAACAATTTTGAAGTTCTTGATATATGAACATGGAATTAAGGAACTAATTAATCACTTAATTGATACAGTGTACCAACTTGCTAGTTGTTCGAGCAAGCCCAATGTCAAAGTTTGGCAATGCCAGTCTTGGTGCCAGATTTGATGACCTTCAAAGTGTGGGAAAGGTGAATGCAAAGGGGGAAGAAAGGTGTTCATGCCGAAATGGCATTGCACTCAAGAACGAGCAGAGGGGAGGATGAATCCAGGCAGTCGGCCAACCCACGTTTCAAATTTTTTTGGAATTATAGTAGTTTTTTATCGGCAACTTGAAAATATTATAATACAGTTTTGAAAAATAATTTTAATTTTAGCATCCCTTTATTTTTAAACTATTATTTTGCTCTTAAAAATGAATGGGGACGCACAAGATTGTATGCAGATGTTTTTTAATCTCTATATGCGCAATTCCCGAGAAGCCAAGGGTGATTCTCCTATTCTTTTGTACATAAGTTGTAATAAAATCTCGTATTTTTTTGATCTTCTTCTACACCTTCCGAATAGTTTTTAAATTGTGCAAACCAAAGGGAATGCTGATCTTGGGTTATACCCAATCTAAAACCAAGTGGATTTCATATTTTTGTCCCATACTCCCCCACTACCATCCATATCATGATATAATCTAAGTAATTGAATAGGTTGATCCAATATTCATATGACAATCTTCTTTTTCATAGTATATTTTCAAATTTTCTATTGATCGAAAAATTAATATCGCCATTTGTATGTTAGGATTTGAACTTTCGCCCCTCCAGCCTTGCAAATTTTGTGTCTTTCCTTGATTGCACTGTTGGAGCAATCGTGCCATTCTCTCCCAACAACGAAATCAACACTCCAATAGTACTACTACCACTGTGACTAACCATAGAAGGAAGATCGAAAGTCCATATGTGAAGAATATCAGACCTGGGTTTTCTTTATCGAGTACAGCGGACATGACCTTCACTGAATTCAAGTCTTGTTTCGGGGCCCAATCGGTCCACGCGTCCTCGCCGAAGTGGAGGTCGGCGAACAGAGCGATCTTGAACGGCGCCGCCGCCGACGGGAACCGGAGGTAGTTTTCCGGCCTGTCTTGTAGAGCGACGGTCCATCCGACGGCCAGGATGAAGCAGAGGAGGAGAGAGAGGAAGGCGAGGGACTTGATCGTCCAGCTCTTTGGAGCCCTCGCCAATGCCATTCCTCCCAACGGAGGACGGTTGGTTAATTGAACGAGTTAAGTGCGCGTGTGGGAGCGGGAATTCAAGCGGTGAACGTGAAAGAGTTTATCAAATATATGTCAGCCTACTAAAATTCAAGAGACTCAGAATTGATAGCCCGAGCACAAAATAAGAATTAAGAAAGCGAGCGAAAGTCATCAAGGCTCCGACGAATAATTATGTGTCGAGACACATAAGTGCGTTTGGAGCCGTTGAATGTACTCACATAATCTCAGCAAAATTATGTATTTATAGTTTTGTTTTAAAGTTGTATTTTTTTTCCCGAAGCAACCCTGATGTTGGGAATCAACTCTGAATATTCCTTTTCTATAAATTAGGGTTTGTATGGAAATTTGAAAACTGGAGAGACTTACAAGCTTGTAAAAAACAAGTGTTAAATGGACTATAAACATACTCATAAATATATTTTCAAACTAAAAAATATTGTAAATAAAAAATAATTTTTTTATTTTTTTCACCGTATTAAAGATCTCAATGAGATCTATCGAATAAAATTCATATTAATAGGAAAAATTATTTACGTAAATACATAATTTTTTAGCTTAAAATTGTCTTCTTAAAAAATAAGTACTTAGGCCCCGTTCCGGAACATAAAATAAGCACTTTTTTTTTAAGAAGGTAATTTCAAGCTCAAAAATAATGTGTTTAGTGTTTACGCAAATAATTTTTCTACCAATATGGATCTTATTTAATAGATCTCATCAAGATCTTTAATAAGGTGCAAAAAAAAATTAAAAAAATTATTTTTCATTTACATTATTTTTAAAGTTTAAAAATGTGAAATAAGCTACTTATTTTTTAAGAAAATTTCTGAAACGAGGCCTTATTTCTCTTTCGGGAATGGAGCCTAAGCGAATAATGGCCTTTGGGAACAAGGATTCGAGGGATGGAGTGTATTCATGTGGCTAGTTCAACCAATTGCAAGACGAGGAATTTTAGGTCTTAGTGGAACAGACAACCTAAGTGCAGAACTCATAAGCAAAAATCGAGATTCAAGGACTTCGACAATGCTCAAACTGCTCAAGCCTTCCAAAAATATACAAGGACTAAGCTTAAAACAATCTCATTCAATTGAGGATAGGTTCAATGATCTTCACATCTTCCGGCCACCACAGCGCCGCGCGCTCCATTAGCATCCTTTATCTGTTTATATTCTCTAATGGATCTTTTGCAGGTCCTAGAATGGCAATGTTTGTATCATTTGTGTGCTATATATATTGTATTGGCAATTCCATTGAGATTCGTTTTTTTGGTTGATTTTTGTTTGTTGGTTCTAGTTGTCTTCCCAATCGGGCCGGCTTCTTGTACTTTCATATATCGATGAAGTTCTTTCTCTTTCAAAAAAATTACTAAAAATTAAAAAAATTACCATCTTCAGTTATTTCTCTTCATATTGGCAAAACATTAACGTCATGTTGATGAGAATTATTGTCACAGTTCTAGAAGGCCTTGCCAATATTTGAAAATATCAAACCTGAGTTTTCATTATCGAGTACAGTTGACAGGACGTTTGGTGAATTCACGTCATGTTCTGGGCTGCAAGCGCTCCACGCGTTCTCACCGATGTGGAGGTTGGCGAAAAGAGCGACGTTGAACGGAGCTGCTGATGGGAATAAGAGGCACTTTTTCCGGCGCGGTTTGTAGAGCGGCAATACATTTGACGACCAAAATAAAGCAAAAAAGGACAGAGGGGAATGTTCGAGACATGATCGTCCAGCACTTTCGAGCCCTCGCCATTTTTTCCAACGGAAAGTGTGAGAATGGCTTACGCCGGCAAAGAGAGCAAGGTCGCACCGAAGAATTACGTGACTAAATGCACGAAGCAATGTGTTATCTGGATTGTTTAAAAGTATATTTATAATGGTTCAGATTTATAAAAAAAACTAGGGATTGTCCGTTCCAAAGGCACGAAGTAATGCATTTTGAACACAAAAAGTTTTTTTTTATCATGAAAAGTGTTTTTATTTTCGATCCCTTATCGCTATTTTCAATTTTATAATATGAAGAATAACATATAATCTATGTGTACACACTACCAATAATCATCCAAATCACGTAAATTCGAGCCAATAAATTCAAACCCCAATATCATGTTGCATTCATAAGATCCTATGTTAGTATTTTCTTTTCGTATATGACTGTAGGGAAATCAACCTAAACAGAAACAACTTAAAAGCAAATAAATATTGAATTGAATGTAAGGGAATCAACAGAAATCAATTATTTAGTTGATTTAAATTCAAAAAGATAATCAAGTTTTTTATGGAAACAACCTAAAAACAATCAATTAAAAGAATTTACCAGTCATAAAGTTAGGAAGTTTATATTAGGAAATATGTTCTCAATTGGACGGATATGATCTATTGAAAATTCGATCCGATGGTACAGAGGGTGTTGGATTTGTACGGAAAGACAAAAATCACTCTGCCTATGTTATTTTATTTTCGTATATGACTATAAGGAAATCAATCTAAAAGGAAATAAATTAAAAACAAATACTAAATTGAATGTAAGGGAATCAACTTTAGAAAGAAATCAATTATTGAGTTTATTCAAATTCAAAAAGAATCAAGTTTTTTAAGGAAACAACCTAAAAGCAATCGATTGAAAGAATTTATCAATCACAAAGTTCTGATGTTTATTATATTAGGAAGTATGCTCTCAATTGGACGGATATAATCTATTGAAAATTCAATCCGATGGTTGTAGAGGATGTTGGGTTTGTATAGATAGACAAAAACCGCTCTGTCAATGTTTTTTTTTTCGTATATGACTATAGGGAAATCAATCTAAAAGAAACAAATTAAAAGAAAATATTGAATTGAATATAAAGGAATCAACTTTAGACTGAAATCAATTATTGAGTTGATTTAAATTCAAAAAGATAATTAAGTTTTTTAAGGAAACAACTTAGAAGCAATCAATTGAAAGAATTTACCAGTCACAAAGTCATGAGGTTCATATTAGGAAGTATGCTCTCAATTGGACTGATATGATCTATCAAAAATTCGATCCGATGATTATAGAGGGTGTTGGGTTTGTATGAATAGACAAAAATCCCTCTCTCTATGTTATTTTCTTTTCGTATATGATTATAGGGAAATCAATCTAAAAGGAAACAAATTAAAAAAAATATTGAATTAAATGTAAAGGAATCAACTTTAGACATAAATCAATTATTGAGTTGATTTAAATTCAAAAAGATAATCAAGTTTTTTAAGGAAACAACCTAAAAGCAATCAATTGAAAGAATTTACCAGTCACAAAGTCATGAGGTTCATATTAGGAAGTATGCTCTCAATTGGACAGATATGATCTATCGAAAATTCGATCCGATGATTATAGAGGGTGTTGGGTTTGTATGAATAGACAAAAATCCCTCTCTCTATGTTATTTTCTTTTCGTATATGATTATAGGGAAATCAATCTAAAAGGAAACAAATTAAAAAAAATATTGAATTAAATGTAAAGGAATCAACTTTAGACATAAATCATTGAGTTGATTTAAATTCAAAAAGATAATCAAGTTTTTTAAGGAAACAACCTAAAAGCAATCAATTGAAAGAATTTATCAGTCACAAAGTTAGGAGGTTTATATTATGAAGTATGCAATCAATTGCCCGTGCTTCAAAGCGTTTTGAACACAAAAAGTTTTTTATCGCAATTTTTTTTTGTTTTTGATCTCTCATCGCTATTTTAAATTTTCTAATCTAGAAACCCAACACCCTCTACAACCATCGGATCAAATTTTCAAGAGATTATATCTATCCGTTCGAGAATACACTTCCTAATATAAATCTCCTAACCTTATGATCGATAAATTCTTTCAATTGATTGCTTTTAAGTTTTTTCCTTAAAAGACTTGATTATCTTTTTTAATTTAAATCAACTCAATAATTGATTTCCCTCTAAAGTTGATTTCTTTATATTCAATTCAATATTTGCTTTTAAATTGTTTCCTTTTAGGCTGATTTACACATGTAGCTAAAAAATATTGAATTGAATGTACGGAAATCTACTTTAGAGGAAATCAATAATTGATTTGATTTAAACTCAAAAAGAAAATCAAGGCTTTTAAGGAAAAAACTTAAAAGCAATCAATTGAAAAAATTTACCTGTCATAAGGTTAGGAGGTTTATATTAGGAAGTATACTCTCGAATGGATGGATATAGACTATTCAAAATTTGATTTGACAGTTGTAGATGGTGTTGGATTTATATGAGTAGACAAAAACTGTTTTATTTTATAATATAGATTAATCGTTCAAAATAGACAGTCAAATAAATTTAGATCATTAGGCGGCCGAGATGAGATAGAAAAACCAGCCGCAAACTGTTCGCTGGTGATTATTTCTTCTTTTTATGTTTCAATTTTAGGCTTTTGGATGGCCTGGAAAAAGACCCAACAACCCATGTGGTTTAGGTCTCTGGAACCAAAAATTCTTTTACACACAACACATAAACTCAGAAGAGTAGGACAATATTGTCCGCAAAATATATCTTCCAAGTCCCAATTCTTGGGATTAGAATCAACAAATAAGCACGTCCTAATCCCATCTATCTAGGAATGTGGATCCTATTATGTGATGACAAATGATTTTATTTTTTCAAGCGGCCTGATCGAATTGATCGGGTCATGTAGGAACAAGGTTCAAGTCTCCCGGTCTGTTAGGATGCCTCAGTTGCGTACATTACTGTCACCTTCCACTTTTTTTTTGTTGAAGGCGACCAAATCTTAATCTCATAATTCCCAATCAAATTTTAATAATCCAAGTAGCTCAATGTGTTCAGAACGTGATTTTAAGGATGCTTGCGAGAAACTGGCAAAAAAACTAACCAGGAAGGGCATGATTTAAGCAGTTTTTTATTGGACCATTCAATAAAGTTCAATAAGAAACTGTTCGGATGAAACCCTTTCCAGTCTTTTTTTTTGCTGATTTCTTGCGGGCACCTTTAAAATCACGTTCTGATCACATTGAGCGGCTCGGATTATCAAAATTCGATCGGGAATTATGAAGTATTTTTTTAAGGATTTTTTTAAGTGTCCCCGAAACCGCCCCGATATAACAGATGATATTATAACTCCAACCAAATATTACATTAAGATGAAAACTCGTCCTTAGACAAAGGAACAAGTAATCAAGATGGCGGAGATTTATTCCACAAACTATACCCCAAACCAGCTAAACCTTTTCCTGCAGAAATAAACCAAAACAACCAACTAGGACAAACCCAGCAGTCAGAAAAAATACTCACAGCAAGAAACCGGAGAGAAAATCTCCACAAAAGAAAGGAGAAGAAACAAAGGATCGCAAACTAACTGGACGCGAGGGCTCTGCTGCCCACCATGGGCAGCAGCCCCAACCCACACTCACACACAGCACCGTTTTATCAAAGGAAAAAAAAACAAACTCTTCCGCTTGCAATCTTATGGAGTAAAAACGTAATTATGAAAGTCCTAGAGTAATGATATCAATCCCGTACCGTACCGGCCGGTACGTACTTAATTTGAGAGAAACCAGTACCCTAACCCCCCCAATACCGTTTCGGACCAAATACCGGTCGGTACCGCTCGGTACTAGCCATCTCGAGAAATACCGGCCGGTACCAGAGTACCGAAAAATCCTGCCGAGATTTGGCAGAGTTTTTTTTTTACTGTAATTTAATCATTCTAGTCCCAAAAAAAAAAAAACGTTATTAGAATATTTTTTTGGGTTATCTTAACCCTAAAAAAAAAAGTTTTGCTAGAATTTTAGCTAAACATGGGCATAACATAGTACGTGCGCGAGACTCAAATTCCGGATTGGCACCCCCCTTGCACGCGAATAACCCGTGACGCGCACCCGGTTAATTGGTTTCCGAATTAGTTTTTCCAAATTGCCGTCGGCCACAGCCCATTTTCCCTAGCGCACGAGGCCTCTTTTTAGATCCTCATTTACAGGTCCACTAGTGTGCAAAGTCATTTAAGATGGAAAAGAATTTTGTAACTATGCAATGTGGGACAAGATGTAAACACATAGGTATTTTATGATGAATTGCATAATATGGAGGATTTTTTTGGATTATGATTATATATAATTATTATATATATTGTAATTGCGGTAAATCCGAAACGGTACCCGGTATCTGACCGGTACCGGTACGTACCGTACCAGTAGAAAAATCGGTACCCTGGCCGGTATGGTATTCATAACATTGCCCTAGAGTTAAAATTTAATTATATCTCTTTAGAATAATATGATCAGAATAATAAGATCTTCACGTCAATTCAAACGGATTGAAAATTGGAGCATTTAATTTTTTAATTATATTTTTTAATATATAAAAGGTCTAAAAAATTTAAGTGTGTCACTTTTTAATTCATTTGAACAAGTACAAATATCTTATTATTCTAATCATATTATTATAAAGCATCATAATTAATTTTTGTCTCTAAGACTCTCATAATTAAGTATCTGCTCTTTATTTAGGATCCTGTAAATCAGAAACGTGATTATGAGAGTCCTATAGACAAAAGTTAATTATATCTCTTTAGAATAATATGATTAGAATAATAAAATTTTCGTACTTATTCAAACGAATTAAAAAGTGGCACACTTAATTTTTTAGACCGTTTATATATTAAAAAATATGATTAGAAAATTAAGTGCTCCAATTTTTAATAAGTTTGAATTGACGTGAAGGTTTTATATTTTGATCATATTATTCTAAAGAGACATAATTAAATTTTAACTCTAGGGCTCTTATAATCACGTTTCTGCTCCTTAGAATTGCAAACGGCTAATCTGTTTGTTCCATGAGTTTACATTTATGCATCATTCACTTTATAAATCAAATTCATCGAATAGCGGTATCTGCCAGAACGTAGCATAACTATCACCAGGAAATATGAACCGTCAGTTTCTGATGATTTATTTACATTGTGAGAATATGATCCGATTAAACTTTTATGATGCCCAAACAATCTAAATTTTGTACATGGATGATAAACACGTACATGAATATTTACCTTGCGAGAATACGATCCGATTAAACTTTTATGATACCCGATCAATTTAACTTTTGTACATGGATAATAAAGACGTGCATGGATATTTACCTTGTGAGAATAAGATCCGATTAAACTTTTATGATGCCCCATCAACCTAAATTTTATAGGAATAATAAGCATGTGCATGGATATTTACTTTGTGAGAATACAATTCGATTAAACTTTTATGATGCCCGATCAATCTAAATTTTATATGTAGATAATAAACACGCACATAGATAGGAAACACATTGGACTTGAAAAAATGTGCGGACCAAATAATCAGATGGGAGAGTGAGTTAATTAAACGCTATTATAATGTCACTTTTGGAAACCCCCACCGACTTATGTTACATGTTTCAGTCCTTTTCGGAGAAGGAACAGGACTTCTCGATGTTGTTGCCTCAAACCAGGACCATATATAATACTCCGTAGGCCTATATATACCAAACATCGAACTGTTCAACAGCAGCTGCCTGTCGTTTCCTCTTTCGCGATAACTTTCAAACCCCATCGAAATCCTCCACAGATCGCCCCATTCGAATCCCTCTGATTGCTTTTCTGAGCAAAATCTCACATACCCACCTGTTGATTCCTTTTCAAAGCCTTTTATCTTCGATTTTCCGTACAAAACTTAGTTGTTTTGAGTGCTTGTTTTGGGAATTGGGTTTGAGGATTTTGGTTTGATTGGGAAAACCCATCTGTGGTTTTATTGGTTTGGGTCTGATTCAGTTCAACAAATTTAATTGCTACGTGGGTTTGTTCGGAACTTTTCTGGGTTATTTATTTTGGGTTGAAATCATCTTGGATTTTTGGTTAGTGGTGTTGTAGTCCTGATGATGGATAGTGGGAGAAGGCGAAGGAGTGATAATTATTACCAGGAAGTTGCAAAAGCAAGATCGCATGACAGAAAGCCACCTCTTGGTATGGATATTCTCTGTTCATTTGGTATTCTCAGCAGTTTATTTTTATTTGTTTGTGTTTGATATCTGAATATGTTTGCATGATGTGTCTTGTTAATTGTTTTTGGTAGAGGAATATGGGGTTTCTTTGGATTTTGAGAAGGATTTGTCTTGGTAGGAATTTTTTGGTTTTTAGTGTCCAATATGTTGAATTTTATAGCTTGGATGTGGGAGGAGGTTTTCAAAGTATCTGTATAGGAATGTGCTGTTAGATCTTCAAATCGGTTTAATCATTGAGGTTAGGCAATTTGGTGTTCGGATCTTCTCCCGTGCGTATTGCGTTATTGTTTACCCTTTCATGCATATACGAAGCTCTTAGTATCATATTCCTAATGATGTTTCTGGTCCTTTGTTTCAATTATGGGAAACATGTATAAGTTTGTACATACCCGAAATCTTTTTTATTGGAAGTAGACATCAACAACTTAAAAACGGTTGCGAAAAGGACAACTACACAATTGGAAGTTGAAATAAAATTGAGTAGTGCCTTCGAAAATGATAAGTTCATTGTATGATAGCATTACAAGCAAGTGTGAAAAGGTTCTTTCATACCAACCCAAAAGTGCTAATAAATGTTGGGCTTCAGTTATGTCGTTGTAGTCCAAAAGTATAACGAACGGTGGCAAGGCTTAAATGTTTACAGATTGGTGCTTGTTTGTTATATTTGATGGTTGCGTATCATTATGCTCGAATTGTGTATTGTGTAAGTACTGAACAGTCGCACCACTCACTGTGTCCTAAAGCCTACTTGTTTTCCATTCTCATCCATTATGGTGTCGTTTTCTGTTGGGGAATCAATAACTACCTTAACCGGTTCTCTTAGTTCTGCAAAGTGGGAATGCTTCTATGACCTGTTTTGGTCTTTCATTTTCTTTGTTCTGAGGGGTTGGGAAGTTGAGTATCATTCAATTGATTAACTCGGGCCTCTGGCTCAATAGTGATAGTTGTATTTGTTCTTGTTTAGATGTCATGAACTATCCTGTCTGATTATAGTCTCAAGTTTTTACTCTTTTTTTTTCTTATGATTGGCAATTATTGTCTTGACTCTTAAATACTCTGGGATTTATTTCATCTTTTCCATTTCAGATCTTCTCTGCATTGTTTCATTCTCCGGCACCTAACTTTCGTTTCCTTTTTGGCAAATTTGTTTCTTTGTGCTTATCCCGCTACATAAGTCTGACCCTTCATGTTTTCCTTCAGGTAATTGGCAGCAAAGTGTGCCTTCATGGGAAAGGAGTCCTTCGGGTAATCGGCAGCAAACTGTGCCTTCATGGGAACGGAAATTTTGCACTGTGGTTGGTTCACTCCCATGGAGAAATATCTTAGACGCCAAGAAGTTTATACACCTATACGACAATGTGCTGAAATGGAATGACTCTGCTGGTGAAGAGGCATTCATCAATGCTAAGAACCGGTTCTGGGCACACATAAATGGCCTTCCCTGTCAAATACCATCCCCTGATCCAGATATTTATAATGATAAGATAGATTGGAATGCCAACGTTGATCCTCAGCTTATATTGGACTTAGAATCCGAGCCTATTGCACCGGAAAACCAAGAAAAGGCTGAACCGGTCGTGATTATGGGTGGACTCTTCTCTGATAACTTATACTCTCCATCCGGGTGGGGTGATGCTGAAGATGATATGAAAAAGACCGGTTTTCCTTCAGAAAATAAGGAAAATCCATGGGAGTCCGACTCCGCTCAGGTTAATGAATCTGTTAGACAGAATGGATGGGGAGATGTCTGTAATGATTCGTGGTGTGCAAATCAAGATACCGGAGTGGCGAAAAATACTGGATGGGAAGATGGTTGGAATCAGTGGGAGAATAAAAACCATGAGTCTAATAATTCGAAATATGGAACAAATTCCGGAGTTTGGCAACCGTGGGACCACGGGAATCAAGAAAACACTGGTGGGTGCATGTCAAGGTATAAAACCTCGAGGTTTCGTGGCGATGACAAACCTACAAACAGGGAATGGAGGAACGGAAAGGGAAGAAAGAGTGTGAATTTCGTCTGTGAACTTCCTTATGTGGATAATAGACAGCGGAACTTGATGAATTCATGCACCCCAATCAGGCATAACGGATCGGCCAAACGAGGACATCAGTGGAGGTGGGAAAAACCAGTTTCTTGAATGTGAAGGTGAATAATATTGCTCCATTTGGTTCATTCTTAAGTATATATTGGTCTGCATCTTTCTGAAAAATGGTGTGTACACCAATTAGGTGGTGTCTGTGTTGCTTTGCTAGTAGTTAGTAATAAGTAGTGTTTGTTGCTCCCAAAAAAAAAAAGTAGTGTTTGGCTGAGAAATTTTCCTCTGAAATTTTGAACATGTTTTGCTCTATTGGGGGAGGATGTTTTGTAATATTAGGAGTCCAGAGTCACATTTTGCAAGTAGGTTGAGAATAAGAATTGTTGTTTATATTATGAACCTTACCTGCTGGGTTTGGTCTTATAAAGGAGGGTTTTGTATTCTGGTCCCTGGGATTACTTAATATAGTAGTAATTTCTATTGTTTTGTGAAGAATATCTGCTTATATTCGCATATAGCTTGTGCACATGGCCTTTTTTTTATACTTGTGTTATGTGCCGGGAGGATGTTTTCATATGATTTTTCTTTTCTAACCGGATGTTTAGGTCCGCTAACACTTCTCGACTAATTTTGAGTCCGGAAGTTAATGTCCGGATAAACTCTCCATTTATCTAGAGTTATAGAATATTTGGCCTCTGCAACATTCAAACGTGCGACCTAATGGAGAATGGACACTTATTGCTTTCTCTTGCCTAATTAGCTAAATTTCTTGGGGTTGACTTTTTCATATAGTATTTTTTTGGAGTTGACTTTTCCATATTATTAAAGTACTCTGAAAGGGCTGTCTTCGATTAAAGTACTCTTTAAAGTATTTGGAAAGTCTTAGTGATATGCAGAAAATAGCCTATTAAGTTTTTAATAATCTTAAATCCTCTTTATACTTTATGTAAGTACATCCCTCCAAAAATACCACGTCATTCCACGTACATAATAGTAATTTCACTAGTCATTGTAAGATAATTTCGTTCGTCATTTTAAGCAAATAGACTCTGTTTGCTGTGTCATGCATTGATTTTCTGTCATTGATAAAGTTTGCTGAGGGGAAGAAAGATAAACCCTAATTTTTTTGAGGAAGAATAAGATATTGATTTAGGTAGCCACAAGTCCCACAACCCCACTAAGGCTCCGTTCTGCTAACTTAAAATAAATATTTATCTTTTGAATTAAAGGTGATAATATTATGAGAGAATAATTTGTCTCGTAAAACGAAAAATAATCTCTTAAAAAATAAGAACCTTCGTGAAACGTGACATTAAGCAGTGGACAATATGCACATAATGTCATATATTAAAGTGTCAACGTACTTTTCATAAATATTACTAATGTAGATTTTATAGACTCCATACATTTTTATTTTATTTTTACATTAATCATTGTTCATTGGGCTGTGGTTCAAGTTTTTCACAAGATATACAGAATGGTGGTATACCCATTGCGTTATCCAAGACATGAAAGTAATTTCAGTGATGATATCCACTGGGGAAGAAGTTTACCTTAACTCGAACCAGTACCTCAATTCAATATTAGATGATAAATTGATCGAAAACCATCTGCCCAGCTTGAGTATGAGATCGGTATGTCACTAACCGAGTGAATGCAGCTACAATGATATGTTCATATGTCCTAGATTTAGTGTCGCCAGTCAACCGATCAACAATTCACACAAGTAACCATTTACGCAAACACGCTCAATGCAGAGAGAAGCCAATACATGAACATATGTCCCGCTTTGCTTCCCTTTTACATTAATCAGTAAAAGAGAAGCAAATTTTGACAGTCTACCACATAAAAGAGGAGCGAGCATCTGAGAGTGGTTACAATGTTTGATTAGGCTTAAGCCTGGATCAAAAGTAAGGTAGTCATTGCAGCGCAAACGTAACAAAATACTGGAATCAAAATAAGAAACAAAATTTCGTGATGAATGAAAAGAGATTTAACAATCTTCACCCTTTGAACTTTTAAACCAATGTCAAGGTTGTCATCTCAAATGTGCAAAATTCTGCTGGTAATCATGTCAACACCGCTCAAACTGTAACATATTCGTGTTTCCTACCAACTTACCTAGAGTTACTCTTTCCAACAGAAGAATTAAAATATACAACACACTTGCGTGATGAGATAGTCCTGCACTTTAATGAACACCACCGATGAGGAACCGCCAACTGTTAGTAAGTTTTCCAGTGTTGCTGTCTCATTTGTACCAACCAGTGAGTAACCATCTAAGCATGAAACAGAAGCAGCAGCAGATGGCCTGTGGCAACACAACTGAATTTATACTTCTGATGATGTGAGGAAATTAGTGCACGTAAGTATAGAGTTTCTTGTCCATGCCAAGTAAAAGCAACCCATATATGCTTTGGACAAAAGAGGCTGAGATATATATGGGACTCATGACATGATTATAGATATATTTTAGCAACACCATGTCTTTTTATTTTTCTGGACATGAGCTGAATTCAGACCACCTAGTTTCCAGTTCATTGACAAGTTGGTGGTTCGTATGAGTTCACATAGGTTACAGAGTAACTTCATCCCAACAAGATCACAAAAAAGAGGTAAAGTCCAAATCTTATCTAGCGCTTCAAAAGCAACTTTGTCGACATGCTCACTTGCAATAAACCACACGATTTTCACATATTGATCAAATTTGATTGAAGAAAGTTCAGATGATCATATGCTGGGGAGGAGACGGGAAGAGAACAGGGTTTGCTCAAGTATCTTGAGAACCCAGGATCTGTGTGTGCGCGTGTTTTGTCAACATTTGTATACCTAATTACCTATATATGTGTGGGTCGGCACATGTATGTGTAAATCTATATTCCTTTTTCATAGTAAGACAAGAAAGAAATGGCATGACACCACATGAATTCCCCGTATATATCTACATATGGAAGAAGAGATGAGTGTATCTATCCCACACCCTGTATATCTATGTTTATATATAACTATATTTCTCTTTTGATGCGGGAGCTTCAATAGTGTCTCCCACTTTGTCGGCGAATACCTTGTACTACTTTGACTTTTACCACAAAATGCCGTGACATAACAAGGTGTAACAAAAGACCGCAAAGGACGTAACGAACGTAAAGAAGAAATACCACATTATTTGGATTAATGGCATGAATGTTGGCCCATGTCATAACATCCACCATAAAATAGCATAACATTCACCAAATATATGCATTACAATACCACACTAAGGAATCGTAAATTTGTAACAACCACCATAAAAGGACATAGTATGCAGTAGATTTGTCACTTGCACATTATATTTATTCAAGGTTCAAGTGATAAAATCACGATTTCATACCTGGAAAACAAGTAGAAGGATGCAAAGTGACTTCTCTGACATCCGTCCAAATTGTCTGAGGAACAAATTCACGAGCGTTCCATCATTTGTACCAGTCAGGAGTCCTGTCTGAGGGTCAAACCTGAGAAGTTCAAAGATTTGAATGATATGCCAAAAGGCAAGTTCACAAGGATACAAATAGTAACAACAGCAAAAGATAAGTTGTAACTTACCTTGGAAGACGATGCCGTGGACAAGGAATGTAGCCAGAAAGCTAACAAAAGATAGTGGGAAACAAGAATATTTAAAAAATTTAGCACGACATGAAATAGCGGAAGTTCAGACAGAGAAAGGAGAAGCAAGAAAGAAATGCTTTCATCAAACCTGAGGGAGTGATAGGAGGAAGTTCAAAACTTGAGGAAGGAAGAATATCAAGAGTGTTTCACTGTTACAAGATTTGGTGACACACTAATTCAGTACTCACAAGATCAATATATACAGATCAATGATAAACAAAAACACAGTCATAGAAAGAAACAAAGATGTTTTTGTCACCAGACATTGGGAGTTCAAGCTTGGAGACCTAGAGATCTGTCAAAAATCATTGACAGATGTTTGATACTGACAAACGTCAATTTTTATACCATTAACATGCCATTGAGAAAAAGGTCATTCTAGTATTCTACAAGTTAATATTTCTTATAAGGTCCAATAACTGCATCTGTCTCATGCAGCACAATAGAAGGAAGGTCCTCTTACGAAAAAGGAAGCTCACTTATAAAAGAAATAGGTAGACTTCTTGTTGGGATTTGTCCCACATCGGTTAATTATCTCCTCCAAAACTAGTATATAAGCCTGGGCGGCCTCTCCACTCTTTGCCAATTGGTTTGGAGTTGGATACTTTAACACTTGTATATGAAGGGCGAGCCTGGTGTAACGGTAAAGTTGCTCCATTAGGACTTGGAGGTCACGGGTTCAAGTCACAGAAACAGCCTCTCTGCTTGCAGGGGTAAGGCTGCGTACATCAACCCTTCCCCAGACACCGCAATGGCGGGAGCCTCATGCACTAGGTTTGCCCTTTTAGGTAGACTTGTATCTAACATGCTAAAACTTAGTCCACGGACCACGAGCATCTGCAACAATGAATTCAGGATATTTCCGGGGAAAGAAACACCTTTAAATTCTATACAAATACCACTCCACAATAGTTTTATGAGTTTGCATATATTTTGCAATCAATATAGTAACTCATCAACTACTTACAAGTTTACATTGCAAAAAACTACTTTAATTATTTAAGCTGCTGTACGTGTTGCACATTTATGCTGACATGGTGGTTCACTGACTCCTATCTCAATACTGCACATATTGAGACTGCGTTCTTTTAAACATATACGTTTGGAACTTATTTCGGTATTTTTTACTCTTTGTAACTTTTGTTTAACTTTTCAACATAATTTTAGGGGTTAAACGTTTGTCTTGATGAGATGAATCGGAAAAGTATAAAAATATGGATGGATATTGAAAAATTTTAAATAAGACGGCATTTAAGCTCCAAAAGACAGCTGTTTGATACTTTTTCGTCTTTACTGAACTTTGTTTTTTTTGCTTTTGGTCATAATTTTGTACTTTTTAGACTTCTCTCGTCGAGACAGATGATTAATCCCAAAAAAAATCAAGCGAATTTAACAAAAATTTAGAAAAGAGAACAAAACACACAAAACAAAGAAATAAGTTGAGTTTAGAAGAACTCAGCCTGAGTTCTCAATTTGCATTTAACATAATGGCATTAAGCCAAGAAAGACGGGAGGAGAAGAACAATAAGGAGACGCACCTAAAGTGGCCTAGGATGCCAGCTACAGCCATAGTCATTCCAGCAAAGTAGGTGTAGGTGTCACCAACAAAAACTGAAGAAGGATACCTAGAATAGAGCCAAGAAAGTTTCAATGGTCACATGATTATGCCACAAGAATTCTTCTGAACCTTTTTTTCCTGGAAGTAAATCTGAAGCACTAAGTATGACTCATACCAGTTGTAGGAAAGTAAAGCCAAAGAAGTGGCAAATAATGGTTGAACAAGGTAAATAGAGAATGCATGGGCCTGTTTATACTCAGGGTCAGAAGATACTCCAATTTGAATTACATTATGTACCAAGATCTGCAAAACAGAACTACGTGTCAGAGTAGATCAAAGAATTAACATTCTAATGTTGCGTAACATCGGGCACTTACAGCAGACGAGATCACAACTGTCTGCCCAACTTCTAAGCCATTCAAACCAGCATGGATGTTGATAGAATTTGTGCAAAAAATGGCCAAAAGCCACATATAAAGCTTATATATCCACCCTGTTCACATCAGCAATGGTGGAAGAGCAAGATATGAATCAACCACTTGAAGTTTGAAGGATTAACATTTATTACTCTCTCAAATAATGAATGTAAACTAAAGTCCTAAATCATATTGTGCTCCCAATAATTCTCACAACACCCCATAATTCTTCATATTCATTATACCGTCTAAGGAAGTAACAGATAAAGTTGAAAGCCAAGACAAAATCGAAGATTGGCAGATGAGAGATAAATTAGCAGTTCCTTGAGATAAAAGAACCCCCCATTATCTTTTCACTACCCAACAATGTTAAGTTATATCAACCAAATTAGGTGAAATTTCCTCCTAATTAAAATGGTGGAATATACTTTGGTTGATAATAAAAGGTCCACAAAATAATTGCATTATGCTGCTAAGATGAAAAAATGAAGAAGTTAAAAGATGTTCTCAGTTTCAGAATGAGTACCTAGATCCAAAATCTCAAGTCCAACGTAAGGAATGAGAGGCTTTGGTATAATAATAGTTGTATGCCCAGCATAGGCCATCAAAAGAGGAAGAGCAGCAATTGATGGCAGTGCAAGTTTCCTGCTCTTCAAAATTGTATAAAATTACACCACGATTTAGTTTGCACTAATTATCAAAGTATTGCTAAGGGTATCAATGGTCAAAAAGATGGATCGCTAAACCATACTCACACTCTCCAAGGGACATCCAAGACATCGTCAACAAATCCAAGCAACATCATGAAGCAGATTGATGCCAATGCCGCATTGTACTCAACAAGCCACTGCACAAATCAAATACTTGAAGTCTCTAACAGTGCAGTCTTATGCTGCTTGAAGCTAATAATTTTTAATGAGTCCCATCGAATAATGCAAAAGCAAGAGTATTGATATCTTGAAAAGCAAAACATTTATACGACGGACAGGCAAAACAAGAAGATAGGGGGGAGGGGTGGGGGGGAAGGTGAGAAGAATATATGATGACTTGGAGGACTCTTTGTCTAGTAAACCACCTCCATGGTTCCTTAAGCCAAAACTAAAACGAACAACATTAGATATTAAGCACAGAATCCTTCCCAAAATACCCATGTTGGAAGGTAATATAGTCAAGGTACTGAACTGCAAAATGACCAGTTATCACCATTCAAGTTTGGACTCGAACTAAGTGAAGAATGAATAATCATAATCATATATTCTGTAATACTGAATGATCTAACTACTACATCCCAAGAATTGAGCCACAGAAAGTACTGTACATATGATACATTCTTCCACTCATTATCGGTAATCTGAAGTACTAAGACAAATAGTTAACTCAGGACAAAGGTGAGAAACTACTCAACTAATCTCCAGAAAAGCCTCATTCTGACCACCAAGGTTAGGCATAACTCCAATTTTCTCCATTCTATCAAGGTTCAATTTCATTCACAGTGACGACCTATATTGCATGGACAGTCTATTGATAAGGGCTTGACAAGAAGGTAAACTCTAAAAGGTATGATATGGATTTGGAAAGGTTAAAATTCCCTACAGATGTTGGCTACCCATTTATGCACGAGTTCACATAGAATATCATTTGCAGTGCCATATAACAACAAAAATATTCATAGAATATCCCAACTCCCAACATGGAGAGTTCCCCTTAGTTAAGAATCCCACAGGCTACACCATTGTCCAACTGTCTTGGAAATGCCTTCCTTGAGAACGGTGAAGTAACCATAGTGCCTTTAGTAAAACTCAGACAATCATTTGGGTAAACATTTTGGACCCAAATCACCCTTTTGTCCCCCGAACAACCTTTCCATCTGATTCCTAGCAAAAGAGATACATAGGCAGCCAGCACGGGAGAACAATATTTTGTATTTCAGTTTTTTATTGGTTTTGAGTAGGATTGGTTTTTCCCATAGTTGTCAAAGGCGAAAGGGCCACCGAGGCGCAAAGTTCTATGGTGCCCGAGGCGAGAGGGGCAAGGCGAGGCGCGCACCTTTGACAACTATGGGCTTTCCTTTCCAGTTTATGATTAGAAACACAATAATTGAGCATCAACAATCAATGCTCACTAGGGTCAAATTCAACAAAGCTCAGAAAACTTCCAAGGGTTGCATGCCCACACCACCTCAACATGCAAAAAAAGAGTTCCACGAATATCACCAACAACAAACCAATATGACTCTAAAATCTTCCCAGAGCCTTCCCAAAGCGCACTCCAGGAGAACTAGTTACAATCATACGACTACCAAAAATCCCCATCTAAGAGTGAATACAGCGTGGAAGTATGACAAAGACACATTAACAACATTTTACTTCAAAGATAAAACAACGTATCATAACTAATACGTAGAAGAAAATGGGAGAACTGAAACAGTTGGAAAGTGAAATAAATTATGACATCATCAAAACTCAAAAGCTGTTTCGCAGAAAGTTGCAGTTTAAGAAACAATAAGGTGGAGTACTTACAATTGAATCTGATGTAAAATTGAAGTACTGAAACAAGATTGCTAGCACTAAGAAAACAATCCCAACAGCAATACCCAGTGACTCAGGCCTGCAAAAAAACAAAATAACCTGGATAAGACTACTTCGCCGTAAGATTTACAGGGATAGGATTATTAATATCATCGTCTGATCACATAAAATGATTTAAGAAATAATAGGCTCCTTGATCTAATAAAACATATCCCTACCACTATTTTTAGTGTAGTAATTGTAGACCAGTTATAAAATATCACAAACTGGACCCATGTTCATAATGTAAGGACACATGCATCAAAATGACATAGAAAGCCATGTGAAAACTATAAAGTACTCGAACTGCTGTTAAATGTAGTTATTTTAGTTCTTAGTAGACCAACATGCAAAAGTCTCCAATCAAAGGACTCTAGTCCACTAAACCCTTGATAATTTCACAAACTCTACCTCATCTGGACTCTAGTCAACATGCAAAAGTCTTCATCTGGATCCTTTCACGTGAAATCCTTGGCAAGCTATTTGGAAAACCTCGGCTCCGTTCAAAGTGAGTTTCTTTGTTTGGTGCGCTAGTCAAGGCAAAATTCTTACTATTGATAACTTGATTCGAAGAGGGAGAATCATGGTAAATTGCGGGATGCGGTGACGGTCGATCACCTTCTCCTTCATTGCCCAGTGGCTTGGGAGCTTTGGACTTTGGTGTTCTCTTTGTTTGGGATTCAATGGGTTGTTTCAAGTAGTGTCATGGAACTCTTAATTGCTTGGAAAGGTGCTAGAGAGGGAAAAAGAAGAAAGTGTGTTTGGGCTATGATCTCTCTTTGCTTGATGTGGGTGATTTGGCGTGAAAGGAATTCGAGATGCTTTGAGGGGGTTGAAAAACCTTTATTTAAAAGAGCTGTGCTACGTGCATAGCAAGCTGTGCACAGCGGCCTTTTTCTCCCGCCTCGGGTCGCGCAAAGATGATCGGAACTGCTCATTTTGTTCAAAATATGTCGTTTAAGGGCTAAATTCTGAAGTGATTTTGGGTGTTTTGTTAACGCCTCTAACGATATCGAACGAAACTCATTTTTTACAGAGACCTTAAACGACATATTTTGAACCAAATGAGCGGCTCCGATCATCTTTGCGCGACCCGAGGCGGGAGAAAAAGGCCGCTGTGCACAGCTGCTGTGCACGAATCATTTCTGTATTTAAAATTAAAAGTTTTTTGTTAAATAGCTTGTATAGTCGAGACAAGTATGATTGTTTCCCATCTCTTGGCCAATTTTTAGATTGGTTTGAGCTTTTTCAGTCGAATAGGAGTGCAGGTGTATAGGGCCTTTTTGTCTCGTGGCCTTCAATTGTATATGGGCAGCATTCCGTTAATGCCTTGTTGGTAATATATTCTTTTACTTATCAAAAAAATTTCACAAACTCTGCCCCTAAAATATATATAAAATGCCAAAACAATTTCAGTAACCAGCACTAGCCAAATTAGTGCATGTACAACAATTCATGTATCAGTTTTAGGAAACTAATTTGTTTTCCTTAACCTATATAGCTAAATTATGAGGATTGAAAAGTCACATAAATCAGAGTTTTGCATTACAAATGAATTCATTTCAACGAGAACAACAACAGTAAATGGCCTAGAACATAAATAATCACGCCAAACCAACCAAACTAAGACTTCTGCAGCCCTAACCAATTAGGATAAAATAAATCGTCATTATGCTCTGTCAAGGGCTATTTAATCAATTAAGTTCAACAAAACTCGCAGCTTCACAAATTTCACCAAAATAATCAGCAAAACAATCAAGTTATGTACTAATTGAAATCCTACCAAACTTAACGTTACATTATATGTTACAAACTCGAGCCTTTCTATTAGGCTTGTACGGGCGTCGCATTTGTCAAGTCTCCACTCGTCACCGGGGCATGTGTCCCCACTGCAATGTTCATTTTTTTTCCCTCTCAAACACGTGAAACTAATTTGAGATGTGGCTCTTAGCCCATCTAGTTGTTACCAAGGGAAGGTTTTGGGTTCGAGTCTAAAGAGAGACTTCAAACTCCCTTTGGTTTGTTAACCCACCAACTTTCCCACTAACCCCGCTGGTCATGGTTGTCAATATCCGTACGATTCACGGTTCACGCAAATTATGTGACTTAGCGTGAGACAGAGCATTAGAAAATGCACCATTTTGACAAGGGAAAAAAAGGAGGGAGAAGGAACTCACACTTTGACAGAGCCTTGAGGGGTGCCTTTCTTATTGATATCGTAACCGAACAAATTGCGCCTCAACACGTATCTAGACGCCACGGGGATCATGGCTAGGGTCAGAAAGAATCCAGAGGAGCTGACTGCGGCGTTGATGAGGATGGATCGCTTGAGGTCGGGCTCGATGTTGTAGTGAGACAAGATCAGGTACAAGTACGGGACAAAGAAGATGAGAGATACTTTCAGGATTTGGCCCGCCTTCGATGGGGCCATTGGAGGGTCCGTCGTCAGAGGCTTCGCGGCGGCGGTGGAGGCGGAGGCGGCCTCCGATGTGGCTCTCTTCCGAGCTGTCATGGCGTCTTCTCTCTGTCTCTCTCTAACTGTGACTGTATCTATGTCCTCATTGATTCGCTTCTGAGAAAACTCAAATCTGTATGCTCTCTCTCGCCCTCTCTCTCTCTCTCTCTCTCTCTCTCTCTGGAAAATGTTTGTTTTACTCTCTGATGCTGTGTGATCCAATGAGAGTTGTCCATGTCAGATCTGAAATGTCACTGGAGGGCTCCCAAGGGACGTCCCAACTGCTGCCCACGTGGCAAGGGAAAAAAAGATTTGCTGACTCGTTAATTGAAATGGATATAAATAGAGAAATTTCGGAAAATAAAAAAAGGAGAAATTTTGGAGTGAAGATGGGAATCAAGATTCACTAGTGTGATTGCAAGTGATGCAAAATAAGATCCATCACGGGTTTTTGACAATATTTATTTTGTAAGTTTAGACAAATTCATCATCCATGCAGAAAACAAATTTGATCGGACAATAATAAAGTTTGATCGAATCACAATGGCCATAAGAGAAATAGATGCAGACACTTGTTCAATTTTCATGTGAAATTACTATTTTTCAAGTAGGTATTAATGTCCAATTAATCTAATTTTTTCCGTCAGCAGTGAATGCATTGAAAATTATTTGATTGGTTGAGTGTTTGAACAAATATTATTATTTGTCCAAATTAGGACTAAATTCATAGATTGACAGGCCTTAGTTAAGTGTAGTAATTTGAATTTGAGACAATTCATTTCGCAAGGGAAACGACTTCACACTTGTATTTTTTTAATAAATAAATACACTCCACTTCTTATCTTTTAGAACAAAAAATAAAAAAATATTAGAGTGCATTAAAAAAATTGTGTAAAAATCGCTACGTTTTGCAATCGACGATGGATGAATAATCCCTCCGTAAAAATGAATGGAGTCCTGTGAATACCAATAGTAAGATCAGAGATTCAAAATGAATATGAAATATGAGAAAGCCACAATTGGCACAGCCATGAACTTCATCGTTTAGCCCAATCTTTTAAGCCTTGTTTGGAATTTAGAGAAACAAATAATAGGCAAGGAGGAAAATGTTCAGTTGTACTGTGCTCGGTACGGTGCCAAAACAACGAAGGATAATTTATGTTCCTTTCCTTGCCACTTCTTTTCTCAACTTCCAAACAGAGCTTTAGATTTTTTTTCCCGGAGGAAAGCAAAAACAGCCGAACATCGTTGCAATCCACTAGATGTAGCATCCACATATAAATGGTGGTAAAAGACTGAGGCCTGGATCCCATTACTGCTATTACAGCTTAAATGGAGTGAACTCTAGAAGCAATGCTGCGCCATCAGAAGCGAAAATAAACCACCATCCGAGATCCCAATATAATTCTGCACGGAATTTCTTTCAAAACGGAAAACCTATGAGTACCGATGGAAAACGTAGGGAAATCGTAGGAACGGTCGAGCCGGGCCGTCTCCGGCCACCGGACGGCCGATCCAAGTCGTTCAAAAACTCTTTAAAAAAAAACGAGAGAACCTACGCTGAAATCAATGACATTCGATGTGTGTAGGGTGCTTGATCTAAACACCATTTTTTCATGTATATATTATATACATATATACACGAAAAAAGAGTGTCTAGACCAAACACCTGACACAAATTGTATGCTATTGATTCACGCGCGGGCCCCCTCGTTTTTTTTTTAAAGAATTTTTGGACGGCTCGGATCGGCCGTTGGTGGCCAAGGACGGCCCGGCACAACCGTCCCTACGATTTCCCTACGTTTTCTTCGGTACTCATAGCAGCTCTCCAAAACAATTCAAAAAGCATCTTGAACTCTCCCAGCTCCCAGAATTCAATTTGCACATCCTCGGCTTTTGATGATTTATATTACTTAGGCAACAAAGTTACAAAATAGACCAAGGATAACAAATTCAAAACCCAGCTGGAACGTGCCTGGTAGCTCTTTCAACACCTAAAATGAACGTGCCTCGAGGAGAAAAGGTTCCAGCTTCTAAACGACGTTGCGAAAAGCTAGATCTTGAGAACGAGGCCAATAGGACAATGATCACTGCCGGTAACATCTGGTAGAATGTAAGAGTCATGAACCTGGCCAAATAAGGATTTGGAGGCAAGGAAGTAGTCGAGACGCCATCCTGTTTCAGGGTCAAGATACAAATATAAGAGAACACGTGAAAGGATATTGGTACCTCTTGATATATTTCTTCTATATCCAGGGATAAGTGGTGTTTGCTAGTCGTCTCAGGCCATTTTCATGCATAACATAAGACTTAATGCATACTTCATGATAAATTCAAAGTAAGAAATGTGCATACAAGAACAAGGTAAATGGCCAACTAAATCTCGCAGACACAGATCCAATGCCCTTATTCGAGTGTCATGTTCAACACAGGTACTTTGTACATGTAAAAGAGTCCAAGTCACATAGCTTAGAACACAACTATCTACGATCCATGCATGATATCAAATGTACGGTATGTACCTTAGAGAAAAATAGTACTACATTAGTTGTAGATGGAACCACAACCATCAGCCTTCTGTCAACATTGAGTGTTATCTAGGTACCCTCACTAATGGAGTAGGATGCCTAAAGTTGGAGAACCCTTAAACTCCTCACAGCTCAAGTCCGTTACCCTAGCCAAATCCAAGACAACCCAATTGATCCAATGAAGACAATAGAACAAAATGTTTCTTTGAATATCATTCTCTGCAATCATATGAAAGCAGGTCTAAAAAGTTTTAAAAGAAGAAAGAGTAGAAATATTTGAAACTTTTTACTCACTCAGAAACATCACTTTGACTTCATGATATGTTATTCGCAGTATCAAAACAACAGCTTCATTTCTTTTCTTTTTTTGAATCATAAACAATAGCTTCATGTTCAGAGTAATGTGCACGAATTACACACACTCGGATCTTTACTGCATAATGATATCTTCTCACATAAAACCTCTTCTTTTTTATTTTTTTGTAGTTGAACTAGCAGCTCTTAGATATAACATAATAGAGAGCCGTGACAATGGTCAATATCAAGACAGACCCATCCAAACAGGGTTTCGGAAACAAATCATTGACTTGTGCTTTGATAAAAATGGAAATACAAGTTTCAAGGATTGTTTATCGAAAGTACCTCTATTGGTTTTGCGTCCACCATGCCTGTAACCCCAGTATGTGTACCCAACAATACCAGGATGCTGCTCCCTAAAGGTATCAACAAAACCTTTAGCTAAGAAATTTGTCTCAAATGATTGCCTTTCTTCATCGGTAAAACCAGCACTTCTTCTATTTCCCTGCATAATGCACCACAATTAGGACAACAACATTGAGATATAAACAAAAGATATCACTAACAAATTCGTACACGCAAAATTGGAACAGTGCCAGGTTTAAAAATAGTATGACAGCTCAATTGTCGATTAACTCATCTAAAAAGATATCTACCTTTCACTGTCCACAAGTATCACCAATTTGGATCTACACGAATTTTACCCACCGTCGTACTGTAAGCACAGAAGATTCCTAATTCTCACTTCATTTTTTATGAGGTAGACAACATAAAGAGCACAAGTTCACATTTCCAATCTGTATTACTTACAGCAGGGTTATAAATATCAATCTCCTCATGAGCACAGTTCAGATCACCAGTCAAAATGACAGGCTTTGACTTTTCTAGCTCCTGCATCATGCATGGTAACCAGCATAAGCATAGAATAGTGCCATAGAAAATGTGCAATATCTACTTTCACAGTCTGCAGTGAATTTGAATATCGCAATACAGGAGAAACATCAAAGAAAATGCATCGATAGAAGCACTAGAAGAACAACGTAAAAAGAGAGAAGAACAAGAAAATCACTATTTTCATGTGTGGTTAGAGAATAAAAATTTAAGATGAATCCATTTACAAGATCTAAAACTCCTATTTTGACACAAATACAACACCACTTAGTTATGGTTATCATTTTTTTGAAGAAAGATTAGCTAAAAATGACAGCTTTTCGAATAGTAAAAAGTTCTGCTCGTATAACAGAAAAAGAAGTTGAACACGAAATTCTAAGTAGTGGACATAAACAATAACAGGCGACACAGAAAGAAATTCATGCATCATCTCAAAGTGCAATCAATTGAGTCAAGACAAAGAAAAGAAAGCTTACTTTCATGTAACTGCTGAGAGATGAATCCCACTCTGTAACCCTGTATGACTAGCATTACACGCACACACGTTACTCAAACAATTTTTTCTCATAAACTAACATTCAAAAACAATGCAAAAAGATTTCCTCAAAAAACCAAAAACTGGAAAAGAGCAGGTATGCCTTTTCTCGGGAGAATAAAGAGCGAGGAAATATAAAGAAAAATGTACAACGTCAGTTACCAGTCGTTTTAATCCATCTCCGGAGTTAGGTACATATGCATTTAACAGATAATATGTATCAAACTCCATAGTAACAAGCCTTCCTTCACCATCGTGATCCGATACACCTAGGCCATATGTGACGGAAAGTGGCTTTATCTGTCAAATAGCAAGAAACATGAAAGAAAATATTCAAGCTCATGGTGAACACCTGGTATGATGCAACCGTACAAGATTACTGCAAGGAACTTCACAACGTCGCAAAAACTATACAAGGTAAAACAATGTGTTCTATTATTCCATGCAATGGCATGCATTTATGAATAATGGACCATAATGGTAGGCTCAAACTACTAAATATGCCCATCAGGTATATGCCGAACCACAAATGTCAGACCAGTATCCCATACCCCAAGTGTCGAGTTTCAAATACAAGTAATTATATATTCAAAAGAGTCCATGCAACACAACAGATATCTACATCAATAGAAATAGAAATAGTAACCATACCCGTGAGATAATTGCGGTACCAGAATAGCCAAGTTTGGAGGCACTGCAAGTCCAAAAGCTATTCTCATAGCCTTCAAGGAGATTTTGTCTGATTGCCTCAACATCCTTCTCCTGCATTTCAGATTGAAAATGCAATTACTCCCAAGCCTATTTTATTGCATTATAACAGCACAAGAAAAACCATAACTAAATGGAATAGGCAACAACTAGTATCCGAACTTCATAACATACTGATGCCATCCACGAAATGACTTTGAGTCCTTCTACAACTTTTACGAATTCACAATGGGGTTTTTCTTTTCATGTGTAAACAATATACACAAACTGGGGGGAAAAGGCCAAAGGGGTTGTTGTAGGACAAGTGATGGAAAATATTCCCTACAACTCATGCCACAACGGTGCTAGAATAATGGTATTATCAACTCCATCAATAACCTTTTAGAGGTGAGATTGTTGATTCATACAAAACAGAAAAACTGACAAAGCACACTGAAGCAACCTTCAAGCCTTCCTTCTATTCGTCCTTGCAATGCCTCTGCACCAATTGTGTAGCAGGCCCGCCACCGATTTAGGAAAACCAAACAAACCCAGAAATGTAGCCAACACAAACACCCAAATCTTTGCTGCCATTCCAGAGATTATATAAGTGCAGCACCAACAAGGAACAAGCCTTTGTTATAAATACCTTTGATGGGTCCCAATAAGTGTCTTATTAAACGTCTTTACCTTACAACATATGGATTTTGGACCAATTACCTAATCTAGTCATCTCGTAACTCTTGTTCGCCAACTCCTTCCATTCTATGCACTACTCTGAAAATCCTCCAACTTCCTCAACCTCCCAGTCATTCACGTAGTTCTTCTGCTTATAGATAATTTTGCATATGTAAAATCTTAACTAATCACGAAGGAAAAGGAAATCATTGTAATCATATAGTAACAAAATACTGCGCTACTGGAAGAAGTTTTTCTAATTCAATTTCAGCACAGATAATAACTGTAGAATAAAGTAATAAGTAAATCACAGAGAAGATATAATTATCTGCAGATGCATCACAAATGCACAATTCTCAACATTATGGAACGACTTCAAATCAATTTCTGCATCCAACCCCTATTATTTCTCTTCATATGACTCTTTTTGGTCCAATTTCATTAGCCTTAAGGTAAATGGAAGAAGCGGAAAACAAGAAGAATTTAGGAAAGGGAAAGGGAAAACTTGCCTGTAGTTTGGTCTCTTGCAAGCACAACACATCAAAATCTTCTCTTTGTGCAAGTTGTAGAGCCGAGAAACCCTCTAGCTTCAGTAAAGCTCTTAACCCATTGACATTCCAAGACATTAACTTCACAGATTTTGTATCAGCACTAAGTGGAGGAGGCCTCATAGTCCTGGGATTGTATACTTTCCACCCCTTCTGTGGCTTCTTGTGGGCAAAAACTGTCCAGGGCTCCTTTTGGTCTATCGAGACATTAACCTCACCAGAAGCTCCAACTCCAGTAGCATCTTCTGGGTGTGCTTTTCTCTTCAACCGGGAGGGTTCTTTTCCTACAAATGTAAGCCAGTGTAAAATACCACCTACACCAACTATATCCTCCATATTCACGGGTTCACTACATTTTCCCAAAAATAAATCCAAAAAATGAAGCACCTGAAACTTCATCAACTTTGATAGATAGTTTATGTGATGTTGCCAGAAGGGTAGTTTTGACTTCCTTATCATTATTCACTACTTGGACCTGTTTGACTCTTCTCTTAGTAGATTGAATTTCAGAGACCTCCGAAACTGTGTTTAACTCCTGAGCATGCTCTTCAACAGCTGAACTATTAGTCTTCGACTTCAATGTACCTGTTTTACTAAGCTTAGATTTCGTTCCAGAGAACTGCTGACCATCTAGCACCGGAGAACCCTTCCCTGCACATATTGGAAAACTTAACCAGTGCAATGGATAAAGTTTAGTTTTTTTTTTTTTTTAAATAATAATTTAGTACTTATGTAGTTGCCAACAAGATAAATAAAAGCACAGAGAACTTAGTTGTTAGGGTTGCAATCAAACTGAATCTAATGGACATTGAGAGGAGTATATGTTATATATGAATAGTAAACAGAATACCTTCTACTTTACTGTTTAGGAAATCCCTCAAGGTAGACACGAGATCACTCTTACAACCTTTGGCGGGGACCCCAACACTCCTGCAAATTTAAGAACCTCAATCGACTACAAGCAACCATCATATATAAGTGAGATCATGCATATTGAGAGGCACAAACTTCGAAACACAATAAATGTCCTGAAATGGGACCTTAGGAAAGGAAGTCATCGAAGTTTCAAGAATTAAAAAAAGAGCTGCTGACTCACACATTTAACATTCTCATTTCTACAGACCTAAATGATACAGTGATATCCTCTGCTTTGCATCAGCTGCAGAGGTCTTCCATTATTTAGCTGCATCTCAGACCATGTGGTTTGCTATCTCAGATTATTCAAACCAGGTAGATCTAATGCAGAAATCATCAAATAAGTGGTTCTACAATACAAATGGAAAAACAGTATAAACTACTGAAACCAATTGTACGGCAGAAATACAGTATCGTGTTTCTCTTAGAGAGTTAAGAAGTAAATAACCAGAAGACAACACACATGTTTGTGATTGTAAAAATGTGATTCTTGGTTGAATTGTAAGTCTTCCTCACTTCACTCTATCTAGCTCCCACACCCGCCACATATTCCAACAGAACCTAACAACCCTCGCAGATGTTGGAAAGTGGGAGAAAAAGCAACAAGGTGTCAATTGAGAATGCAATTACTGCAAGAAAGCAAAAGGGATTGATCTCCAATGAACTGAGGCCGAACATCTATCTGAGATAGTTAGGACAACATTACCATCTCCTGTTAATGAAAATCTTATCGGAAGATATGGTAAGTATGGTTGATAAATAACTCAAACTTGCTTCTATGGCCACTGTTCCTCCTCAACCAATATCAGGTATATGTTAATCAACTTGACACTAAAGTGAATAGAAACAGTTTTCATTTATTCTGACAAATACATCTAAAGCGTCATAGTGCTGTTACCTTAACTTCGATCGGAGTTCCTGAACTGTCATTCTTTCAATTGTACCCAAATCTTCCCCAATGATATCAGTTTCCACTTTGCTACCTTTCGACAGACATTCCTATAAACACTCAAATCCACAAGTTATCCGCATGAACCCAAACACCAGAAGGCAACAGAGAATGAATGAATTAAAGAGATATCCAACAGTGTAGCCTAAAAAAACAACCTTTACAACAACCTTCCCAGTTTTTGTTTTGATATCCATGGATTCACTTAGTTTTGCAGATGAGGATGGATAACAAAGGAGTTGCTTAGACCCAATCGTTCTTGCTGTGATAAGATCCAATGCGCGAAGCCTTGGAATACCTGCAAACCTACATAATTACACGTTAACATAACAGTTTTAAATCATTTATGCTCCGTTTGTTTTCACCAAAATCATTTTCTAGAAAACGTTTATTCCATGGTCAATGAAAAAATCATTTAATTTGGGCGGTAAACATGTTCACTTTTGAAAGGTGAGGGACAATTGCCAAATCAACACTAAAACCCCGTCACCGCCACCACTTATACCGCCCTTGCCACCACTGCCCCACCACCATCGCTAAACAGACACTAGTCCCACCAATTCAGGGTTGCAACCAAATACAAGAAATCATCGTCATCAGAACACATTTTACCAGCTGCAACAAAAGACGCGTGTTAATATCTGTCGGTCTAATGAAAATATTATCCTCCAAAAAATTGTTTAGTTCACGAGGCAAAAAGGCAGATTCATTTCAATGTAGCCCCTCTCTGTGCTCCGTTTAGCTCCCGCTAAAAGGCATTGAGATAAGAAATTCAAAATTATTTTCAACAACTCAGCACCAATGAAACTTAAAATATAACACTTAACATCTATTGGTTTATATTTAAGCAAATAGATTTTCTCCTCGAAAAGTGTTAATTTCAAGGGGCAAAAAAGCGGATTCATTTCAATGTTTGGCTCTCCCCCTGCTCCGTTTGGCTCCCGCGAAAACGCAGTGAAATAGAAAAATCAAGAGTTCAACAGCTCAGCGTAAATGAAACTGAAAATCTAACACTCAAATACGCTAGTTGTGTTGTTCTTTCAACTCAGGCTTTAAATTTCCTTTCTCAACTCCAACACTTGCCAAATTATGAAACCCTAATTGCGATGTTGTTATCTTGGAAACACACACAGAGAGAGAGAGAGAGAGAGAGAGAGAGAGAGAGAGAGAGAGAGATGCGTACGTTAAGCGGAGCGATGAGGCGCAGGTTAGAGGCATGCCGTGTGCATGGGGAGAGAGAGAGAGAGAGAGAGAAACCGCGGACTCGGCCAACAGTCGCCGTCTCAAGTTCCGGACCAGATGCCACCTCTGATTTCAGAGGGATTTTTTTTAAATGCATGTATTATTTTCAGGCTACGTTCGGAACTTATAGAAAGAAAAAAAAAAATTCCTTTCTTTGTTTAGTTGAAAGAGAAAAAATGAAGAAAATAAAAATTTTAAATTCAGTAAATAATAAATTTTCTCTTCTATTTTCTTTCATTTTTCTTTTCCTTTCCTTTCCTTTCCTTTCTTTTCTTTTCCATAGGTTCCAAACAAAGTCTTAATTTATTTCTTCTTGAAACCAACCCAAAAATATTTGAGCACGCCAGCCCAAAAAATTAGCCCGCAATTTGAACAGTTGAATGGAAGATCAGTGGATGACGACTAATTGTTTGGTTACTTATGTTGATAATGAAACTATTATGCAATGATTTTAAATATAAAAACTCAGCAAGAACAATTATAATATCTTATGCTTTGGTGTTTTTCGGTGGCATTATTGATATTAATCACTATTAAAGATTTCTGAACACCCTTTCAAAAATTTCTAGAGCCGCCAGTGGATTTGCAGCACCGTCACGTACTTCTCCAAAAGAACTTATAGTTTTTCCTTATATCGAGCATCTACGTTGCACTAATCAACAACAAAAAATTTGAAATCCTTTACAAAACGGGGTAAATTTCACCACATTAAGCATTATATTTGAAATACTTTACAAAATGGGATAAATTTCACCGCATTAAGCATTATATAGATGCTTTCGAATATACTCCCTCTGTTCTGATTTATTTGTCTACTTTTTGCCTTTTTGAGAGCGTTTGATCTTTAAAAAAATATCTATAATTTTCAATTCATAATAATTTTAATATGCAATATGAATCTTGTATAATAAATCTCAATTAATTTTATTATACAATATTTTTAAATTTATAAAAAATATTTTGAAATGTAAAATATAAGTATATTTTTAAAAAATACAAAATTTGATAATTAAACAAACAAATTAAAATAGAAAAAGCAACGTTTATTAAAAATGGAGAAATGAAGGTCTGCCAAAACGAACCAACCCCATACACGTTCCACAAATTATTATGTCGGCAATATGTCTCGATAGCCATACAACACCCAAACGGATGTTGCTTATCTAGCCCACCGACCCTAGATGATCTGTCCATCCCCTCATACCCCCCTTACTTATTATAGCACTCACACTCTTCTTTTACTCTCTCTTCCTACGTGGGATCAAAACCAAGCCCCAACGGACGAACCCCACGCGCCGCTGTCCTCCGCCGCCAGAGGGTACCCGCCGCAGGTGGTGCAGCCGTATGGCAGCCCGTTCACGGTGCTGGTGCCGTTGGTTTTCCAGCCCGGCACGGACCCGAGCATGGTTAGTAGTCAGATGGCTGATCAGGTCGGGAGTGGGTTGATCGATGATAAAGAGGTTCAGAGGCGTTGTCGGGGTGGTAATCAGAGTTTTGGGCTCAAGACTGTTCATCTGCTAATGTATCTGTTCACTAAAACCAACACCAGAAAGATCAGTGAACTTTTTGTCTCTCTCCCCCTCTGTTTATCTATCTATTGCTACTTTTATTAGCTATGTACAAGAGATGTGCAGGATTCGTGAGCAGTAGGTGCTGCTGTGTGAGCACTCTGCGCTTGAGGGAGGATGTAAAGCTAATTTCCATATCGCCTGAGTACAAAAGTAATAGGGACTTACGAAGTATAGAAATGTGAGGGCACCCTCACTTCATAACCTAACTTTTGGATTAAGTTCTACTCGAGACCGCGTAACAATAAGCTACCCTTTTTACTCGCCAAAGAAACTACAAAGAACTCAATTTTCTTCTTCATTTGTTATCTCCTGACTCTTTCGACTATAGGTTAACTACTCCTAGTGGTTGGAAAACCTTTACCAGAATCCCCTTTGATGTTTTTTCCTTGGAAAAAAAGGAGGGTCACACAATTCAACTTAGACTGTTAGACGATTTGCAATGGCCTAAATGGGAAACAAATGGGCCGGTTTTGCCAAGGAGGGTGAAAGTTATACGCGTCGGCTAGCAAAAAAAAATATAAAAGGAAAGGTTTGTTATAGCATCCAACCCGAAGTCATGGGAAATAGTGGAGAGACTTCTCAATCATCTAATACTCACTTAGACAGTATATGCGGTCCACAGGGTGAGCCACTGAACCTTCTTGCAAAAATCCAAACCAATGATCTTTGAGAAAAAGAGCCTCGAGCAAAACCTAACAAGGTGCATATTTAGTTACAAGCGATGGGGAATCAATCACTGTAGAAATGAAATGGATACTGTTATCCAAAATGTCACAAAGCCATTCGATATTATGTTGAAGTATCCAATGCAAAGCTAATTGACGACTAGGAGAAAGGCTTCTCAGACTCGTGTAAAGATAAACAAAACATGCAAGTACATGCATGTGCTAGACTCCAATAACATGGAAATTATATGTTCAAGAATTAGGTGAAAAAGAGGAAGGTCGCAGAAGTACATTGGATGGCAATTCAAATAGAGGTATCTGAGCCAAGCTATAGAAAGTAATCAAACTAGAACTGAATAGTACCGTCGATCTCAATTCACAAATTTTATGATATTATTTGAATAGTGTCGTCGATCCTTCAAGGAGTATCCGAGTATGCATCACAAGGACCTTGTATTAATAACAAAGCCTTTTAATTGTATCATTAACGCGCATATTAGTAAATGTTGAAAATCTAGTTATGAAATGGAGATCGAATTTTTGCATCCAAAAGCTACTGCGTATTTTTACTTTGAACCTCCCTTGATGCCGGGATTATACAGCAAAATTGGTCTTCCCTCGAGTTGTTGCGTTGGCCTTGCATTTGCCTCAAATCCCTGAAAAAGGAAACAAAAATCCTGTTCAAAATCGAAGAGAAATGTTTGTAGAATAACAGGGGAAGGAGTTAGACATGAAAAACTGTACATCACTTTGTGCCTTTTCTTCTGAATTTGAGAATTATTTTTAGCGGGAGATTGAATGCTACCGAAATAGTAGACAAAGGAAATACAGAAAAGAACAGTACAGATCCGAGATTCTGCACAGTGAACTTACAAGATCGAAGAAGTAGATTGGATCTAACAGAATAATTTTGCGCATCTAGACTAAAACGAATCCAAGCCATTTCATGAATGAAAGTGAGACCAACTAACCAACCAAAAAAACTACTCCTTGGTTCGTGCCAAGTAACTTCAGTCGTAAGCACTTACATCATGGACAACATCCCTTAATGCTCGAACTTGCTCCCTTGAAACTGTTCTCACCTACAAAATACAAATTGTTCATTAATGGGCAGTGAAGTTCGTGAAAACGTTCCTTGTGTTTCTGTTTTTTTGCCAATGGAAGTAGAAGTAAAGAACTCGAACCTTCTTGACTATTGTCCAAATAACACCCTCTGTACATGGAGGAACTGTTAGAGAACCAATATATCTGTAGTACTTTCGGCTTCCAAACTTGATATCGCCAGGATTAACAATTCCAATGTCCTTTTCTTCTTTACCAATTGAACTGATGTGGCTTAGGAGCTGTTAGAAGGAATAAATTGAAAACAGCCTTAAAATGTTGATATTAACGGAGCTTTCAACAAAACCTGCTTGTTCGATTGCTCCTAGCAAATGAATTTTGCAATTAACGACTGCAGTTGCACTGTTTCCAGATATATAAATGTGGAACGACAAACTAATGGAAGAAAAAAGAAACAGTCGTCCCCAAAAAGGAAAGAATTGCCTTTACAATGCAAGCATGTGGCCCGAAGAAACAAAGGGATATGACTAACTAATCTCATTACCTTTGCAAGAAAAGGATCTGGATGGCCATACTTGTAAGTAATCCCAATAACAGCTATGGTTCCGTTTGAGCTCAGATGAATAATGTGAAACTCCAAATTGTATCTGCAATAGTTTAGGTGGAAGGACCGATAGCTATTTTTATACACAACTATTTTCAATGGTAGAAATTGGAAAATATAGGTGAATGGGGGAAAAAAGGAATTTTAATAGAAAGAACAGTTAAGAAACCTTGTTCCATTGAAGGTGTGTTCGGAAGGAGAATGCCAATGACACTGTAACAGTTTGAAGTCGGTCCCATTTATGATAATTTTTCCTGCATCTTCTTTCCATCTCACCTGAAAGAATAAATGTATCAGATTACTGGAGGGCCAAAGGAGGACGACACTGGCATTTCAAATCATCTAAATTGAATTACAGCATTGACCAGCTTTGCACAAGCCAAATTTCCAAGTTACTGTAAATCATGGACTAATTTCAAGCTACTTCTATCCATCAATTGGGAAGGTATGTAACTTGATGCATTTACTAGACTAGACTGAACCGTGATGTCTAAATGCAACTAAGTTTTACATGCAAAATGAAAACCATAGAGTGAAAAGCATGTGCTAGCTTAGTGCTATGTCATATCCGGATGTATTTTTTTAACAGTATGAAACTCATTTTTAGTTGCTCGGATTAGAAACCGTGAATAATCCTAATCATTAGAAACTGTTATGGTTCACATTTTCTATGTGTCACAGTTCAGTTACATCTACGATATAATGACTTGACATTTTCATAATAACCTGCGTAAGGTTAATTGACAAATAATCTTCATGTACATTGGCCAATGATTGACCATCAGGTTCGGATGTCCACATGTTTATGAAACGGAAACGTACATGAAAACCATATTGTAGCTTACAGTGACATCATGTCCCCTATTTTTGACAGTGGCAGGAGCCGGGTTGTAATCCCTTTTCAATTTCCCCAAATTACGGATAACTTGCACTCTCTGGTTGAGAAGATCGATTGGAGATTGCAATTTTCCTTTGTCACAAACTTGCCAATGCGGATTGATCTGGCCCCATTTTCTAGGTCCTTTTCCAGTTCCCTCCAGGTAGGTGAAAGGTGTTTCATCCTCTGTTTCTTTTCATGGCACAATAACACATTAGAGTAGGCAAGAAAAGATGCAGATAGAAATTAAAACCATGGTCAACGACAACCATATAAATTTATTTCCTATATTAGGCAGATTCTCTAGTTTTGTTGAGGAACCCATGCCAACACAAAGCAACACGACAGGGATATGGGAGTGAACTTTAAATCCATGAATTGTAAGCCAATAAATAAATAAAGCAAGCTTTTGCGTTATCTGTCTTCAACCACATAGTACGAAGAACAAGACATATCATAACTACTCGCAGAAGGACATCCGTGCCTTTATAACACTTTTTCTTCCCAATCAACAAATCAATGAAGTATTGCTCAAGCAACCTTGAATACTGCAGGAGGGCCAGAATTTCAGATGCAACCGGGAAAAACACACGAATCAATGTACACAACGGTCACTTAATTGACAAGTGTATATAGTGAACAAACAATGAAAGGAAACTAGCGTCGGCAAAACTGGAACAGGATCGCAATTCGCATATATTTGCACATAGGGAACATGTTGTAAACACATATCGATCCACGAACTTTTGCACAAACCAAATGGTAAGATTTGATTATCTATGGTAGCAATGTACTTGGGCATTTCCAAACGGGTCAATTTACGCGCACCTTGTCTAATCCTGGGAGCCCAATCCCATTGCGTACTTGGGAGATATTTCCTTTGTTCTTATTGGAAAGATATCTTTTGATATCACATTATCTTGGTAACTTCAAAGATGATTATACAAAGAGAAAACATGGAGCATTCGGCAATTTCCCAGTCATACTGCAATTATGATGGGAGATTTGGCCAATCCATCAGTCAAAGGAAGGGAAGTCCTCAAAATGTGAGTTATCAAAAAAAATTCAAAAAGCAGAGAGATATACTGATATGAAACAACACATAAAAACATATTATAACCCAAACATGAAATCGAAATTGAGAGTACATTTGAAGGAAAAAGAATGGTGCTTTACAAATGCCAGATGCCGTAACAATATGAGAAATCCACATAAACCCAGATACATTCACGCAGAAAAACGTAGATACATACATGAATGAAGATAAACGGAAACAGAGAGGGGAGAGAGATGTTACCAACTTCAGATTCAGAAGCGTTGCAGATGGAGAAGAGGGTATGGGATGAAAGAATGAAGAAAGTGAGGAAGAGAGAGATGAGACATGATGGGTTGTTGCCGTACACTGCCATTCTTTGCTACCTTTCTTTCGGTATTCAAAAGTTGATTGGTGGAGCAGGAGTACGTTTTTCTTCTCACTTTTAAATAGGAGTGCTTCATTAAGATACTTTTGCGGGCAGAGCTGGCACTACAGTGGATTGACTGTTTTCTGTTTATTTCAGTTTTGAACAGTTTGAATTTGTGACAAAGAAAACAATAATGAGAGAGAGAGAGAGTGGTGGGGTCAGAGGAGAGAAAGAGTTTTAATTTAAAAAGTTGTCTTACACATTTTTAGACGGAAGGAGTGCTAGGGACAAAGAAAATGAATAAAAAATTGACCCTTAAAGTATACATGAACGGTTTAGATGTACTGTGCAGTGCATCTGAACCGTTTATGTACACTTTAAGAATCAATTCTTTGCTCATTTTCTTTGTACGTAACATTTCTCTTTTAGACGGCTCGAATGCACGACTCGGACACCATATGAATGCGGCTATGTAACACCACCCAGCATCCAAAAATTTCTCGTGCTTCATCATTTGAAATGGAATACAGCTAGTCTTTCGGTAAAAATGAAAAGTATAATTAATGAGAAATTAAATAAGCTGTTCCAGTTTCCTCATTAAAAAAAATAAATATTTATTTATAATTTTTAATTTTAAAAATAATAATTTTATTAAAATATAAAAATATACAATATGAATCCTATTTAATAGATAATAGATTTCGATAAGATCTCTTAAATTTTAAATAGATAATAGATTTCGATAAGATCTCTTAAATTTTAAAAAAATTAAGATAATTATTTTTGCGCTTCCGCCCCACCAATCTATAGGCGACAACTCAGCATATAATTGCTGTGGAGAAAAACGTGCACAGTCATGACTACTGTGGTCAACAGCCAAAAAGGACAACTACTGTAGTTACTTTGAACTAGGGTTAGCTTTTTATTCCATAACTTTTTTTTATAATTAATAAATGCAAAAAAAAATTAAATAAGCCCAAAAAAATAAGTCACTTGATTTATTAAGCCAAACTACCATTTTAGCTATAAAGCCCATGCAAATGTGTGGTGGTAAAGGTAGACCAGGGTAACATGTCGGGTCGGGTTTGTGTGACAAACCCGACCATTTAGAATTCTTATTTTTCGAATAGTGTTATTTTTGTGTTTCGTGTCAGAAATGCTCAATCCTAACCCGTTAACTTCGTGTCCTATTCATGTCGTATTATCGTGTCCGTTGCCTAACTCTATATAGAATTACAGATATACCATATATTATATATATGTTCATGTTAATGGGTGATATAGGTTAGTAACCGTGTTGATCGTGTCAATTTTGTGTCTCGCATATTCAACCCGACCTCGACCCATTTAGAATACGTATTCTCGAATCGTGTCATTTTCATGTTTCGTGTCAGAAATGTTCAACCTTAACTCATTACTTCGTGTTCGATTCATATCGTGTGATCGTGTTTCTTGTCCGTTGCCCAGCTCTAGGTAAAGGACTCTGGACATCACGCGGCAGTGCGTCGAGGTAATTGAGACCCCGTTCCAGAACACATTCTTAAAAAATAAGTAGTACTTATTTCACATTTTCAAACTCAAAAATAATATAAATGAAAAATAATTTTTCAGTTTTTTTTGCACCGTATTAAAGATCTCAATGAGATCTATCAAATAAGATCCATAGTGATAGAAAAATTATTTGCGTAAGCATATGATTTTTGAGTTTAAAATTACCTTCTTAAAAAATAAATATTCATTTATCGTTCTGGAACGTGACCTGAGTAATTTTTCATTAGGAAGACCCAATCGTTGACGCCGAAGTCTTGTCTTGTCTTGTCGTCAATGATTTTTTATCGAGAGCTGCTAATGGTACAGTAAAAAATTATACAAGAGCATGTACAGATGGGTTTTGCACCCGTCTCGTATCCTGCAAATATAATCGGAGCCGCTCATGTTGTTCAAAACATATTGTTTACGATCTCTGTAAAAAATCATCTCAATCCGATATAGGTAAAGGCGTTTACGAATCATCCAACTTTACTTCACAATCCTTATGAAACAAAGTTAGATGATTCGTAAATGCCTTTATCGATATCGGATTGAGATGATTTTTACAGGTACCGTAAACAATATGTTTTGAACAACATATATGAGCTGCTCCAATCATCTTTGCGGGACCCAAAACGGACATAAAACTCATCTGTACACACTGCTGTATAGCTTTTTGCTGTACCGCAATCTTTACCCTTTTTTATCACGCCAGGTTTGAAAGACCAACAATGCGACGTTGACATTTCGTTAATGTTAAACCTCGCATGTTGTACACGGGAGGTTGAGGAAAAAAAATGAAATGATGTTTTTTTTTTTTTTGGTGGTAAAATTGGCAAGAAATAATGTTTAATTGGTCTATTGATTCTGTTTCTAAAATGATGTTTAGTTGGTAAACTTAGCAAGAAATGAGAATTTGGTAGACAATTTCATGGCTCCTGCAGGCTTCTATTGGGTAATGCAGTCTTATGCAGAGTGTCACGGGCCAACTTATGCGCATCTTAGAGCGTCCATAGGGATTTGGGTATTATCAGATCCGGATCGGATTCGGATCTGTTGGATCCAGATCGGATCCGACTCATTGATAAGCCTATCTCTGACTAATCCCTACATCTGCTCTCACATTCTTGTCACATGCTATGCTTACGCGTAGGAGTGAATTGTTCCAAGAAGTTGCTGACAAAGAGAATCGAATCTCAGTGTAAGTGAACCCCTAATTAAGTCCCAAGCTATGACCACTAAGCCAAAGCTAAGACCACTAAGCCAACTCTTTTGAGGTTCTCTTGCATGAAGAAAAATGATACGCAACAATGAGCTGGCGACTTTTGATTTGATCATTGGGGCCACCAGGCTATGAAAAATGGTGCATCTTTCTCAAGTTACCTCTCAAGGGGGTGTTCCAACTTTAAAAAATGAAGGTTTTAGAAAAAGGAAGGTAATTTTAAGTCCAAAAATTATATATTTATGCAAATAATTTTCCTACCAATATGGATCTTGTTTGATAGATTTCATTGAGATCTTTTATACGGTGCAAGAAAAATTAAAAAATTATTTTTCATTTTAATTATATTTGAGTTTAAAAATTGAAGAAAAAGAACTTTTTGAAAAGGAAGGTTAGTTGGAACGGGGCCTAAGTCTGTAGGGGGAGCCAAGTGCACATGCAAACTCTGGTACACCAAGACAAGTGACCCTAAATTCGTTGAAATGCAGTTTAACCGCGCAGCTGGAAATTCTGGCCGTGTTTATATATAGGTTCAACGATTCGTATCGTGACTTATGTTTTATTGAAAGAATATCGGATGGTATTGAAATGACGAGAATTTCTTCTGAACTACTTTTGGCGGATGATCTGAAGACATCTAGTGGCTTAATGACAGTTTTTCAGTGAAAATGAGGACTGTTCTAACATTTGTAATCCAATAACCAGAGAGCAAATAAAAGTGCCTGTGGCTACTAATTTTGATGAGGATTTTCTGATAAAATAGTGGGGATTTGGGTATTCTTCCACCACCAAGGAACACAAAATTGTTCTCTTTGGATCAGCATTGCCAAACACTCGTCTTTCTCTTGGTTCCTTTGATATTGGGTCTGAAAAATTCAGAGGTTGGCGCTGTCCGTTCGGTGAGATGCGCAATGAACTTAACTCTGGACGTGTAGTAGACTGGCTCTATTGAATCTGGATGACACTACCTCAATGTAAGGAGGAAGCGTATCCACTATATTATCTGGAAATTGAGGGACAAAGTAAGCGAATCTCGGATCAAAGAATGCGAGTTTTGGCCTGCAGAAAGTGGATCCCCTTAGGCTAGTTCGGCCTATAGCATGGTTTTAAATCGCGGACGTTCAGGGTCGCGGGTAATGGATATCGGGAGTATTAGTTAATATGTAACGGGAAACGGAGACCGCAGTCGTGATTTTTTTTAAAGTACAAGCAAATGATAAAAAGAACATTAATACACATGTTCTTACATTATTTTTGAAAAAAAATTGAATATTTTTAGAGATATATGACTAATATTGGATTTCTAGAAGTAGTTTTGTAAATAAGATTGGATCAAAAGTCGTGTTTTGAGACAATAAATGCTAAAATTTTCGTAGGAGATGGATTTTCGTTGTCTCTAACAAACTAAGCTTGGTACCAGAATAGATTATTTTTATACAAATAAGAAAAGGAATACTAATGTCAATTGTTACACTAATCCAAATTCCGTAATAATGTCAATTGTAACATTAATCCAATTTCCATAATAATGTTCATACTTGACACTACTACTGATATTAGGATTTTTATGTTTTATTATTAGCCATTACGATTTTAGTAATGTATGCAAATTCCTATTACTTCCTGTCAAAGACAAACTTTAATTTCCTAAATTTTTCAGTCACATTCCCCCTCTAAATTACAATGGCAAGAAATATATATATATATATTATGAAATTAATTCTAAACTAATTGGTAAAGGTATATCTATCTATCTATTCTATTTTATTTCTATTCTATAAACTAAATGTAGTTGAAGAAGCCAAAACTCTCTTAACCCTCAATCCTAAATTCCTAGAATTTTGAGTTTTTTAAAAAATGAAATGGAAGAGAGAAAATCTTGGAGAAGTGGGGAGAGAGAGAGGGAGAGGGTGGAAGTGGGAGTGGGGTAGCGGGTTCAACTCTTATAGACAGGAGATTGAAACCCTTTGCTACAGACGGGGTTGGGATCAGGATATGGAACATTCTTCTAACATGTAACCGAAACAAAATTGTTGCAGTATATATTATTACACACTTGACTCTTCTTTCTTTTTTTTCTTTTTTTTTTTTTTTTGTGGTAACAGTATATATATCTACACACTTATCACAATATACCAATAAGTATAACAAAGAAGCAGACAAGAAAGGAAAACAGCTTACCGAGTCATGTGTCAGGTAAGGCCCCGTTCCGGAATTAAAAATAAGTATTTATATTTTAAAAAGATAATTTCAAGTTCAAAAATAATGTGTTTACGTAAATAATTTTTTTAATAATATGGATCTTGTTGGATAGATCTTATCGAGATCTTTTATACGGTGCAAAAAAAATAAAAAGTTTATTTTTTATTTACATTATTTTTGAGTTTGAAAATGTGAAATAAGTATTTATTTTTTAAAAAATGTATTCTAAAACGGGGCCTAAGTGTCACAATAATACTTGAAAAAATAACAAACAAGAGACGAGAAATCTCTCTGAACTCATCTGTCAAAACAAGTACTATTAAGTCTATAATCATGGTAACGTTAATAAACAATTCGTACCGCGGCATGGTTGGGTACAGCCAGAGCCAAGTGACCTGAAAATTTAGAAGGGGATACAGCCATAAAAGCCCATGAATCGAAAATGGAAGAATAAACGTAAATCGGGGAAACAAAAGGCGATACAGAGGCTAAATGCGTAATTACTTATTCATCTTCGTCTATTATGTTTACCTCTCTTTTTATAAGGACCTAACCGATTCCCTATGCATATATACACGGATTTTTGTAAGGAGCTGTGTTACGTGCACAGCAGCTGTGCACAGCAGCCGTTTTCTCCCGCCTCGGGTCGCAAAAAGATGATCAGAGCCGCTCATGTTGTTCGGAAAATTTCTGGCCCGTCCCATTTTTTACTTAGAGTTCCATACAAACTCTTCTTTATAGAGTTATTCCAACCGGTTCATTTTTAAATATGCTTTTACTATTTTACCCTTATCATTTTTCAACACTCATAGAATTCACATTCCTCACATCCACAGAATTCACATCTCAATAATTCAGACCTTACAAAATTCACACTTCACATAATTCATACTCCTAAGAATTTACACCCAAAAAAATTCACACCTCAAGGATTCGCACATTCAAGAATTCACACCCAACCTCACATAATTCACACTCCAATAATTTACACCTCACGGAATTCACACCCCTAAGAATTTATACCCAACTTATTCACACCAAAGACTTCTGAATTTTTTGGTGTGAATTCTTGGGGGTGTTAAATTTTGGTGTGAATTTACACCCCTAAAATACAAAATTCACATTCCAAAATTCATACATTTTTACAGAATTCACATCCTAAATTATTATTTTACTCTTTTGCAAAATGCTTGGAGGCATGAATTAATTTTTTTCCAGAGCACTGAAGAGAATATTTTTAGGTCATAGGGTCACACGTTGACTGGATTTTTTAGTCTACTATTCAATTCATTCACTACTTTACTTACCACAAACGCTAGAGCAGAAACAGAGGGATCAAGGCCAAGAAAATATCGGCCAGAGTCTCAAAATTCACCGATCTTATACAACACAACATGTTGTCGTCAACTGCTTGCTCCACCCCCTCTCTGCCGGCCGCCGGAGAACCTGTCGAGATCAGTGTCGTACCGGGAGGAGGAGCTGCGACGGGCACAACTACTTCTTCTTCGACGAAGGATTCCAGTGCCAGCAAGGGATGGTCTTCGAGATTCGTTAACCACGGCCTCGACCTCCACTCGAGCCTCAACCAGCCGCCGCTGCCGCCGCCTTATACAGCTCCTCCGTTGTCGTCGGTCACGGTGCAGCCGACCGGTAGAGGGTTTAGAGCTAGTGCTTGCCGACTGGTTAGCGTTGTGTTAATGGCGGTGGGTTACTTCTTTGTTATTAAAGAAATGCTAAGTACAAAGAAAATGGACAAATAATTGACCCTTAAAGTATACATGAGCAAAGAATTGACCCTTAAAGTGTACATGAACGGCTCATGTACACTTTAAGGGTCAATTCTTTGTCCATTTTCTTTGTCCCTGACACTCCTCTTGTTATTATCTGTGTTTGGATAAATTGGGGTATTTTGGGTATTTTATTTAAAATGGGGTTTATGTGGAAAGTATTTGACGCGGGGGGGACTTAGACAGGTAAAAGGATACAAAACTGGGCCGGCTCGGAAGAAGCCCTTACGCTGCGAATTACGCGTTCGTTGTGCTGGGCAAATAGCCCACCGACCACCGTTGAGATCATTATCTGCGGAGTCGAACAATAGAAGCAGTCGCTTCCGAAAGGACAGAGACATGGCAGCAACGTTATCCTCAGCAATTCTTCCTTCGGCAACCTCTAATCCCACCCTGAAATTATCAGTCAATGGCATCTTTCGAGGAAAGAAATCATACGCACTTCCTCTATTTACGGGTCAGTTAAATTTTCATTTGGGTTTTCCTTCATATGCATTTATGGACTGTCCCACAGGCCTTGGTGAGAAAAACAAAGGGAATTACCACAAGAAAGGTTCATTTGTTTGCTTAGCAGTAAAGAGTAGTGAATCAACAATCCAAACCACACATAAGAATTCCAGAAAATCCCAAAGAAAAAGTGATGAAAAACTAATTTTGAGTGAAGGGAGAGACGAGGATGAGAAGTATGGGACAATTTGCCCTGGTTGTGGAGTTTTTATGCAAGATAAGGACCCAAATCTTCCTGGGTACTTTCAGGAAAGAAAGGCTGAAGTGAAACAGTTATTAGAAGATGAGGAGGTTGGTTTTGAAGAGTTTGATAAGGAGGAAGAAGATGAGGAGGAGTTTGATGAAGAGGAAGAATATGAGGAGGTGGTTGGTTTTGAAAAGTTTGATGAAGAGGAAGACGATGAGGAGGTTGGTTTTGAAGATTTTGATGAAGAGGAAGAAAAAGAGGGCATTTTGGATGAAGTCGATGGTAATTACGACAAAAGGGTTGAGGAAGAGGGGAATTTGAAAAATAAGAAGGGTATTTATTGGGATATGGAAGACTGGGAATCAGCGTTTGAAGACGAAGATGATGATAGTGATGACTTAGATGGTTTTTTGCCGGCTGGTGTGGGTTATGGGAATGTAACTGAAGAGTCTATTAGCAAGGGAAAGAAAAAGAGGGTGTCAAAAGCAGAGAGGAAGAAGCTGGCTAGGGAAGCTCAGAGGGAGAAAGAAGAAGTCACGGTTTGTGCTCGGTGCCATTCACTGAGGAATTATGGGCAAGTGAAGAATCAGACAGCTGAGAACTTGATACCTGATTTTGATTTCGATCGGTTGATCACTACCCGGTTGATGAAACCTGGAGGCAATGCCGATGAAACTGTGGTGGTTATGGTTGTTGATTGTGTTGATTTTGATGGGTCATTTCCTAAACGAGCTGCAAAGTCTTTGTTCAAGGCATTGGAAGCAAGTAGAGATGGTCCGAAAATTAGTAAGAAGATGCCAAAGCTTGTTCTTGTGGCAACAAAGGTTGACCTTCTGCCGTCTCAAATTTCCCCTGCTAGGTTAGACAGATGGGTTAGGCACCGTGCAAAGGCTGGAGGAGCACGTAAGTTGAATGGAGTGTATTTGGTTAGTGCTCGAAAGGATACAGGTGTGAGGAATGTGTTGGCATTCATAAAGGAGTTGACGGGCCCACGTGGCAATGTTTGGGTCATTGGGGCTCAGAATGCTGGTAAGTCTACATTGATTAATGCATTTGCTAAGAAACAAGGGGTGAAGGTCACAAAACTTACGGAAGCTCCAGTCCCTGGGACAACGCTTGGGATATTGAGAATTGGGGGAATACTGCCGGCCAAGGCAAAGATGTATGACACCCCTGGGCTTCTTCATCCATATTTGATGTCCATGAGATTAAATAGGGAAGAGCAGAAAATGGTTGAACTACGAAAGGAGCTAAAACCTCGAACTTACAGAATCAAGGCAAGTTGTTTTGTTTTCCAGTTAAATGTTGGGACATTCATGAATCTCCTACAATTTTTCTCCGTTTTTCCCCCTTTCTCCATTTTCAATTGAAGGTAGCTGATTAAAGCTTCTGATCAATGTTTAAAGAAAGTTCTTTGTTGTCTTGTTGTAGATGTCAGGGAATGGCATATGAGCCTGACTGATCTGTCCAATCATTGCCAATTGGTTTTGAGTTGGACACTGTTAGCATGTTTTTTTACTCCCTCGCAAGTGCAAGCCCGTAATTGCATGCGGAAATGTTAGCAACGGATCCAGAACATAGGCATAACAATGAAGCATGGTGCACTTAGGAGTTAGGACACTACTTAAAACCACTTGGCAATAAGTGGAGAGGCCACCCATACTAATACTTGTCTTGGAGGTGATAATTAACCGATGTTGGACAATATCTAACAACCCAAGTTTCAACATATTTGGAAGGTGTTGTGTGCCCGAGCTTAGCTATAGACTTCATGAATTACTATGGTTGTCATTTTTTATGATTTGGAAAGTTTTCCTCTTTGCTGTTTTGTCATTAGACAGTCTAAAAGACCTGGAGACTATTTGTTCTTGTTACTATCTCAAATGTTTCAACTGGTTTTCATGTGGTCCTTTTTGCTTTAATCATATATGGACAGTTGAGGAGGTTTCATAGTATGTCTTCTGTGGTTGTATACCTGCTTTCCATTTTCTGTCCTTTATTATTACACTATTAAGAATGCTGCTAAATGTAAGTGGCACGGCTTTGATTCTTGATACTTTTGTCAGCCTTTGAGTTGTTTAATTAGAACTCACACTGGACCTAAGTTAACAAATTGGTTTTCGCAGCAAGGACAAGCTGTACATGTTGGTGCCTTAATGAGATTAGACCTTAATCACGCTTCCGTGGATACAATCTATGTGACGGTTTGGGCCTCACCAAATGTCTCTCTACATATGGGAAAGATAGAGAATGCTGATGAGATCTTGAGCAAGCATGCTGGTGTCAGATTGCAGGTATATATCCGTGTAATAGTTGCATACAAAAGTATCATACTTCTCAACGTGTTTCTAATTTGCTCATGAAGTACTATGGGTTCTGCACTTTTGCTACTCTCTTAACTGTTCGCTCAGCTTGTCCAGGGGACATGTCTTAGCTAGATGACCAAACTCGGTGGTAAATGTGCCTTCCCCTAGGCAGCCTCATAACTCGAACAGTTTCTTCTATCGTGACACCAAAAGGGCTTGACACTTATAGTTTCTCTTACCTTAGTAGAGTATGTTTTGGAACCTACGAGGCTTGCCAAGGGCTGGCGGTTGTTCAGGTACCCACAAAATGGAAGTAGGTTTCTAAGTTCGAGGTTCTGATCTTATTGGGCCTGTCAATTATCTTTCACTAAGTAAAAGGAAAGAACCAATAAATGTTAATCAGAGCGAAGATGTGAAACTTGTGTATAGATGTGATTGGCATAAATCTGCTACATCCAGGGGTGGTGTTATATCTAGTGTCCAGTAATAACAACTTGAGAACAGACATTTTGTGTACCAGTTTGCATCCCTTGGTGCCACTTAAAATTTATACATACTTATAAGGAAACGATTTGAAACCAATTTCAAATATGTTATATCTCACTGTCCCTTGAAGTTGCTCCCCGAGGGCATTGTACCAATAGTTACCTGGTAGACCCATGCAATTAGTGGGCGGAAGCCTTGGACACCATTGGCAAACAAGAAGAGTTAATATGTGCAAAAATGAAAAAATGAAAACAACTCAAGGACAATAACTATAAAAATTTAAATCCAGAGCTCTTACCTTGAGAACCTTTTATCCTTGATCTACGCACTTTTCCGTCTCTGACAAAATACCCTGCTACCAATCACTCCGTGTTTTAGTTGACCTGTTGGTTCCTTACCTTTTGCAGTTAGGACCAATGTTACATCCTCTGGTGGTTTCAGGCTTCTTAAGCGTTTGATTCATCTGCTTATCATGAGTAAATTGGGTATTGCTAAATGCCCTATTTGGCAAAAAGCATCTTATCTTTTTTAGCTCAAAATGGTGTTTATAAATTACTTTACGTCTATGATTTAATCTATTTCTTTGGTATGTAGTAAACTCTGTATTTTCGGCATCCTTGATAAAACGTGTCCAACCAAGCATACAAGAAACATATCCCATATTAGTGCTCAACAAATATGAGAATTCCAATCTGGATGATATCTGATTATTAGAGAGGTAAACCTACTTATAACGGGAGTTTGAAAAGTAAGAAAGAATTTTACATCAGAGTCTACATAAAAGGTCAGGAACAGTTGGCACATGGATAGGGTGAGACAATGACCATGCCATTGTGGATTCATATGCTCCTTTGATTTGTTTTGTTCGCCTCTCTATGATGATACTTTCTGATCCGGGGAAGGATTGGCTTAACAAGCGTCAACCTTTCCGCCTTGATCTTGTGGTGAAAGAATCCTATTCATTATTTCTTTGTGTCACTGCACTATCCTAAGAATGCTGTTGAGTCGATACTTCCCCTTTCTATATTCTTACCACTCAAATCTTCTGGAATTTATTGTTCTTCCTTTTTAGAAGCTTGTCAAGAAAAGAAAAAACATGTCTCTTTTGGATTCTCTCAGTATCTTTGTTGAGTATCGTTTGCTTAGCCATCTTTTGATTCTGGGGCTGAGCTAACAAAATAACACCAAAAGCTTTGTATCACTTGCCAATCTTCAAGGCTTTTATCTGTAATGAGGTTATATTGGTGAACTGTTTCTTGTAATTCTGTTCCTGTTGTAGACTGTATCGTTTAATTATGTTTATGTTGTAGTCCGTCTGCTGCTAGCAAGGTGTTTGAGCTCTGACCCCTAGCCACGTCTACTCTCCTGTCCCACATGATAGTTTTCTGTCAACTTTCTATTATGATTACTAGTTGAGCCATTGTCGCTTATCCTGAAGATATAGCATCAAATTTTTGTTTGTTTTGGCACAAAAATGATTATGTCTTCATCTATTTAAATTAAAATATAATGTGTTTCTGTGGGATGAGAAGTGGTAGTTTCATGGCCATTCAAGAATACATAAGGTTATAGTATTATTTTTTTGCTGGTATTCGAGGCCTGTTAAAGAACTAAGTTGTGCTTGAGATGCTAAGGCTCAATATCTTTTGCTTCATAGAATGAAGTCATCTATTGATGTAGTTTGTTTAGACACTAAATTGATAGTGTCTTTAGAGGCCTGTTAATGAACTAAACTGTGCTTGAGATGCTAAGGCTCAACATCTTTTGCTTCGTAGAATGAAGCCATCTATTGATGTTGTTTGTTTAGACATTAAATTGATAACATCTTCATACATCTGATGAAACACAATGTGTCCCTGGGGAATGAAAAGTGGTAGTTTCATGTAAGTTGGCTTCCTCTCCTATCAGTAAGTTTTCTATGAGTTGGCATCTCTCTATCAATTTTTTTTACGCATATGGTAACATGCCGCTTCTGATAAGAAACTGTTGTACCCGATCCATATGGGCCTGTACCTGTGCTTGTACCTGTACCTGTGTTGTGTCCACATGTGTCGTGTCATGTGGACACGAGTACCGGTGCCAAAAATGGTGGATTCACATAGCCTGCATCTAATTACAATGTTTGGGCTTTTGCATGTTGACACAAGAGTCTCATGTCTAGCAGTCTTGTTAGTTCAACATAACTTTTTGTGCTTTAATTCTTGTTACTTACTACAATATCTGCACAATTGGTTAGTTACAATCTCAATCCAATGAGGAACTGTGTGTACATGAGATGATCTTGCCAGCTTGTTGAGTAGTAGTGGAGTCAAGCTCAGAAAGACTTTTAGGGCTTCTCTTTAACTGTGAACAAAGCTTGAGAGGCAGATTCTTTGGCTCAGGCGCTCAGCCAAAATGTGCCCTTTTTATTTGTCTATTATTCTTTCAACACTTTCAGGTTGCACATGTCTTCAAAATGACAATGATTTTGACTAGCATTAGTTGGTATGGGTATCGGAAGATCTTCATTATACCTATTGCCTGAAAGCTTAAGCTTCTGTTCGTATAGATTATCTAGCAGCTTCTATGTTGTTCAACTTTCAAATGTCCTATAAGCATCTTGATGCAAATGACATGTTTCGTTTGTTATTATTTCAGCCTCCAATTGACGTAGAGCGAGTTTCTGAACTGGGCAAATGGGAAGGGAGGGAAATAAAGGTGTCCGGAACAAGTTGGGATGTGAACAGCATCGATATATCAGCAGCCGGCTTAGGTTGGTTTTCTTTGGGTCTAAAAGGCGAAGCGACTTTGACATTGTGGATATACGACGGGATAGAGGTATCTCTACGAGACCCTTTAGTACTTGATCGGGCCCGAATTATTGAGAGACCCGGTTTTTGGCTACCGAAGGCTATATCAGACGCCCTCGGCAATCAATCTAAGATGGAAGCTCAAAAAAAGAACGAGCTTCAAGAGACAATGTCCTTATGATCTGCGTGGACAAATGAAGGTGGCGATGATCGTATGGCGTCAGGATATCAAAGACCTGAGTAAATGAGCCATGAATCTCCAATTCGTGCCGGCCCCATATTTGGCTGATTTTTCTAATTGGATCCCTCAGTGGCAGAGGTTGTAGTGTAAAGTTCGGGGGTATTTGCGTCTTTTCGCCTCTATTGTGGTGGGCCTCTGGTACTGTTCTGCCAATTTCCAAATCACTAATATGGGTTTTCGGACTTTCCCACTATTCCGTTTGTGTCCCTAAAAAAGGTACGCTATTTTGTCTTTATCCGTCCGGTATTCCAGGATTTGTTCAGGGCATTTCTGTCTTTTTATCTTCCCACCTCTGACAGTTCACGCGTATTCTGCAAAACGTACTGTGTAAGTGTGTGGTTCTCTCTCTCTCTCTCTCTCTTGTGAGAGAGAGAGAGAGAGAGAGAGAGAGAGAGAGAGAGAGAGAGAGAGAGAGAGAGAGAGAAGATGGAGACAGAGAGTATTCCACTTGATTCTTATTCTGTCGTTAAAAATCTCAGAGCTTCCATTGAGCTTCGTTGAATCAGGTTTGTTTTTACTTTCAGACGTGTTTTCTTTGCTTTCGTCTAAGCTATTTTCCCGTTCTCTCTCTTGGTTTTCCCGTCAATCGATATTCGATAGGCAGGTAGGGTTTGGGTTTTCATCTTTTTAGTTTGATTTAGGTCAAATCTGTGTTTTTTGGGAGGCTCTCTCCCTCTCTTTATTGGATCTCGGTCGAATCCACACGGATGAATAGCCACGTCTTTGTGTATCTCTTGAACTCTTGTTTTTCCTCCTGTATAATTGTCTGGCGCGTGTCTTGATTTCCGCATTTGTTATGGTGTTTAGATGTTTCTGTTGGGTTCTTTTGGTCCTCATTTTGGTTTATTCCCTGTTGATTTTGTGCTGCATGTGTTGTTTTAGCACTTATGTGGGTTCGATTTTGTGTTGTACCTGGTTTTTTAAGCTCCTGAATATAGAGGGGTTTTTGGGAATCGCTGTTTTCCTCGCTTTATGTGTTGTTTTACCACTTATGTAAGCTCAAGTTTGTGTTCTATCTGGTGTTTTAAAATCCAAAAAATATGTTTCATAAGCAGAGAGAGAATGAACTTTTGTAAGGGTAGTTGGCTTCTTTGCAAAATTGTGACAAGATTAATAAAGAAAATTATTTTAGGTTCATCAATATTCCTTTGTGTATATGTTTGTGTGTGAATCCAGTTTGTGGAATCCCTTGGTTTAGAGAAAAGAAGATGTTGGGTATGCTTTCACTAATTTGCACAATTTTCCTTGTTTTTTGCAAATGTGCTCCTGGTGTATCATGTATGTATACAAGCTCATCTTATGAGCCAACTTTTTCTTTGTTGGTGTAAGTTTGTAGATTTATACAATGGCAACAGTATTGTTGACACCTTTTGTTCGTTTGCATTTCGACCTAAGAGCTGGAATGCTTTTCTTAGAGACCTCTGGTGATCAATTAGAAACTGTTGCTCAATCTTGGAGCATGGTCAGTCGTGACCTCGATGAAGCATGTCCTAGGTTTATTGCTAAGTAAACTGGAATAGTAGATGTGAGAACTGTTTTGAGATGGACTTCTGAAAATGGACTTCGTGCATGGCTTGATAGGATTATTTACTCTTCGTTCTTATACTTGGCTCAAGATAGTAAATGATCTTTTAATTTATGCCAATTTAATTCCCACTTTTTCAAATGATGTTATTTCTGGACATTTAAATTTCTTTGCTGATGAGTAGTTCCTACTTCTTTGGGTGTAGATGATGAAGCTTGTGCGGTTTGTCTTTAGTTGATTTTGTGTTTCCCAATTTATATGGGCAATGTCAGAGGCATAGTTCCTGAATTAGTCAAGTTCTCATTGTTGTCTAAGGCTCTAAGCCAAGCCTGGGTTTCAACTCAATGTAGGGAGATTTGATCACCATGAAGTTAGCTTAAAGCTTTGGCTATAGTATCAGATATTCCAATCTTTACGGATTCCAAGCATGATGCCCTTAGTTTGAGATACTGCTACCATGATCCGCATGCATCGTGATGGAAGTAATGGGTCGTCGTTAGTCTTAAGGACACATTCATGCCGTGTCATTAACCATACCCGGATCAAATATTTCAAGCCTGCTTCCATGGAAACTTATTTCTGATGGTGCAACCTCTTTTTTATGTTGATGATATTGTGCAGTTCAAGTACTTTGACATTGGGCAACTCATTCACATTATGTTGCGATTTCTGTGCTTAAAAGTTTATTTATTGGACTAATAACTGTATCGTGCAATTTATCACCATAGAAAGTACTGAGTGAAGCAGGATATGTGCCTTCAAACGTTGAGAGGTATCCTATTGGAGGTCTTATTTCTGATATTCAAAATGCCTTGCATGCTACATCTTCGCTGTCTTCCATAGTTGAGGGGGTCTCCAGATATGCTTCTGTAAAGATTTCAAGATATGATTTCTTTGGTGCTTTATCCTATTAATCTTGTGTTTGAAACTAAACCAGTAAAAGATGTTCGTGTGCGTGCTTGTAGTGAGCCTGTTTTTTGGGATAAATCCTTGAATACTCTATCCGCTAGGTGCCCTGGCATAGTAATCTATTTTGGCACACAATCCATCTTGTACATTTCAAAATAAATATCTATTCTAATTAACTCTAGGGAAAAAAGGAAAAAGTAACGACAGCGCATATGATCATTTTGAGTGACCAATCCAAGTGAAAACCCTTGAATCTAGCAGGGTTTTCTCTCTAAATTCTTTCTGATAAAATCCGAGTGGAACACCCTGATAATTGGTTGAAACCAGATTGTCTTATCCGATACACAATGTTTCTCGATGATGCTTGTACAGTCGTTTGTTGTAAGGTTTTCCTACACACTTATTTGTCAGGTTTCCTTTCCATGGAAACACCCTATAATGCCTGTTTTAATTAGGACCTATCTAAATCTCTATATACAGTTGCATGGTGTATATTCCATTCATCTATATGCAAGGCATTGATCTTTTATTGTTGGGGGTAATTTTTATCTTCTCTTTGTACGTATTCCTATCTCACATGATGCGTGTCTTCAAATTTTACCATGCGTGTCTTCAAATTTTATGGGCTTCTAGGCCCCTTTGATGCTTAGTCTTAATTTTTCCTACCTAGGGTTTTAGACCAACAGGTGTGGGCTTTGTCCCTATGGGTTTTCCGTGTTTGGTTTCTTACCAAACTTGGGGATTGGGTCTTGGATGGACATATGATAACTCTTAGCGATGCAGATTCTTTGGATCTCGGGCTAGGAATTTGATGTCTTCATTTCTTATTCCTATTAATCTTTGTAGTATTTTCAGAGAATAACGAAATTTTTTCACCTTTCAAAATAAAAATGTTGTTTGTACTTGTTTTGACCTCATCTCCCGTCTTAACCTGGTACAAAGTAGCACCATTTTGCGCATGTTTAAGTATCTATTTTCAATTTTCACTAGCCTCCTAATAATCGTTTTGTCAAAGTCTAAAATGATTTTCAGCAAGTCCTGTCCAATACTTAAGTTCAGTTTAGTTTGCTCTAAGTTATTCCCTTTCTTGCAGGTCTTAAAAATGGTGATGCCACATTCCCATGGTTACCTCAGCATGAAGCTCTCCAAGACAGCAGGGGGTCTGAAGCATTGCTTGACCAAATGATACCCGAAAAATAAACTCCTTCAGACCGTGTAAAACAACGGGCTTAAGGCAATGCAAATGGTGTACAAATGAACAATGTGTTGCTGAAAAGATTTCTGTTAAGAAAAAAGTGAAAAAGACCCATCTGTCATGCCAAGTGCAAACATGACCTTGAATAACTGGAAGAATTCTGCTGGACGGATACACTGAAACACCCAACAACAGGGTGTACACATTGGATTACAAACTTCTGTCTTCAGAAAATCAATTTTTGCAACTTAACTGTAGCTTCTAGCGTTTATTGCATATCCATTTGCCAATGACCATACCATCCTTGAAAAACAAGGGGTACGCCTTAGACGTGCAAAGCATGTCACCTTGCCTGTAGCAACAACAGTTTAGGCCGAAACCATAGCTAACCAACTAGCCATTGCTAAAATACAAAACGATCATCTACCAAAAAAACAAGCCTTAACAAAAAAAAAAAAAAACCCCGTAATGAACCCTTTTTTAAATTGAACAATAAATGCTAAATAAATTTCATTATTAGACCAACGAGCATGATCGAGCGTGCAACAAAAACCTAGTTTAACTGAGAAATGGTTGATTAACGGAACGAGTCAAGTGTAACGGAAATTCAAATCTCAATGGAGTATGGTGTAAAATTTTGATGTTAGTTGAGTTCATTGTAAGGAATCTGAACCTCAAGAAAATGTACTCCGGGGCAAGGCTACGACACATACTCTTATTTGGTGGGTGTATAGCATGGACCTTCTTGAATCGTTTTGATTTTATGTAATTTTTGTATAATAATCCATAATCTCTTTCATAAAAAGAATCAATTCTATTAACAGCCCACTTAAGCCCAAGAAAATGATAAAAAAACATACATTTTACACTTTTCAATACACTTTCGCATACTTTGATACTTTTCACATATTTCGATACACTTTTAAAATTTGTGTTTAGCATTTTTCTTCATAAAATTCTTAATACTGTAATTGTATAAGGAGTTGTAATATTTGCATAGAAATTTATAGTGCTATCAATTCAAAATAAACACGAATGTAGTGTAACACTAAAGTAACGAAAAGTATTAAAAAAAAAAAAAAAGAGAGCATCGGAAGTCACCCACGGGTTTTCGTAAGTACTGATTCCCCCTACAGGTTTGGAAAATAATTTTTAACCCCCTAAAATTTGGTGATGCATTTCAATTACATCTAATTCTTCGAAATATTTACACTGGATTGTGTTGGATCCGTCTTGAAATCCCACCTAAATTTATGAGACCAAAAATTTAACGAGTCAATCAAGTCTTTACTAATATTTGACTCAGCCAATTTTTTACAAGATTTCTTAAAAATATGTTTTGAACAAATTAAATGGGTTCGATCATTTGTACGGGACTCTGACACAATCCCGTGAAGCATTTCAAATGATTGGGATGACCAACTCTCGGGGGGTTAAAAATTATTTTCAAACCTCCTGGTGCGTTGGTTTTGAACGGCTTGGATTTAGAGTGAGAAACAAAAGGGAGAGTGTGGGTGAGAAGAGAAAGCGTTTCAACGTGAGCTGTCCAATATATTTTTGGACGATTTGAATGTGCCTGTTCGGACACCACGTTAGGCAGGGTAACGTACTGCCCGCCCGGCATTGAAAATTTTTTCCGCCACTGCTGTCCTTGGAGAATCCACGAAGAGAGGAAAAGAGAGATTCCGTGAATTAGGGTTTGATTTTTTATTTTTTTTGGTGCGTCGGAATTTCGTTAGCGTTTGGTTTTTGTTTCTCTCTTCACCGTAAATACTAAATTGTGACATCGTCAGCGATCGTTCTCTCTCAATCTGACCCAAGTTGCTGCGCACCGGAAAGGGTTTTCCCCCCTCGGTTTTAGCAGTCCGGTCAGAGTTCGACGGAGATTTCTAGTGAGTTTCCATTGTTTTAGTGAATTACTACAAAGCTACAATTGTCTCGAAGAATGATTGGCTGAGGTCATGAGATGGAAACGACAAGCCAATGTCGGCTCTGGTGGCCGATCGACCTCTCTACGACTGAACCGAAATCTTCATTTCTGCTTTTCGGGTGGTTCATTTCGTCCTCCGACATTGTCGTGGCTTTTGCACGCGATCAGATTTCATTTTCTCCCGACCAATCTCGTCTTCAGGTGTAAATTATTGTATTCTCCCAAGTATTATTATTATTTTTTTGGTACATGAAATAGAAGTGATGGTGTGGTACCGTATCTCCGACAAGATGTATTGTCCGTCACACTACACTGTTACCCCACCGCACCTATTTTGGGACTGAAGCTAAGGTGATGTTAGAAGTATGTTTAGCCCATAGGACTCAAACGTGGGCTTTGTCCAACCAAGTCCTAGTTTCCAACACTGAAGCAACCCCTCATTGGTTAGCAGTATCCAAATTTTGAATCCTTCAATTTGTTCCCTTTTAGCTGAGCAGCTGTAGTTAAATCTGTATGTTAGTAACGGGACCGGCTCAGACAGTTTGTGGCCTAACGCGAACTTAGAAGAGAGGGCCTAATTTTTTCTTTTAGGTTTATATGATGGGCATTAAAAGTTTTTCTTTCGGGCTCATGTGCTGGGTACTCAAAATTGTTGGGCCTTAGCGTAGGGCTGTCCTGGCTGGTAATGTTCTAAGACCACACAATTGCTACTTGTTTATGAAGAATGTGAAGTTCGAGAATTTGATTTTAGTTGCAAAAAAGAAGAAGCAAGAATTATGAATGGAATTGGTGTATGATTTTTTATCCTTGATATTATATTGGGTGGTGCTATATTATAGTTGTACTAATACATTAATTTTCTCGTAATTCTGTAGCATTTTCCATGGAGAAGACTTTTTTTTGCTGCAAATTTAAGATTGTTTCCCCCCAAGAAATCTCAAGTTTGCATGTTGGTTTCCAGAGAGTTTGAAATGCTTAGGACTTTTCTACTGAAATTGAATTTAGTTCCTTGTGCATATTATTCTCATTGAAATGACATGCTATTGGTATTATACCTCTGCTTTTAATGTCGTTTATAACCCAAGGGTCAAGTTCCAGCACCTATGGCAGAGGATCAATCGATTACAGTGTGGTTTCAGAAAGATTTACCACTATCTAGTTAAGACTTAAGATATATATGCTTTTACTATTAAGTATTGCCATATATAATGGGTCATGGATGTGATACATGGGCCGGACAAAAATAGTATTTTGCCTCCCTGGCCATTGTATAATGTATTGCTACTTTGCGAGTTATTTGAGGGATTTAGATTTGTTTTGAATTTCTGTCATTTATAGTCCATCTTCATGACAGGGGATCCTTCGTGAGACAAGTGAAAGCATGTCTGTGTCACTACAAGACAAATGCACGTTCTCCCTGCTTGGTCACTGTGCAGTGGATTGGAGCACAAATAGTCAACTGGTGGCTGCTGGAGTAGAAAAAGATGATCAAGCGAACTTCTCTCATGGTAATGGATGTACAGAAAGCTGTAGAAATATGTCAGGTGCAAAGTACGGACAATGGAGCTGTGGATGTTGCAAGCTTGACGGATTACACCATTGTAGTCTGGTTTCTGCTGAAGAAGATAATTGGATTGAGGTAGTATCTGGTTCTCATGGACGAAGAGGTGGAAAATTCAACTGGATCCCCAAATTGCATCACATTCATAGGAAAGGGCAAACAGTATCCAATTTTGATTTCCACGTATGTAAGTCCCTCATGCATGCTGAATTTCTGTCATATCTGGCAGTGTTTTAACTTGCTTGCCTAAACAATCTCAGGTAATTCTCTACGATATACCCATGTTTGGCAGCCACCATTTTTCAGTTGGGCTTCAGAGTTCTGAGCAAGTTAAAACTCATTTGAAGAAACCCAAGTGGGTGGGAGATCTTTATCGAAAGCAGCCACTCCTTGATTTGGTAACTTAATGTGCAAGGTTTTTTATATTTGGATTGTTTCATGATTCTTATTTGCTGCTTGCATTATTCTATTGCAGGACACAGTGGTTATGGCAATTAACAGTGCTAATGCTGCCAAATTATGTTTTCGAAGACTTGCGGGTTCCACTAGTCCTACAACTCGGTTCCCCATCTTTGTCGTGTAAGCTCTTTTATACTCTGGTCTCTTCCTTTCCCCTTTAGTCTCTATTGGTTTGCAAGTTTTGATAATGGTTATTCTGGCTTTTCAGGTGTATTACCTTGACATGGAAATTATTGGCTGTGTCTATCGCTTCATTGTCCACTTTATTCTATCTCATTTTTAAGTTACTCCATGTCCTTCTGAGTTCTAGATCACAATCATTGATGTATCTCACATTGGAAAAGGTATTCAGCAATACATTGAGGAATATTGAAATCCGCCGTTCCCAAATGTTGTATTGGCCAATCCTCCTTAAAGAGAATGTTCTCAGGTAATATAAAGTTCATGGGCTTGTGGTTAATTTGACTGATGCACAAGCCTTCCTCTATCTGATAGGTATACTAGTCGTTCAATCGACATGTAGATGTGATATTGATTTTGAGAGAAATTTGGACATCCCTAGGTGCTGACGATTTGTTTGATGGAGCATGACAATGTTGGGCAATATCTGCCATTTCCTAATTGACATAAGCTGATAACTTCTGTATTTTTATTCTTTAGTGTTGTTATTTTGTTCATGGCGTAATGCACACAGTTATTTGGAATTTATATGTGGTGTCTATGTCACCAGCGTCATGGAATCATAGTAGATTTAAAGAAATAGCTGCTTGTTGGGATTACAGTGCTTATAAACCAAACCTTGCTGATGAGTCATGGTTCCAGTTGTTCCTACAATTAGTAGGCCAATTTTCCATTTTAGCCATTTCAAAGGTTTTGTCCTTTCTTTACACAATGTTTGTTGAAAATTTTCATGAAAAAGCAAGGAAGCTGGTGACCCCATCAATACTTTAGTATTCCATATAGCTGTGCAGTTAATTTCTGTACATATTTTAAAGATTAAATTTTTCTTTCTTTCTTGGAATTTGATCTCTTGATTTCTTCCCTCACTCTTTTCGATTACATTGATTTGTAAGGTCTCAATCTTGTGTGGACTATGCGGAGAAAGCTGCATTACATAAGCATTCCATGTGGTCAAGTGTAGCTGTCGATATTCTCTTGGGATACCTTTTTGGTATAGCATTATTCTTTCATTCAGACTGTGCTTGCCTTTGGGTTTCGAACTCTGCCAACAACATTACAAACCATTTGTTGCGTAATGGTTGTGCATGGTTGATGGGAGTGCCTGCGGGTTTCAAGTTGAACACTGAGCTTGCAGGAGTTCTGGGGATGATTTCTCTCAATGCTATCCAAATTTGGTCTACTCTTTGGTTCTTTGTGGGTTTCCTCTTTATTTATTTTGTTCAAGGACTTGCCATAGCAGGGGTTCTTTTTGGCCTTACTACACCTGCTGCTCTGGTTATTGACATGATGTCACTTTCAATGTTACACGTGTCAACTCTTCATTGGTTGATCTCATATACCTACTCTCATCAGATACAAGCAATAGCAGCTTTATGGCGTCTTTTCAGGTATCGTTATGCTGATAGTCGTAAAATTATTTGGCAATTGCAAACAATTATTTCCTTTGATAAACATAATTGCAGGCAAGCTATTTTCTTCTTCTTCTTCTTCTTAGGTAAAACAGAGAAATAAGGGAAGTTAATAATTTCTCCTTCGTGCTGCTATTTATTATGTTGCGGTAGGATTTGGGAACATATGAACATTTCTTCTGTCAGTCCGTGATATAACTGTATCTCCACATGCTTCAATTATATTTGAACGGAAGATGCCTCATATTGAATAAGCAACTGAGGCTCAAAAAACAAGTTAGAAGCAACTTACATGTTTGGCTTATTCCATTGTGGCCCATAGTACAGACTACAGAAGATTTCAGGCACATTGCAGATGACACACAACAATGGCAAGGTATATGCCAGCTGTCAAGGCAATGAAATCTGTGCTATAAGCAGAAAACTATGCAAGGTTTATGCCAATTGAATGAAATCTTTCAATGATGGATATTAAACAAAGTGACTTTTCTATGGTCCAATATGTTCTTTGAGTAAACTATGTTGCAACTGTACAGTTTTGTGGCTTCAATTCTTGTAATCCCTCACATGGCTATGAATTACTGGCAGGGGTCGAAAGGTGAATCCTCTTCGTCAGAGATATGATAGCTATGAGTATACCGTGGAGCAACACATAGTTGGTTCTCTTCTTTTCACGCCTCTCTTACTTCTGCTACCAACCACTTCGGTTTTCTATATTTTCTTCACCATATTGATGTGTACCGTCAGCTGTGCCTGTCTAGCTATCGACATCCTTAGATCTATCATTCATGCTACACCTTACATCAAAATTTTTCTCTGGTTGGTGAGGCCGAGAAGATTTCCCTCTGGCATGTGGTTTGAAATCATCTCTTGTAGGAGTAATGCTGGTCCTATGGACGTTGGACGTTGTAGTGTTGCTTCTACACCATCTGAAAAGTCATGGAAAAGAACAGATATATGCGGAAGTCGGTCCAATGTATTGGTTTCTATTCTTCAGAGCAACTTTTTGAATATAGGTAAGTCATTGACTCATTGAGCTACTATTCTTAGTCTGTTTTGCCACTGATGCTGTTCTAGTTCCACTACAGCAAGGCATGGCCATTCTTTATTTATGTCGACCATTACGCCTGACTCTATTTTGGTTTCTAGCACCATGAAACCTCTTGATTTTGAACTATCATAATATTTGGTAGGACGCTGCCAATTTTGTTCGTATGTGATGTGCCATTGGGGATGATCAGTGAAAATGCATGAATGCATGGGTAAATATGTATCTACAGGGGCACAATTTCCCCATTTACCTGGTTTAAGTTCTTACATCTGTGTTTTTTATTTGTAAAATCATGTGTACGCATACATATTCGTAGGTTAATTTGTACAATCTTGTAGTAACTATTTGGAAAATATGTTGCAGGACAAATTGTCTGGCCTCATTATAGAAAAGTGTTTTCTGAAATTTCTGCCCCTTTTGTTGCCTCATCAGCATATGGAGTTCTCACCGGGAGAAGGTGCTCTTCTGTTCCATCTATATAAATCTGATAGCTCAGCAGTTTCACTCTGTCTCTCTCACACACACACAAGCTCAGCAGTTTCACTCTCTGGGAATACTCTCTCTCTCTCTCTCTCTCTCTCTCTCACACACACACACACACAGAGACACACGCACACACTCTTTCACATTTTTAACATTCCAGTTTTTAAACTTGTACAGTATTCCGTCTACGTTGGGGTCTGGTCTACCTTCAACAATGCCATGGATGTCCATCCCATGGAAAGAGTACTGGCGTATTTGCTATGATGCAGTTCTTGGACGCGAGTCAGATCTTCACCGTGATTAATTTCTTCAAGCTGATACCCATTTTGAGTTTTTCTTCTCCCCGGCTATTTTTTGATTCTTAATCTGTAAATTCCTTTCATTGATAGTTAACGTGTCGGGAATGTTCTTCACATTTGAGGTAGTGCAGTTTTTTTTTCTAGCTACAGTGTGTACTTCGTGAATGTATTTTTTTTCTTCATATATGACGAAGATGATGACTATTGCTAAGGCCATTGTAAAATGCTTGTGAAGGTTTGGAATTCAAAATTAGAGCACGGAAATAGGAAAATCTCGGACACAAGAAGCAAATGTCAAGTGGGAATGGTCCCCATGGTTAGTTGAAGTACGTATAAGATGGTCAGAACACCCGAGTTATAAAAAAGAAAGAAAGAAGCGGCATAATAACCATAAGAACCATGGTAGAGGTTTGTGTTTCAAACTTTCAACAGAAGAACCATGGTTTTTGTCGTGGTAAGTGCTGCTTGTGCTATTTCATATTTGCATGACACAAGAAGTGTATTTCGCCCCTATGTCAATAATATCTTTAAACGAATTACATATCTTTAAAAATGGACGACTAGAGTTTCAACCTTCATTTCACCAGAAATGTTGTTCGATCAGGCTCTTTTACCAATATTCAATTGACTTGATTTGTTGTGTAGATGGGTATGGTCTCTAATAATTTTTTTTTTCTATCTCTCTTTACTTATTACTATTTTCAAAAATCTCTTTCAAAATCTAAACCGAACAAGGCCAAAATGTGTATCATAATCTCAAAAATTAATGTTTCAATGTTTCTTGGTCTAAAAGACGAGTAAATTTAAAAAAATTACTCCATAAAACGTGTATGATTTTGTCACGTTCTTTCACATATTTTATGGGTTTCATACATGACTTGTACGGAAGACTGGCATTTCGATTGTTGCCTTCACTGTGTCCATATGTGCTCAAGCTAGAGCCTTTGCCGGAATTCGTCAGGACGGATGGATTGTCCAAGCTCAAAGACACGAGAGATTTTGAATAAAGAAAAGAACAATTGCCATAGCGGTGCCAAGCGATCCATCTTCCGGCTGCTCGTTTCAACACGGACGGCTTGAATTTAATTCGGATGCATAAAAATCTCGAATGTCCGTTGATTGAGCCCCCAAGTCCCTTGTACTGCACAAGAGCCCTCTCGCTTCTCAACTCGGGTAGGTAGGTGCACAAGAGCCTTCCCTTTTCAACTGGGTAAGTGCACAATCTAATACTCCATTTTGATTCTTGTTTAGAGAGCTTAATTGGGTTTCGTAATGGTCTTTACCTTCTGGAGAGCACATGGGCGTGGTATTAATATTTGATTGTTTGATTCCCTAAGCAACCTCCATGCCAGTAATATTAATTAGTCGTGTCTTGCATCAGAAAACTTGATTTTCTTTTCCATAATACCATTTCATCAATTGATTTTTTTTCTAAATACTAGTAACATTAAGGAATGCTGTTTGTTTTTTTTTTTTGCCAATATTATATGCATCAATGGAAGGTTAGCGAGAAATTAGTGTGTGAACAACTAAAATGGTTCAATATCGCTCCATAGAATCGAACTCCAAAACTCCCCCTCGCAAAGCAAGAAATATAACCAGATGAATTAAAGAAATCGTACTGCCGATAGAAACTGTACATTTAAGTTCCATAAATTCCGTTCACGCACATGTCCATATGGGGAAAATTTTTATTTACGGAACTTCCGTAAATAAAGTTAACGGAGGTCAATTTCAACTTTTCAAAAGTGTTTGGACGGTACAGATTAAAAGATAAACTATGAACGATAAGATATTTTTTATCAGTCAAAGATTAAAAACATATATCAACCGATGATTGCCGAAATGGAAATGAGATTGTGCTTCCACATTTTCCGTGAACAGCTCATTCACGGCTACTCCGTGAATAAGTTTCTCCCGTCCATACGTCCATTTGTACTGAATGCACACTCCATGAATAAAAAATACGACATCGGATCCATAAATTCCGAGAAGTCTACTCACCCTCGTAAGGTTATAGTCTCCTTCCATCTTGGTTTCCTGCACTGCACTAATCATCGTTTTTGAGATCTCTTTTACTCTGCAAAGAAGAGAAAAAACATGGCTGCAACCTTGGTTGGAGGAGCATTTCTCGGCGCTGCATTTACAGTGCTGCTCGACCGTCTGACTTCCCCCGAGCTCGTCAAGTTCTTCCGGGGCCGAAAGCACGACGAAAGGCTCCTCAAGATGCTGAAGTTGAAATTGCTTGGACTCAACAAGGTGCTCAATGATGCAGAGAGCAAGCAGTTCACCGATCGAGCCGTGAAAGAATGGTTGTGCGAACTTAAAGATGCCGTTTACCACGCTGAAGACTTGGTGGACGAGATTGCTACTGAGGCTTTGCGGTGCAAGGTGGAGGCCGAGTACCAAAGCGACCCAAACCAGGTACAGTCTCTTATCTCGTCTTTCGCTAAGTTGTTTGACGATGAGATAGAGTCCAAGTTAGAGAGGATGATTGACGTATTAGAAGATTTTACTAAAGAAAAAGATGTACTTGGTTTGAGAGAAGTTGTTGGAGAGACCTGGTCTCACAGGTTGCCAACAACTTCTTTGGTGGATGAAACTTGTGTCTATGGAAGGGAGAATGACAAGGAGGAGATAATGAAATTGTTGCTCTCCGATGGAGAATATAGTAATGAGCTAGATGTGATTCCGATTGTGGGGATGGGTGGGGTGGGCAAGACCACTGTTGCTCAACTTTTGTACAATGATGGCAGAGTGGATGTGCATTTTGGTGAGAAAGCATGGGTATGCGTATCTGACATATTTGATGTTTTAAGTGTCACAAGAACAATTGTCGAGGCAGTCAATGGGTCGGCTTCAGATGCAAGGGACCTAAACTCACTTCAGGTCAAGCTGAAGGGATTACTGAGTGGGAAAAAGTTTCTTATAGTCTTGGATGATGTTTGGAATGAGAAGTATGACCATTGGGACGCCTTGATGACTGCTTTCAGGTTTGGAGCACATGGGAGTAAGATTATCGTTACCACGCGCAATGAGAGCGTTGTATCTATTGTGAAAACAGTTCCGATTCATGGATTGAAGGAATTACCCGAGGAAGATTGTCGGAAGTTGTTCTCCAAACATGCATTTGAGAGGGGAGATTGCAATGCACATCCAAAACTTGAAAAGATTGGTAAGGAGATAGTGAGAAAATGTAAAGGTTTGCCTTTAGCTGCAAAAGCACTGGGTGGTCTTTTGCGCTCCCAACAAGATGCTAAGGATTGGGTTAATTTATTGAAAGTGCCATCTGGGAATTATCAGAGGAGAGGAGTAACATCCTTCTAGCCTTAAGATTGAGCTATCATTATCTCCCTTCCCATTTAAAGAGATGTTTTGCTCATTGTTCCATATTTACGAAGGATTATGAATTTGACATGAAGGAATTAGTGTCAACTTGGATTGCGGAAGGTTTTTTGGAGAAGCTCAAAAATAACAAGACAGTGGAAGAAGAAGGTTTTGTGTGCTTCCACAAATTGCTTTCAAGGTCTTTTTTCCAGAGATCAAATGGTAAAACTTCTTGTTTTATCATGCATGATCTTGTTCATGATTTAGCTCAATCTGTGAGTGGAGATTTCTATTATAGGTTAGAGGATGGCAAGCCGCATGGTGTTCTTGAAAAGGTACGCCATCTCTCGTATGCTCGAGGTACATTTGATGGCTTTGAGAAGTTCAAGGAAATTAAGGAAGCCAAGTATTTAAGAAGTTTACTTCAAATAGACCGCAAAATCAATGGGAAACAATGGTTGAGCAAAAAGGTTTTGGATGAGATTCTGTCAGAACTGACACACTTACGGTTGCTAGCCGAGATATCAGATTACGGAATTGCCTTATTCAATCCGCAATATGATACATCTACGCCTTTTGCACCTCTCTTATACCCGGATCAATCAATTGCCCAAATCATTGTGTACGCTCTATAATCTAGAGACATTGTTATTAACTAATTGTCATCTTCTTACAACCTTACCAGCAGAGCTTGTAAAATTAATTTCACTGCTGTCATCTTGCTTTAAGTGGAACCAACTTAAATGAGATGCCAATGTATATAAGTAGGTTGAAAGATCTCCTAGAATTAACTGCTTTTGTAGTGGGAAAGTGTAGCGGTTCAGGTATTAATGAGTTGAAAGAGCTTCATCGTCTTTGCGGAACAATCCACATCTCAGGTTTGCAAAATGTAACCATCAGTAGCGATGCATTAGAAGCAAAGATGGGGAAGAAAAAGCACCTTGAAAAGTTAGTATTGGAATGGGGTAGCCCTATGGAGGATTCACAGAATGAAAGAGAGGTACTTGAAAAGCTAGAGCCTCATACAAACTTGAAATATCTTGAGATAAGGAATTATAGAGGCACAAGATTTCCTACTTGGTTAGGAGATCAATCGTTTCGCAATATGGTATTGTTACGTTTGGAGAATTGCGAGTTTTGCTTTTCCTTACCACCATTCGGTCAGATATGCTCTTTGAAAGAGCTTACCATTGCAAGGATGCCTGGAATAGAGAATGTGGGCTATGAATTTTGTGGAGAGAGTGAATCTTCATGCAAACCGTTTGAATCTCTTGAGACACTACGTTTTGAAGAAATGTCAGAGTGGGTGGAATGGCGTGAATTAGAAGCCGTAGAGTTCTCTCGACTTCGAAAGCTAGAGGTTATCAAGTGTCCCAAGCTGATCGGAGACTTACCGAAGAAGGTGCCTTCTATGGCGAGGCTTGAGATAAAGGAATGCCCAGAGCTTGTGGCTTCACTTCCGAGGACTGCTTCTATACGCGAGCTAGAGTTGGAGGACTGCCAAGGGTTAAAATTGGAGTGGCAAGGTGTGCCTTCTGTTGAAACATTGGAGATTTCAAGATTTGCAAGTTTGACAGAATTTGAAAGCGAGCTGTTAACACTAACGAATATGAAGGAGCTAAAGTTAGAAAAATGTCCGAGGCTTTCATCATTTCCGGAGGCTCCTGCCGCCCATTCTAGAGCCTCAGGTCCTTCCACCTCAGGTCCTTCTGCTGATCAAGCCGTCGGTCCCGAAAAAAGCTTCAACAATTTGAAAGAACTTAGTATTTGGTGGTGTTTGGAACTAGTGCTCCCACTATCTGTGGAGATGGGTTACTGCTACACATCCCTTGAAAGATTGAGCTTGGATGGTTGTCAGAGTCTCAAATCCCTCCCTCTAGGTTTGTTCCCAAAGCTTTGATATCTAAAATTTTTGAATGTGTAAATTTTGAGACCCTATTGATTCCAAATGAGATTGAGCTCAAAAATCTGGCTTCGCTTGAATACCTTATTTTTATATCCTGCAAAAATATGGTATCTTTTCCTTCCGGAGGATTACCTGCTCCAAATCTGGTTTTATTATATGTGAGTAGTTGCCATAAACTGAAGGCTTTGCCAGAACAAATGCACACCCTCCTACCATCTCTTCAAACAATAAACTTAGCGTTCTGTCCAGAAATTATGTCTTTTCCCGAAGGGGGTCTGCCCTCAGATTAAGTAGTCTTCAGATCTCCAATTGCAAGAAACTTGTTGGTGGCAGGGGAGACTGGGGTTTGCTCAGACTCCCCTCTCTCAAACAATTTTCACTGGGTGGTGAATCTGAAGATGTGTTGGAGTCATTTCCAGAGGAAGGGCTGCTGCCCTCCACTCTTACAAATCTAGGCCTTTTTCATATGCCAAATCTCAAATCACTGAACAAAAGGGGCCTTCAACATCTTGTCTCTCTCAAATACATGTATATTCGGAACTGCACTCAGCTCAAATCCTTGCCGGAAGAGAGGCTTCCCACTTCCCTCTTTGTGCTGCGAATAGGGGACTGTCCGTTGCTGAAACCTCGTTGCCGCAGGGAGGAAGGAGAAGACTGGCATAAGGTTGCTCACGTCCCTGTCATAATTATGGATGGGGAAGCAATCTTTGACCAAGTCGATCTCGGTCCAATAGGCCATGATGAGGTTTTTGATGCTAGTACATGCATGTAGCCAGCAGCCAGGGAAAACTAAAGCTTCCCATTCAGGTATGTGTTTTGCATGATACATAGAATTCTTCCAACAAAATTTTTGACCTGTTCCTATTCATTCCATTCATCTTCTGATTCTTTTGTCATTAGTTCTTCAGCTAGCCATATTAATTTCTCAATCATTTCTCTTTTTGGTATAGTCAACAAAAATGTAAATTTTCTTTGAGAAAAAGCTTCTTTTATTTATTTATAAAGATGATGAAATTCTGGATACTTTTAGTTTTATTTTACATCTGAAACAAGGTTGCCTGTAGAAGTATGGACTTCCACATTCATTTCCTTTTTTGGCATAATCAAAAAGTTGGTTTGATCAAGCAGTATTGGAGATTGATTCAACCCCATTGGAACTACTACTGCTGCTGTAATAGTGATTCTTCTACAAGATATTTTCCCAAGGAACTGAATTTGTATGCTGTCACTGAAGTTTCTGTGGCAAATAGCGCAAAAGATGTGCTGGTCCATAATAAAATCCATTTTCCGAACGTATAGTTTGCGAGCAGATTTCTCCTAGCTGGAACACTATGTAATTGGCCTAGGTGGCTATTCCAAGATCGTTCTGAATCTTAGTACCATTTGGAATTATGTTTGTAAGCTGAAAAACAAGTACCAAAATACATGGTGATCGGGCATGAAGTGGAATAACTTGGAGGAATTAGATATAAAATGCCTGTTCTTGTTTATTCTATTAAAAATTGAACTGTTTTCCAATGAAGTTGGTGCTTGGTTAAGCCTGCATGTTAAATTCTTTTAAGTGTCATGCACCCACTTAACGTTTTTCGCTAATTTTCCTACTTTTGATTAGGCAATGACCGCAGCTTCCCAACTTTCCTTTTTGGTTTTCTACTTTCTGAGCTTGAAATTTAGCCAACTGATAACAAACAGCGCTGCATTTCACTTGGTTTAATGTTGAGCGAGACAAGGGCTGAATTTTCTATCGAAGAAACTTGAAGTTTGGGCCGACTAACATGTTTATCAGTACTATTTGTACACTTTACTTGAGTGGTGTAGCCAAGGAGTTTGGCATTTTGCACTTGCATTTTCCAAATTCATAGTTCCCGTAAGTTTCTATGATAAATTTGTTGGTGCTTCTGTAGAACATCTAAGCTACTGCCCCCTTCTCTAATTCAGTGGTTAGTTTTTCCAGGTTGGTATTCTACTCAGCATAAGCTCTTGAAGCATCACAAAATCTCAATCATGTGGCTGTTATTAAATAAAAGCTTGCAACTTTGGTCCAGTTGCATTGCACTGGACGGCTTCTAAAGCGAGTGGATCTTGAAATTGTGTGGAGTGATGGAAGATCGTTTAGGTCGCGTTTGGAGTATGACTTTGTGGAGGGAAGCACTCCTACAGTTTTCATTGTGTGACGTGGAGCAGAGTGTGTGACATAAAGCCATCCTAACCAGGTCCTACTGGCGATCCTGTTTCCAGCCTTTCATAGCAGCTAATGGAGAAACCTCTGTCATAACCTTGATCAGCAAGCTTATTTCTACTCAACTTTTCCCAGATTACACCATAAAACATCAAGTTCATGGTTCTGATCTTCCAATCTCAGGTGCAGCTTATTTGTTTCTCTGTCTCATCACAAGTACAGCGACATTGTCCTTGGAGTTCTACTTTTATCAACCGATTTCTATGAGCTGGAGTGAAAGTGTAATGACCTTGCTCTGTTTTGTTTTAATATTTTTGCAACAATTATAGTGTAGCACCAGCACCTATTTGATGTTAGAGATTTTCAAAATAAAAGAGTCGTCGGTTTTGGTTTTGTAAAATTCCTTTGTTTCCTTAGAATGCTTGTTTTTCCTCTTTGTGAGCTTTGTCCCACATTGGTAAGCTGAGAGATGTTGGAGTGATATATATTAGGAAACATTCCTAATGTAAGTAACTAATGATCTAGTGTGGTGCAGCCCTTTGGTGCTTCGCACCATACCGGCAGAGCCGGTACACACTCACACGCGCGCGCGGCGTGGGCAGTGTGGCGTGGGCTGTGGTGCATTGTGGCGCTTTAGCGGCGCACTTTGCACTTAGCAGGCGCCTTATTGGCGCCATTTCTTATTGCGAGTTGGCAGTAAGGGGGCGCTGACGTGGATGACACGTGTCACACGCGTGGCAGATGAGTCACACGGGATGGTTCCGATCGGGTGCGACTCATGCGTACGGGTGCACTGATCCGTGGAGTTGCCATCGCAGCCGTCGGTTGCGAATGGGCTCGATCCAACGGATTGGATCAAATCCGATTGGGTGTGAGTGAAACAGCACACCAGTTCGGTGTGACTGGGTGTGACTGATCGATCTAGACCGTAGGATCTGATCCAACGGTCAGAATAGAATGGGTGCATACCCATTCACAATGGGTGCGTAGTGGCCTATAAATAGACCACTACTTGGCAGAATCCAGTGCTCAAAAATTCGAATTTCTCCCACATCTCTCTCTATATTTTTCTAGCATTCATTCTGCATTCTGTTTTGCTGCAGAAAACAGAACGTAGTGGTTCTCGGTTCTCATTTCCGTTCAAGCAGGTATTCTGTCCGTTTCGTTAGTGCAAACGAAAACGGAAAGAACTTCAGTTCGGGCTTCGATTTATCTTGAAGGCAGGTTTGTTGTTACCCTTTGCATACCGGAATTGGTGGGGGCAAATACTGTCTTTAGGAAAGCGACATAATCGTGACTCGAAGCGGTTTTCACCATTTGTGGAGATTTCGTCAACATTTTAGATTGCAGCGGCCAATTTTTCCAACATTTGAATGTAAATATTTTGTACTTCTACTTTGTGACTTGACACATCAAATTCCTCTCATAAATGGCTAATGCATGTGCTCTCTTACTCCCCTGTCGTTAGGCAAATTTGTGCAAGGTCTACATCATCTAGTTCTCTCATAATCGTATGCCAAAGTTTGTGATGTGAGATGGCTATACAGTCGGGTATATCGGCCCTCAAAATTGGAAGTAATCTTCTCAGCTTTGTTCGTTTGCAGATTCGCTGTTGTCAAACGAAAAACACATCTTTTCCTCTTATTTTCCAGTTGCTGCAAATTTTGTCCAGTACAAGTAACCATACGTGTTGCAGTCGAGAAGAAGAAAAAGAAGAAGAAGAAGTAACCATAGGCCAAAAAAATAAATATAGAAGAAGGGTTCATTCTCTTTCATTGGAGGAGGTTTTCCCCATATTTCTTATTCTTCAATCTTTGTGAGATGTATTGTCGTGTTAATTCTATTTATGGGAGTCCCTTCTTGAATGATTGAATATGCTTAATCATGATTGAATTTTCTTGAATGGTCTCATGCCAACAGTTTTATCTTCTGTGAACAGGGTCACGCAGTGTGCCCACTAATAGTGGCCGTCCATGCACCCACATTGCTCCCTTTCCACATGAGATGACGAAAAACACATGACTGGTCGATATTAGTTGAACACACTATATGACCATGTACTCAAAAGACTAAAATAATTTCTCACTTGCTAGGGTCCTTACAAGTATATTAGCATAAGAAGAAACAACTAGTCATTCTCAGTCGTACTTCCGGAGCTTAATTTCTTTGTTAGCATTAGGACTATTAAACGAACTGAACCGTTTGATTTCGAGCTTGAGTTTGTTATTTGAGTTCAGTTTGTAACAGAAATATATCAAGCTTGAATATTTTTTAAAGCTCGTTTAAGCTTTCCAAATAAGCTACTACTTTGCTCGTTCGACTTATGATGTATAAGAGATTCAAGCTACTCAAGATCAGTTCGTGATTGACTTGATTAAAGCTCATTTACGATCGGGTTGCTTCAAAAACAAGTCAAACTTGAGCAAGTCTAATTGTATTAACGTCTATAATTGTTTTGTTCTGTGGAATACTAAATGATAGGGCCTCTCTCTTCACTGAATAGAATACGTAGCACAACCTTCGAAAGGCCTCTTGCGAATTTTCCCTAATAGCAAAGCTTAAAGCGGACTGAGAATCGGATTTTATAACGAGACCTCAGGTCCCACTCTATCGAGTCGATATAGTCGTACAAATAAAATTTAGCTCGACTAATTCTGGGGATAACTGGGAGAAAGAATGCAAATCGTGACCGAAACATACACATTGCATCATTCATTCATTCATGAAGCTAATCTGTATTCAAAAACTACAATTTCTTAGCATGAAGATCCAACCTTCATGGATAAGTTGATTCTAATACGAAACTTAAACCAACGTCTGCTTCCATTGCTGAATACTAATTTGTGCAGATAGGAGTCGAAAGGTTCAAAACAAGGATCGCTCCTAGTCTGGAGATCTAATGTACGCTACAACCACAGTTATGTCGTCGATTTTGCCTCCTGTGAATTTATGTCCGGCTTCTTGCGCAGCTATGGTAAAAGGACAAACAGCATACCTGTCCATAGAGTTAGTGAGAGCAAACTGGGCTATAGTGGAAGCCAGTTCTGCTGGAAAATTGCCCTGGTCAATTCCTTGGCTCACCAACTCCTCAATTTTGGATTCGTAGAGGTTGTCAAACAATCCATCAGTTCCAGCTACAACTATGTCTCCTGGTTTAACACCAACTTTAAGACCCTGTAGGGAAAATAAAAGAAGAAATTAGGCCTAATCAAGTAAATTTGTTTTGCTCAGAAATCAGTTATGATCGAGTTTTTTTCTAGAGTAAATTCCATATCCTACTTATGAATCAAAGAAACTTGTCCATAGGCCTCAAATGTTAGTCTAATAAGCCTGTTCTAATGCAATCCGATACTCCTAATATCAAATGGTAAAATCAACAAAATGTAATTGAGACAAGAGCAATGTTACCAACCTCAGCCATACTAGGATTATCTCTCCAATTCCCTAGCTGAAATGGACAGTTAAACCCCCGATGTTGCACCGGTGATTTATACATGGTTTTCCTGCCTCGTATCACCACGAATCCACTATCTCCAATGTTCACCGCGTGCAAAACCTGCCCAAAAATAACAAATACCAATATTAGAAACACCAGGAAAAACTATGCGTACGGATACCAATTTGAGATGTCGATCAATCGACAAAAAACAAAGGCAGAAAAAATGACATACATCGCCTTTCAGTGTCAAAATGCAAGCTGTTGATGATCCTTGGGCCTCCGTATTTAGGAAAGCTTCATTTAGCACTGCCATTGGATTAACACCTCCCTCAGGCTTATCTTCAATTGCAAATATAGCATTTTCCATAAGTTCCCTCGCGTATTCACCCGCGTCTATCCCCTTCTGCGCCCAGCGGCCCATGAACTGACACCATCTGCGACCCCGAATGTCTGTTTCTCGGCACAAATGAAGTGGGAATCTTCTCCTAGTGGTTTCAACTCCTTGTATTTTGGGATATAGTGGGATCCAGCAATCATTTTTAGGCTTGGTACAATGGAGACGAAGCTGCAGAATTGATGTATATGACCGAAAATCAGTATACCAGGCAATTACAAGTCTTCAAAAAAACAAAAACAAAACATAGATAGAAACGGGAACGAGACATATCAACATTCACACTCAAGTTCAACCGTGCAATACCCATCAAAGAAATCCGACGATTGGCATAGGCATACTTTTATATCTGTAGAAATATGAACACTTATGTGTGGCTGCACAGGGCATGAATTTAGAACACATTCTCATCTAGTCGTATAAATTAAACATGCGAAGTACAGTAGGTTTTAAAGGTGGTATTAGAGTAGGTTTTTAAGGTGTGGTATTATTGCCGAAAATTATTTTCGATCAAGACCAATTTAGTTGTTTTTTTCCCTACATAAATTTTGTGATCCCGCAGTTGTCTATTAGGTCTCGCAATGAGGTATCGTATCCACCAATGTGCATGCAAGGATTCGGGGTCCCTGTAGTGAGGCCGGGCACTATAGCATCCAATCTCGCTACAGGAACCCAAATCCGTGTATGATTTTTTATAACTATTAGATACTCCGATGTGTTATCTGCTCTTTGTTGGTTGTGGATGGGATAAAATTAGAGAAGTATTGCCGTGATAATTCTGCTATTGAGAGTCCCTCCTTCCTTGAGTGACTGAATATGCTAAAACATGATTGAATTTGCTTGAACGGTCTCATGTCTAACAGTTTTATCTTTCGTGAACACGGTCACACAATGTGCACACTAATAGTGGCCGTCCATGGACCCACATTGCTCCCTTTCTACACGAGAAAGACATGATTGGACTGTATTAGTTGAGCACACCAAATAAACCATGTACTCAAAAGACTAAAATAATTTCTCGCTTACAAGGGTTCTTACAAGTATATTAGCATAAGAGCATCTACAATGCTATAATCAAAGTAAAATGTTTTTATGGTTAACAATGTTGGTGCAAAACATGGCTCACAATGTTATAATCAAAACTCAATAATCTCTTTAGAAATAATCAAATTTTGGGCTTTGGATAACAAAAACTAGTAACTTTTTGACAATAACCAAATTTAATAGACTCTGCATATTCTCAATTAAATACACAAATTATTATATGAAAATGTTAATGCATCATATGAGTTGGGCAACGCAATATTTTTGAACAATACTTTCGGAAAAAAATATTTTACTAATTTTTTTTTAGAAAACAGTTTTTAAAAAAAAAATTCCAAAAAAAAGATTCAAAAACTATTTTCTATTTCTAGTAAATAGTTTTTATTAGTTTGAAAACTATTCCTAGAAAAACTATTTTCTACTGTTCATAGTTTTTAGTTTTTTGTAGTTTGAAAATATGATGTGATAAATTTTAGTTATCTAATTTTGATTATGTCATTGTAGACATCTACATTGCTAACCTTAGCAATCTTTTAAATAAATAATCAAAAGTTGATGTGACAATATTTGGTTATCAATTTTTTATTATAGCATTGTGGATACCCTAAGAAGAAACAACTAGTCATTCTCAGTAGTGTTTCTAGAGCTTAATTTCTTTGTTAAGCATTAGGGCTATTAAATGAACCAAACTGTATGATTCAAGCTTGAGTTTGCTATTTGAGATCAGTTTGTAGCATAAATATATCAAGCTTGAATATTTTTTAAAGCTCATTTAAGTTTCGAAACAAGCTACTACTTGGCTCGTTCGACTTATGATGTATTAAGAGATTCAAGCTACTTGAGACCAAACTTGATTAAAGCTCGTTTGCAATCGGACTGCTTCATAAACAAGTCAAACATAAACATATATTTATAGTTCGCTAAGTTTTCAAACCAAGTTTAAACAATCAACTGTTAAGCTCATTTGGTTCGTTTAGCGATCCAAGTTAGCAGGGTATCAAAAGGCACATGCACTCTCAGACTATATGCAAGGGCGGAACCAAGGATGGGCTAGCCTAGGCTATAGCCTAGGTGAACTTAAGAAAAACAAAAAAATTTAAACATAAAATTTTAGCTCATCAATTTTAGCCCACTTCACTTTCTTGCGCATTCTATGATTATCTACGTTGGAAGAGAACTTGTTAAAAATATCGACTCAAATTTTGATAATAAATGATCTTAACTCATTGAAACATCGTAGGACTCAATTTCAGTAGGGTACAAATTCAATAATGTATGATTTCTTGAATTTTTTCTTTCTTTTTTTTTTTTGAACATTTATGTATCTATGTTTAAGTTTGCTGTATATTAATTATAAAACTCTTCTTCGTTCATGTATATAAATTTTGTGTTAGCTCATGGGAGATTAGATTTTTGGTTCCGCCCGTGACTATATGCAACATGGCAAAAGCTAAGGAAAAAACCACGTAATTACGGCATGGCTTGATCCTGGTAAACAATTAAGCCTCGAGTTTTTTCGTACTCTCAATATAATCCCCTAAACATTCGAAAATTACTTCAAATCTTAACGTCCATCTCTGCTTCTATTCACCCAGACAAGGGGTAATCTTGGCAATTTTATATCCTTCCTTCCTCCACCAAAGTATGCAAATCGAGAATGAAAACATGTAGTACATTGCAGCAATAATTTACAAGACTGAATGTAATCTTATAGGAGTACTACATTTCAAAACCAACTGGATTCATTCATTGATGGAGCTAATCTGTACAATTACTACTTTCTACAACTTCAAAAACAACTTCTTCTCAGGATGAAGATCCAATATCTGCATGGATAAGTTGATTCTAATACGCAACTTAAACCAACGTACGTACACTTCCATTGCTGAATACTAGCTAATCTGTGCAAATTAATGATCGCTCCTAGTTTGGAGATGATCCAATGTATGCTACAACCACAGTTATGTCGTCAATTTTGCCTCCCATGAATTCAAGTCCGGCTTCTTGCGCAGCTATGGTAAAAGGACAAACAGCAAGCCTGTCCATAGAGTTAATAAGAGCAAACTTGGCTATAGTGGAAGCCAGTTCTGCTGGAAAATTGCGCTGGACGTGGATTCCCCGGAAAACCAACTCCTCAATTTCGGATTCGTAGAGGTTGTCAAACAATCCATCGGTTCCCGCTACAACTATGTCTCCTGGTATGACACCAACTTTAAGCTCCTGCAGGGAAAATAAAAGAAGAAATTAGGCATAATTCAGTAAATTTGTTTTGCTCCAATCGAGTTTTTCTCCTAGAGTAAATTCCATATCCTACTTATGAATCAAAAAAACTGGTTCCGGTGAAAATATCATTGCAGATGAGTAATGGACTATTTTGATGGCCATAGGCCTGGTCTAAACTAAGGCTTTGTTTGCTTCTTGGGATTCTGAAGGGAAAAGAAAAAAAAGAATGGGAATTCCTGAATCAATTTCCCCCTCTACTCTCTCTGATTTTCTTCTTTTCCTAGAGCCAAACACAGCCTAAATGGCCATAGGCCTCAAACGTAAGTGTAAGCCTATTCTAATGCAATCGGAGACTCCTAACATCAAATGGTAAAATCAACAAAATGTAACTGAGACAAGAGCAATGATACCAACCTCAGCCATACTAGGATTATCTCTCCAATTTCCTAGCTGAAGTGGACAGTTAAACCTATGATGTTGCACCGGTGATTTATACACGATTTTCCAGCCTCGTATCACCACGAATCCACTATCTCCAATGTTCACCGCGTGCAAAACCTGCCCAAAAATAACAAACAACAATATTAGAAACACCAGGAAAAACTGTGCATACGAATACCAATTTGAGATGTCGATCGACCAAAAAAGAAAAAGCAGAAAAAATGACATACATCGCCTTTTAGTGTCAAAATGCAAGCTGTTGATGATCCTTGGGCCTCAGTATTTAGGAAAGCTTCATTTAGCACTGTCATTGGATTAACACCTCCTTCAGGCTTATCTTCAATTGCAAATACAGCATTTTCCATAAGTTCCCTCGCGTATTCACCTGGGTCTATCCCCCTCTTTGCCCATCCACCGACTCCATCTGCTACCCCGAATATCTGTTTCTCGGCACAAATGAAGTGGGAATCTTCTCCTAGTGGTTTTGACTCGTTGTACTTTGGGATATAGTAGGAACCAGCAATCATTTTTAGGCTTGGTTCAATCGAGTTGAAGCTGCAGGATTGATGTAAATGACCAAAAATCAGTTACCAGGCAATTACAAGTCTTCAAAAAAACAAAACAAAACATAGATAGAAACGGGAACGAGACATATCAACATTCACAGTCAAGTTCAACCGTGCAATACCCATCAAAGAAATCCAACGATTGGTATAGGCATACTTTTATATCTGTAGAAATATGAACAGTTATGTCTGGCTGCACAGGGCATGAATTTAGAACACATTCTCATCTAGTCGTATAAATTAAACATGCGAAGTACAGTAGGTTTTAAAGGTGGTATTAGAGTAGGTTTCTAAGGTGTGGTATTATTGCCGAAAATTATTTTCGATCAAGACCATTTTAGTAGGTTTTTTTTTCCTACATAAATTTTGTGATCCAGCAGTTGTCTATTAGGTCTCACAATGAGGTATCATATCCTCCAATGTGTATGCAAGGATTCGGGGTCCCTGTAGTGAGGCCGGACACTATAGCGTCCAATCTCACTACAGGGACCCGAATCCGTGTATGGTATTTTATAACTATTAGATAGTCTCTGATATTGACCGATATATGACCTTATCACTATGTATTAGAACACGATCGTCCATGCTTGGAGGCTCGTCCAACCAACCAACCGCACTAGCGTCTAATTGTTTCTTTCCAAATCTTGGGAACTTGTTCATTGTAGCTTGTTACTATAAGGTCATAGAAGGGCTATATCTAATCCTACAATATTTGTTTGATTTGATTACGTACTTCCTTTAATTGCGGTCCTGCGGAGCACTAAAATACATTACTTCCCATAAACTCTCGGAAAGTGCATTGGACACAGATATTCAGACACAAATCTTGAGAAAAATGTGTCCGTACTCCATAGCCATCCATCCGATAATGCGTGTCTCCCCCACGTATCAAGCATCCGTGTCCTGTATCTAGACATCTGTATCGTTCACCCGTAAAATTTGGTTTTTCTGCAACATACGCTAATAGTAAGTTTGAAGTGTGAAACAGAGGAACCAAACTTTCTATCAAGCCAAACATAACCCAAGAAAGATTTTAATCTTGGGAAAAACCCAATTCAAATATACATGCTTACGCCTTAATGTATGCATCAACTGATAAAAGTACAGATTTCTAGTGTAAACAGAAGAGATAAGTTACCTTTTGGGAGCAGAGCATCCATACGGGGAAATCTCGGAGAGTTTGACGAGCCGACGCCGTTTCTTCGGAATGATCATCGCAATATCAAAAATCAGGCGTAGAGAAAATATGAGAATGCGAGTTAGGACTGGAGAGAATTACTGAAAACTGATCAAATTCCTGAAGGAAATTGGAGGAGATGTCAAGAGGATTTTGGGTGAACAGGAAATAATGAAGCTGCGGAATTAATACTAAGATTTAGGGTTTTTTAGTAGGTAGTGATATATGCAGAGGGATTGAGATTTTGTTGTTGCGTGATTGTTAAGTAATAAGATGATCAGAAGAAGTGTTTTTTTAGAAAGGAAAGTTACGGCTTGGGAAGTTGGAGTGTTCATAGGGCCACTTTTTGTTGGGGTGAACTTATGCGATATTCCGGGAGTACCGCAACGTGATGGTTTGAACCACTTTACAATTGTACATTCTTGTAGTAATCATGATTAAATGTATGGACCCTAGATTAATGTGTGGTTCTTTAGTGGTTCAGAGTACCAAATGACGGTAATCCCGGACTACTAAATAATTACTACTTATTGGGTACTCTTAAAGTACTATGTGGGGAATTCTCCGTAAATAAAAAATCACTACCACATAATGTGTGTTATCCTATTGTCTCACAATCACTCAATGAAAGTGAATGCAACTGTAAACTTTGCCACTATGTAAAGATAGAGCCAACCCCAGAGTAAGTTCCACAAGCCTCGGGCTTGGGCAACCCCCACCATAGGTCAACAAAAATATTTCCTATACACCCGAAAACAAAAAAAAAAAATTATAAACCCTACAAAATAAATTAGTTTAAGATTAAACGAAGAAATCCCTTTCCAAAGCTAACAGAGAGAAAATGTGAAACTCGTCACGCCATTCGAACTCAAAACTTTCAAGACTTAATAGTAAAGAGAATAAATGGTAGAGGTGAGCATGGTTTGAATTGGTTCGGTTTTATAGTAAACCAAGAACCAAATCATTACCTATGGATTATATATTTGGAGAACCAAACCAACCCACAAAAGACATAAAACCAAACTAATCCAAACCATTAAACTACCGGTTCGGTTTCAGTTTTAAACCACAGTTTGCTTTAAACTAAGTTATCATCTTCAAAAAATATTTAAAGTACTTAAAATTACAAAGAAAATTACAAGAAAACTTATATTAAAACCAATTCCATTCAAATTATCAAAACACACTAACATCAACCAACTAATTATGAGTATAATACCAACAATTGCCTCAAATTTTAAACTAAGAAAATAAAATACTAGCAAGTCACTAAAATGAACCAACTAAGATACCAATTACTAAATATCTTAAGATAGTTTAATCAAATAAAAGGTCAAAGATAATTTCTAAAATTATTTTTGAATTGAAATGAGGCAGCATAAGGGCAGGGGAGGAAAACTAAATATGTTGTGGTGGATTTAATAGGCTCAATAAATTAAGAAAATATTTGACTAAAGCTTCCATATTTATTTGATGAATCATAATTAAACTGTATATATATATAAATTATATATATATGTGTGTGTGTGTGTGTGTGTTGTACGGTTGGATTGGTTTGAAACCATAACCGTGAACGTGAATTCATAAACTAAATCATATAACATGATTTCTAATTTTTTTAAATCATGACCAAATAATACTACTAAAAAATCGAACCAAATCTTTCGGTTTGGATTGGATTCGTGGTTTGACGGATTTTTTGCTCACCCCTAATAATAAATGGGAAAACAAGCTTGGGGCCGCTCACAACTTGGGAAACCCAAATATTGGGCCCAGCACGACATAAATAGTTGAAGTACCGTACCACGTAAGTAAAGCCACATGATACTCCTGGACTATTCAACAATTACTCCTTCGATAGAAAGGCGTGTATGCCAGGTAGACAAATCCCGCGCAATCTTAACTAACTTTCCTTATAAAATCACTGCTTCCGATTACTTGCCAATCACGCAACAACTCTCCTACTAAAAACCCTATCTCTATATATCTAACCTCTCACTGCTTCATTCTACATAACCATTCGTATCTCTGGGGAAAAAAAGAAGAAGAAGCCTTTCATTCTTCAACCCTAGATCACTCGTCCCCCTCGCCGTCTCCTTAGATTTTCCATAGAGTTTTCGTTAAATTCGCGCTCGTGCAGATTTGGTCTCTGCGCTTGATTTCGAAACATGGCGATGATCGTTGGGAAGAAACGCCTTCGGCTTGTGAATCTCTCTGAGACTTCCCCTTGCGGATGCAGATCCGTTCGCCAAAAGTAATTTAACATTCTGACTTACAGTTGTATTTGTATGTATGTAATTCTACATGGACGTGTATGGATGCCTATTTGTGTAGTATGGCTTTTGATGTAAAAACTTTTAGGTTACTCTGTTTTCTAAACAGAGCAAAACAGAGGGCCAAACTGCATATAATCACTGAGGTTGAAACGAATAGTTATATGCCGTGAAAACTAAAAAATTGGGTTGACAGATTAGGCTCTGGCCCCAACCCTAGTGAGAAGCGCTATCCGGGGCTCCATAGATACTCTACCAGCGGTGGATCCTCTGACGTCTCCAAGCCGACCATAATAGATCATACTATCAAACGATCTTCTTTCTTCTTACTATATATTCTGTCTTCAAGATGGCCTTCTTCCTGCATCGTTCTATCGGAAGAATTGTTTCTCAAATACGGAGCGATACTAATTTCGCGAGACTTTTATATAAGCATATAAAGAAAACACGGATTTTAATCTTTCTTCCTCTTCATATCAATTCTATTTTTTTTGTTTCTCTAATTTCCTCCCTCTCAATGCAGGATTGTTTCTAGCAAAGCCAACTTGAAGATGGTTGCGGGATCGCTATACCTGCCAAAGGAAGACATGTTGAAACCCAGAGGGGAAGATGCTCACTTCATGTGCATAGAGGAGAAAACCATTGGCGTGGCAGATGGCGTCGGCGGGTGGGCTAAGACGGGTGTGGATGCCGGGGAATACTCCCGGGAGCTCATGACTAACTCAACCATTGCAGTTCTTAACCAGCCCGAAGGCGCTGTGGATCCAAAACAGGTTTTGAATGAGGCTTATTCGAACACAAAGGCTCAAGGATCATCCACAGCTTGCATAATTACACTCAATGGCCATGTATGCAATTTTGTTTTGCTTTTTACTACTTCTTTACTTGTCCTTCGGTCATAAGCAATGGTACGGTGATCGTGTTTCCCGATCATGTTTTGTATACTACGCGAGTTGTTGTCCTTGCGGTCGTAAAAAAACATAGCAACTAGCAAGTATGTAGTCTTTAAATGCGTTTCATGTATGATTTCTTATTTGTTTTTCGTTTTTCGTTTTTCTCTAGACCTTGCGCGCAGTTAATATGGGAGATAGTGGATTCATGGTGGTTCGAGGCGGAAGAGTGATATATCAATCCCCTATTCAGCAATGGAGATTCAATTGCCCATATCAATTGGGAAGTAGCAAGAAGGACCATCCAGACTTGGCAATGGTTTGTAAATTGATCACATATATTCTGTTTTTATCTTGCCTCAGTTTTTGGTCTTCAAGTAGCAAGATAAAAATTCCATACTTTCTTTTTGAGGGTTTTAATGCGCTAGGGTTCCTTGGAACTGTAAGAGGAACACCTAGGGCTGCCTCCATTGTAACTCTTATTCATACTTTCATTATAGAGAAACACCCCAGCACCACGTGGAGTACAATAAGCAATCTGCTTAAATCGGACCACAACGTAAATCGATCTCTGTGTCTTGTCTTGCTTTTTTCTTTTTTTTGAATTGTAAAAAGGTTTGAGGGGGCGACCAGCGTAGTAGCTCTTCCTGGGCGTGACCATGGAGGCTCCCTGCCTGCTGTGGAATGTCCGGTTGAGCCATAACTACTACCCGGGAGAGCAGCCTGTCACTAGAGTACCACCTAGGTACATAGTTGGCAAAGGGCCATGTCTGCGAAGTCCAGCAACGAGACGAAGTCTTGCGGGACTTGAACCAAGGTTTGTGTACGGAAGGGAGGGCATTAGGCCACTCACCTTTGCCAACTAGGCTACCACCTTTGGTGGTTCTTGTCTTGTCTTTGGTTGCTGGATTGTTTTTTGTTTTTGGTTTGTTCTTTGCGTTGTGTTTGTTGGTTTGGCCCATTGGAATCCCCAACAATTTTAACCCCAGTTAATGCCAATTAGCTACTTGTATAGAATTAGTTACCATGCCCTTATGCCTATTTGAACCACGATTGCCCTTTGTTTTTTTGGTTACATACCAGCTCGTGGAACACATCACGGCCGATACTTAACAACTACGATTGCTTGAAGCTTTTAACGCTGAAAAATAATCTCTGAAAACGCACAACCGCTATATCTAATTTCCGCTGCGTGTCATTTGATACTCCTCATACTATTATAGTTACGCAATTGAACAAATAATAAGGCGATTCTGTAATTAATCTTACGCCTAGTTAATTTTGCCTAGTTAGTTTCTCAAATATTGTTCTTTGACTTAATAGGAGTTGGAATTGGAAGTAGAAGCAGGGGACGTTGTTGTAGCGGGAACAGATGGGTTGCTTGACAACATGCACCCAAGTGAGATTGAAGAAATAATAAGGCCATGTTTGGAACAAGACTCAGATTCAGATCCACAACAACTGGCTGAAAGCATTGCAAACCTTGCTTTGTACAACTCCTTCGACAAGTACGCTGACACTCCCTACGCTCAGGCGGCTAGAAAAGCAGGGCACCGCCATCGCAGGGGCGGCAAAGTGGACGATATCACCGTCATTGTTGCCTTACTCAATCAAATGTTACCACAGCAAAATTGCTAGCTGATCAAATGCTGACGATCGAACAAATGAAAATCAAATCGGTTATTCAAAGTCAGGCAGAATCAAGTGATCAGAACTAATGAGAAAAACGTACTTATTTTAGAGTGCAATTTGGTGGCTCACTCATTTTGGAAGCTGGCTAGGTGAAGATCAGAGATTTTGTTCAGCTGCGTTGTCGACTCGTTTTCGAAAAGTATTGTTGGTGTTGTTAACTTGGGATGTCTGTAATGAAGTGTTTCGGAGATGAGTTTGAGTCTCTTGTAAACCCATTTGTAACAAGGGCCGAGCCGAGTTTTTTCGAGCAGTGAAATCAATTCTTAGAAACATATCTGGTGTTTTTCTTATTAGTCAATCAACCAAAACTATTACCAGAGATATAGAAATAACCCCTCTAACAACGGTAGTTGATGTGCAAAAAGTATTTTGATACCTATGAAATGCACATAAAAAGTTCAAATTTTTTTTTATCATTGTGTATATCAATACACTTACCGAGAGGGTAAAAAAAGTATTGGACATATCAGAATTTGAATACAACGACCGTCTGTTTCTCTTGTAACAATTATATATGCTTCGTTTAGGTAGACAGTGATGTTCGATAAATTTGATTTCTTCACGGATAAAAGCTTGATGAAAAAGCCTGCAAAATGAACAAATTGGATCGTCAAGCAGTACCGCATAGAGTTACACAGTTTTGCATAACACTAATGAAGTTTCCATTTTTTGGTTATAACCAAGT